>ML661893.1:6238406-6263196 GCA_007570785.1 Antilocapra americana
ATATAAATAATAAATTTCTATACCTTGTATAGAAATATTTATATATCTTATATATAAAAATATATTTTATATATTTTTTAATATATTTTCTAACTATCTGTGATAATTCTTAATCAGGCATTTTATTTGTTGAAATTATGAAACAGTTATTTTAAAGGGTAATATATCATCTGTCTTTACTTGCTCTGTTTTATTCTCTTTTTTAAAAAAAAAGTTATTTGCCGCTGGGTTGCCTGGTATATTGTTTATTTTTTTGTTAATTGAGACTTAGAAAAAAAAAAGTAGAGGGAAGATGAAAGACAAGACCAGTGGAATTTGTAGATGTCATTGTCTGAGAGCTGGGAGGGACCTCGTTGGCAATTCTACCTCCATCATATTATAGACAAGGAAACCAGTCCAGAGAGTTGATGTTGTCCAGTCATTCAAATGAGAGGCAACAGAGAGAGATTAAGCGCTTAGGCTGAAAGCAGACTGAGTTCAAACCCTAGCTGTGCCTCCCACCAGCTGTAGAGCATCTGTGCCTGCTTGGACTGATGTGTGAAAAAGCAAAATAAGATCTGTGAATAGCAAATGAATGAATGCATGTAAGGCACATGGTGTAAGTGGTAGCTTAACAGGTAGATTAACAGGTAGCACAACAGGTAGTAGGTATTATTAAGAGCCAGCTAATTTAAATCCAGCATAGATTCTACCCAGCATTCTTGATTTCCAGTCTGATATTTTTCCTGGTAGCCCATGGTGGGCAGGGGAAGAGATAAGGAGCAGAGACATGGAAGTGGGCATGGACAGGTATGTCTAAAATATGAGGGAGCCTGCTGTGACTCGATTGTTGAAACAGAAACGATACTGACAAAGCAAGGAGAGGCCAAATTGTGGAGGCAGGGTTAGTGAGGCAGACATGGTCAGTAGATAGGCCATCTTTCCTACTCCTTACCTGCATCATCCTAGGCAAGTTACTCAGCTCTCCTGGTCTACCTCATCTATAAATTAGGACAGTGAGAGGACCTTCCTCGTAGGTTTGAGCATTAAATGTGATGATGTATGCAAACCATGAGGACCAAGAAAGGGTAGTAGATGGCATGATTGTTGTTGGTAATGTCATTATGGGGGTCTCCAAGACACAAGCATCCTGTTAGCAAGTCTGACACGTCCGCAGTGAATAGTTCTGTGCTATTAGGATTCTCTTCATGGCTGCTTCCTCCTCTACCATGGTTCTCTTCTTTTCTTCTCTTGATGTCTTTATTTTCTAGAAGCTAGTCGGAAACCCTGCAAATCAGCAGGACTTGTAGTGCCAAGTCAAGGGTCTTCAGGAGAAATACCAGTTCTTATTTGTCTTGAGATCTGTCACTCAAGCACTGGATCCGCTTGGACCACCTGTTCAGTAAACTACCCAGAATACAGTTATGCATCATTTGCATTCCACGAGCTGCTTTCCCAGTACATTTATTCCTACACTGGTAATGCAGTAAACTCACTCATTCAAATCTGAGTAAAATCTGTGGCTTGTTTAATGTTTATCTCCTCCTCTAGCCTGTGAGTTCCACAAGGATAGGACTGGGTCTATCTTGTTTCTTGTGTATTTGGCATCTAGTTCAGGGCCTAGCATGCACCACCCAACAAATACTTTTTAATTTGCATGTTCTAGATAATGTACTAAGTGTAGTATGTGTGTGCATGCACACAAGAGACACTTAAAAGGCTGAAAAATGATGGCTCAGCCTGAATTAGTGAAAACCTTGAATTAACAGGTGACTTGTAGTTTTCGTACTTTTCAAGGACTTCAATCTGGGTGAATAAAGCATTGGTTTGATAGATTCCTTTTAGGACCTGCTTAGTAGATAAGTATGATTTTCATTTAAAAATTAAAATGGATCATCAATATTCATTCATTTAATGTATTTATTGAGCACGTCCTGTGTTCCAGGGAATACAGTAGAATGAAGTAGACAAGAACCCCAACCCTTATAGAGTGTGTATTCTACAGAAAAGACAAAATCTTTCAAAAGTCAGTGCACATAAACTGGGGGAGATGGACAGAGGGAGGAAAGGCTGTCTTGCTGATGACAGACCACAGGGATTAGAATCCAGGGCTGAGATGTCATGAGGGCCTGGGCTTCCTGTGGTGAGGGTCTTGTCAGGGTCATACAAAGTCCTGGGGACCCAACCTTTGCTTGCCAATGATGGAGTAAGGCCTGAACTTGGGAGCTTTTGATAGAGAAGCTGAGTACCTTAAGTGTTTGAAATTGATTCATTCTCTTGAGGACTTGGGCAGTCAACAGACTAGAGTAGGGCTAGTCATCATTAAGAGCCCTTCCACTAACTTTCATCCAGTTAATGCACAATTGAAAAAATATTTAGTGTGATAACTAGAAAAAAGCAAGAGACTTCCAGCTTAATAGTTCCACGATTCTATGTAGATACTACCCTGGTATTCTCTTACAGCTCCTAAAATAAAGTCTTGTACATAGTTCAAGGCAACACTGCACCATGATTAAAACAGAGACTTTGAAGTCAGACAAACCCAAGTTCAAATTTCTACTTCAGGTAAGCTATGGGCTTCCAAGGTGGTGCAGTGGTAAAGAATCCGCCTGCTAAGGCAAGAAATGCAAAAGATGCAGGTTCAATCCTTGAGTCTGGAAGATCCCCTGGAGGAGGAAATGGCATCCCACTCCAATATTTTCCATGGGCCTGGAAAATCCCATGGACAGAGGAGCCTGGCAGGCTACAGTCCGTGGGGTTGCCAAGAGTCAGACACAACTGAGTGACTCACACTCACACTCACACTCAGGTAAGCTACTCGATCTAGCTGTGTTGTCCTTCAATGGGTTGCAAAACCTCTTTGTGCCTTAGTTTTCCACATCTGTAAAATAAGAAATCATGGTTCCCACTTTGTAGGATTGTTATAAGGATTAAATAAGATAAAATATGAAAAGTCTAGGGCCTGAAACATAATAAGCTTCCCATAAACAGTAATTATTAATAGCATTGAATATCATTGCTGAATGAATGAAAGGAATTCGTGCAGCTAATGTTAAGACTTGGATAAGCACAGACGTGTAATGAACTGCAGTGCTGTGCAGGTAGGCATGTTATCTATATTCTGGTCTCTGCATTCTACATCAATTTGTGGTGGGTTGATTAAACATTATCTTTTTTGATTTCACCTCCATCTTCTGGGGCTGTCACCTTAAGGCTTTACAATGCTGCCACACTGGCCTTCCAATATGCCTAACATTTGGAGAACATATCCCTAGATATAACCTTGTAAATACTCTTTTACATAGTTACGTAAAATAGCCCCCAGGTTCTGTGGTCTTCAGTCCCAAATTCTTAAGAGCCTTTTTAATTGAAGTGTTGTTAACTCACAATGTGGTGTTAGTTTCAGGTGTACAACAAAGTGAATCCATTTATATTATTTTTCATATTCTTTTTCATGATAGTTTATTACAGGATATTGAATATCGTTCCTTGTGCTTGTTGCTTATCTATTTTCTATTTAGTAGTTTGTATCTGCTAATCTCAGACTCCTAATTTAATCCTCCCTCCAGGCCTCTCTCTCTCTCTGGTAATATCTGTTCTTTGTGACTCCATGGACCGTAGCCTGCCAGGCTTCTCTGTCCATGGCATTCTCCAGGCAAGAATACTGAAATAGGTAGCCATTCCTTTTTCCAGGGGATCTTCCTGACCCAGGGATTGAACCCAGGTCTCCTACATTGCAGGCAGATTCTTTACTGCCTGAACCTCCAGGGAAGCTCCCCCAAGAGGCTTAGTAAGTGAAATATGATTGGCTAATACAGAGTTAGTGCATGCTTTTCATGATAAAAATATCAGTAACTGAGGACCTACTATGTGCCAAGCAACACGCATGCCTATTCTGAAGCTGAGAAAATGGAATCTCAGAGTAGAAAATAAAATGTGAGCAGCTGGTAAATGACAGAAGCAGAAATTGACTGCCATCAGCATGCAGTTTTACAAAGTCCTCCCCATTTACTGCCTCAAACTGTCCAGGTACACTGGGTAGGGGGTGACCACGCCACAGGGCCATCATTCCTATCTGTAGGGATGTTTGTGTGGAGCATGCCAGGAGTTTCTGAGTCCCTGGTCCTAATGAGATTACCTTGCAGAGAAACTAAGGTGGAAATCTAGTATTCAACTATGAGGACACCAGTCAATCAGAGTCCAGGGGCCTTGTTAGTGCTTACCAAGAGGTAAGGGCACAGACTGAGACACTGGGTCAGAGATGGTATCGAGTTCATGTTTTTCTGTTTCAATGAGTTTTTTAACTCTCAAGTTCAATTCTAATTGATCAGGGGGTTTTGTTGTTGCTGTGAAAATTAGTATTTTGGTTTGGCTCGTGGTATAATTCAGCAAGGTTTGGAAGACAACTCATTAGATGAGATTTTCTACAAAGAATTTGGGTTTTTTAATTTTTTATTTTATATTGGGGTATGGTTGATTAACAAAGTTGTGTTTCAGGTGTACAACAAAGTGATTCATTTTATATATGTATGTGTGTATATATATATATATATATATGTATGTATGTATGTATGTATATCTATTCTTCTTTTCACATTTAGATCATTACAGACATTGAGCAGAGTTTCCTGTGTCATACAGTAGGTCTTTGTTGGTCATGTTTTAAATATAGTAGTCTATATACATCAATCCCAAACTCTCAATTTATTCATCCCTCCCTTCCCCTTTGCTAACCCATAAGTTTGTTTTCAAAGTCTGTGAGTCTGTTCCAGTTTTGTAAATAAATGCACTTGTATCATTTTTTTAGATTCTGAATATAAATGATATCACACGCTATTTGTCTTTCTCTGACTTACTTCCCTTAGTATGATAATCTTTAGGCCCCTCCGTGTTGCTGACATGGCATCTCATTCATTTTAATGGCTGAGTAATATGCCATTATACATACGCACCATCATTATCCATTCATCTGTGGGCGGACATTTAGGTTACTTCTGTGTCTTGGCTGTTGTAAACAGCACGATTTTGTGGTATCTTTGCTTTTGGTATAATGGTGATGGTGGTGCTCTAATCTTTATGGTTTCTTTCCTTCTACTAATTGGGTTTTGTTTGTTCTTCTTTCTCTAGTTGCCTTAGGTGTAAGGTTATGTTGTTTGAGATGGTTTTTGTTTCCTGAAGTAAGACAATATTGCTATCAACTTCTTAGACATTTATTTTTTATTGGGGTATAGCCAATTAACAAACAATGTTGTGATGGTTTCAGGTGAACAATGAAGAGACTTAGCCATACCTATACATGTATCCATTCTTCCCCAGAACCCCTCCATCCAGGTTGCACATAACGTTGAGCAGAGTTCCCTGTGCTCTACAGAAGGTCCTTGTTGGTTATCCATTTAAAATATAGCAGAGTGTACATATCCATCCCAAATTCCCTAACTATCCTTTCCCTCCATCCTTAACCGCCCCCTGCCACCACAAGTTCGCCTATTAGAACTTCTGCTGCTATTTTGGATCCTCATGCTTTCATTTTCATCTGTCTCTAGGTATTTTTTTATTTCTTCAGTGATCCACTGGTTGTTTAGTAGCATGTTGCTTAGCCTCCATGTGTTTGTAGTTGTATTACTGCAATTTTTTTTTCTTATAGTTGATTTCTAGGTATTTAGCATTGTGGTTGGAACGACGCTTGATATGATCTCAATTTTCTTAAATTTACCAAGGTTCCCCCTCCGGTTGCCAGACCCCAAGGCTGGGGAGCCTGACATGGGGCTCAGAGCTTTCACTCCTGCGGCAGAACTTCTGTAGTATAATGAGTCTCCAGTTTGTGGGTCGCCCACCCGGCGGGTATGGGCTTTGATCATATCGTGATTTCACTCTTCCTACCATCTCATAATGGCTGCTTCTTTGGCTTTAGAGTATCTTTTTGGAAGGTTCCAGCATTTTTGTTGTTGATGGCTGTGATTTTGGTGTTTTCATAAGAGGCGAGATCACATCCTTCTACTCCACCATCCTGTCTCCACCACAAGATTTTCTACATAGAATTTGATAGCAACTCTGTGAGTGCACTGAACAGGCAGAAAGAGAAACTCTTGGGGGGTGAGTTACTCAGTAACCTGCAGGCTGATATTTTGTTTAGCCTAAAACTGTAAGAGAAGCACTTATCAAGCAGAACCATGCTCAACTACAGTTATGGTAGGTCAAAAATAATTAAATGTAGGCAACTATGTATAGCTCAATGTCATGCAAGCTAACCACCTATAAGGCCAAGATTTTGTTAAATTATCTGGCTTTGGTTCCAATCAAGCAACAATTTTTTTTTTATTTTTCATTGAAGGATAATTGCTTCACAGAATTTTGCTGCTTTCTGTCAAACCTCAACATACATCAGCCATAGGTTACATATATCCCCTCGCTTTTGAACCTCCCTCCCATCTTCCTCCCCATCCCACCCCCTCTAGGTTGATACAGAGCCACTGTTTGAGTTTCCTGAGACATATAGCAAATTCCCGTTGGCTATCTATTTTACATATGGTAATATAAGTTTCCATGTTACTCTTTCCATACATCTCACCCTCTCCTCCCTTCGCCCCGTGTCCATAAGTCTGTTCCCTATGTCTGTTTCTCTATTGTTGCCCTGTAAATAAATTCTTCAGTACCATTTTTCTGAATTCCATATATATGCATTAGAATATGGAGAAGGCAATGGCACCCCCCTCTTGCCTGGAAAATCCCATGGCCGGAGAAGCCTGGTAGGCTGCAGTCCATGGACTTCACTTTTACTTTCATGCACTGGAGAAGGGAATGGCAACCCACTCCAGTGTTCTTGCCTGAGAATCCCAGGGATGGGGGCTCCTGGTGGGCTGCCGTCTATGGGGTCGCACAGAGTCTGACATGACTGAAGCAACTTAGCAGCAGCATTAGAATACGATATTTACCTTTCTCTTTCTGACTCACTTTACTCTGTATAATAGGTTCTAGGTTCACCCACCTCATTAAAACTGACTCAGATGCATTCCTTTTTATGGCTGAGTAATATGTATATATACCACAACTTTTTTATCCATTCATCTATTGATGGGCATCTAGGTTGCTTCCATATTCTAGCTATCGTAAATAGTGCTGCAGTGAACAATGGAATACATGTGTCTTTTTCAATTTTGGTTTCCTCAGGGTATATGCCTAGGAGTGGGATTGCTGGGTCATATGGTGGTTTTATTCTTAGTTTTTTAAGGAATCTCCATACCATCTTCCATAGTGGCTATATCAGTTTACATTCCCACCAACAGTGCAAGAGGGTTCCTTTTTCTCCACACCCTCTCCAGCAATTATTGTTTGTAGAGTTTTTGATGATGGCCATTCTGACAGGTGTGAGGTAATATTTCATTGTAGTTTTGATTTGCATTTCTTTCAATAATGAGCAAATTGAGCATCTTTTCATGTGTTTGTTAGCCATCTGTATGTCTTCTTTGGTGAAATGTCTGTTCAGGTCTTTTTCCTACTTTTTGATTGGGTTGTTTGTTTTTCTGGTATTGAGTTGTATGAGATGCTTGTATATTTTGGAAATTAATTCTTTGTCAGTTGTTTCATTTACTATTATTTTCTCCCATTCTGAGGGTTGTCTTTTTGCTTATAGTTTCCTTTGCCGTGCAAAACCTTTTACATTTCATCAGGTCCCACTTGTTTACTTTTGTTTTTATTTCCATTACTTTAGGAGGTGGGTCATAGAGGATCTTGCTTTGATTTATGTCATCGAGTATTCTGCCTATGTTTTCCTCTAAGAGTTTTATAGTTTCTGGTGTTGTTTAGGTCTTTAATCCATTTTTAGTTTATCTTTGAGTACGGTGTTAGGAAGTGTTATAAATTCATTCTTTACATGTAGCTCTCCAGCTTTCCCAGAACCATTTATTGAAGAAGCTGTCTGTGCCCCATTGTATATTCTTGTCCCCTTTGTCAAAAAGAAGGTACCCATAGGTGCATGGGTTTATTTCTGGGCTTTCTATCTTGTTCCATTGGTCTATATTTCTGGTTTTGTGCCAGTACCATACAGTCTTGATGACTGCAGCTTTGTAGTATAAGCTGAAGTCAGAAAGGTTGATTCCTCCAGCTCCTTTCTTCTTTCTCAAGACTGCTTTGCTATTCAGGGTCTTTTGTGTTTCATATGAATTGTGAAATTTTTAGTTCTAGTTCTGTGAAAAATGCCATTGGTAATTTGACAGGGATCACATTGAATCCATAAATTGCATTTAGTAGTATAGTCATTTTTACAATATTGATTCTTCCTACCCAGAAACCTGGAATATCTATCTGTTTATGTCATCTTTGATTTCTTTCATTAGTGTCTCATAATTTTCTGTGTACAGTTCTTTTCTCTCCTTAGGAAAGTTTATTCCTAGATATTTAATTCTTTTTGTTGCAGTGGTGAATGGGATTGATTCTTTAATTTCTCTTTCTGATTTTCATTGTTAGTATATAGAAATGCAAGTGATTTCTGTGTATTGATTTTGTATTCTGCAACTTAAGCAACAAATGTTTATTGAACATTTATATGCAAAACCTTCAGTACAAAGATAAGGAAAAACAAAATTCTGCCTTCAAGAGACTCACATCCTAGGTGAGACAAGCTGTGGATTGTTAAATACTAATGTGAAAAATGATGCTTTCTTTGGGAGAGTACCCATGCAAATTGTAAGTGAACAGGCCAGGCCAAGTGTGATAGTATTTCAGAGAAAACATCATTTGGTCTAAAATAATATGTAAGTGAAAGATGGGGCATATGAATCAAGCAGAATATGACACAGTTGAAGGAGGAACCATCAGGACATAAAAATGGGAAATATCCAGAGGTATGGTATACATCCAGTTTGAACTAGAGAAGTTCAAAGAAAGGTTAGAAAGATGAATTAAGGCAGCTTATAATAAGCTTCAGTGTCTTTTATTCCTGTAAGTGCTTTTTTTATTCCTGTAAGTGCAAGTCAGCTGAATCTATGGGAAAAGAAAAGCAGCAACTGGATACCAGAGCAAATAGAAAACACAGACAAAAGACAATGTAGCCAGAGTTTACCTGTGAGACTGAGGCTCAGGAAAGTTAAATAACTTGCCCAAGGTCACACAGCTAGACAATGGTAGTCTGACCTTAAGCCTAAGGCAATGTGGCAGCAAAGCCCTACTGGTAAACATCATCATCCAAGAGAGATGAATACATATGTTCACACGAAAACTTGTACGTGAATATTCATAGCAGCATTATATGGTATATAATATATAGTATAAAATATATGCATAGTATGATTCCATTCATGTGAAATTTTTAGAATAGGCAATTTCATAAAACAAGAAAATAGTGTTTGCCTAGGGCTACAGAAATTAAGAAACGGGAGTAAGTGCCAATGGGTATGAAGTAGTTGAGGGTTTTTGGTGGGGGGAGGAGATGATGCAAATGTCCCAAATTTAGAATTTGTTGATGATTGCATGATTGGTGGTATTATCTTTAATCACATAAACTATAAAATTTAGATGAGTAAATTCTGTGGTATGTGAATTCCATCTCAAAAAAGTAGAAAAAATATTTTAAGCATCTAAGAGGACTACAGTTTGGTATGTAGCACTGTATACCATTGCTGGTATCACGATGATCCACAGCCACCATGGGGAATTGTGAAACAGAGCTTGTGCAAGCGGTCAGCTCTGTCAGCGGGGCAAGTCCCATGAGAGTCCTTCCATGAGAAACATGACATAGAAACCAGTGACAGCTTGTTCTACTGCCAGGGAGCTGACAGGTCTGCGAGCAACTAACATTCTGCCGATTCCAACCCTACGCCACGCTAGACAGTTGGCTTTCTAGCTGGCCCAAACATGTTCACATCAGTTAATAAGGAGGTACTAAATTTGTTGTGTTTTGCTTTTTGTTCTGCAGTTTTTGAAGAGCCAGAAGATCCAAGCAACAGGTCGTTTTTCTCTGAAATTATCTCTTCAATTTCGGATGTGAAGTTCAGCCACAGTGGGAGGTATATCATGACCAGAGACTATCTGACCGTCAAAGTCTGGGATCTCAACATGGAAAACCGCCCCATCGAGACTTACCAGGTACAGACCCCACCACCCACGTGTACACTGGGCACTCGAGGGTTCCGAGTCAGCCTCTGCCTGCAAAGGCTTACAGTATAGCGTAAAGGACACAGTGAGCCACTTCAACATCCAGAAATAGCTGGTAGGCAGGTCAGTGTAAGTTTGGGCAGATCTAGCCTCAAGGAAAGGTCAGGAACTACCCTGAGGCCCTACGGATTACAGGCTGGGAAGGGGGAATGGATCTGGCAGGAGAGGTTGGAGAAGAGTGCTGGTGAGATGGGTCAGAAACTGGGAGGAGGTCACCAATTGCGAACGGCGTTGTTGAATCGAGAGAGGACTCAGTGATGTGGAAATTGTCAGGCACCTTAGTGACAGAGGTGAAGGGGTAGGAGTAACTGTCTGATTGGAGTGGGTTCGAGAGAGATTGTAAATGGAAGGTGTGAACGTGGTGAAATTTGGAAAGAGATTTTGTTTTGAAGAGGAGCAGAGAAATCAGGTAGCAGCTGGAAGAGGATGCAGGATTGAGGAAGGCACCATAGCTTGTTTTAGGGTGACAGAAAGAAGCCAGTAGAGTGGGCTAACTAAAGCAGTCAGCTTCTCAAGGGTACATACTCCGTTGCAGAATTAGACATAGGTGAGATGGACAATTCATCCATCAAAGGAAAGAGAGAAGAGTAAACACAGATGCAGCAGATTTGTGATGGGAACATACAGATGGTTTCTGCTTCTATCTTCCAGTCAAATAAGCAAGATCATTAGCTGAGTGAAAAAGGAAAGTATAAAATACTCCTCTAAAAGAGCAAATTGACTAGGCACTATGGTAGGGTTGCAAGGGGATCCACTTATTTATATATTTTAAGTAAGACAAATCTCTGTGATTGTGTGTTTCTTGCCAGCCACATGAGCCTGCTTAGTACATGTAAGGAAGGGCAGAAAGTTAGATTTAACCAGTGGTGGGAGTCTTTTCAAGTGACTACAAGGGAAGGAGGGAAAAAGGCAAGTTTGTTGAAAGCATTGATTAAAGGAGTGATTGGAATGAGGGGCCACTAAATCTAAGGTAGGTAAGGAGGGAAATGAAGAACTGACAGAATCAAGATACTAAAGGGCATGAACTAAAATGATAGGAGGCAGCAATAGATTGATATTTATTAGACAAGCGAAGTTACAGTGATGACAAGGCTCATAATATGACCAAGAAAGCAAAGGGCAAAACTCATTGAAAATAATGAGGCTAAATAAGAGTCCAGAGTGTTTGAATTCCTAAGAAGGATGGGGAGCAGGAAGTAGTGTTTGATGGCATGAATGATGGTCCAGAGGAACACAGAGCCCACTCACCTTGGTACATGATGGCAAAAGTCCAGCTGCCACATGAGAAGCCTCAGGAGAAGCAGGAAATGTTTAGAGAGGAGGTTGAGGACGCTGAGGACTTTGACAGCTGACTGTGATGCTGTAAAAGGCTTGAGGGCCAGAACTGAAGACTGCAGATTAGGTGGAGGTCTCTGGTTACCCCTGCGGTTCACCTTGTGGTTCAAATAGCATCCCCTGTGTGCTTGGGGTCTTACTCTCCCCTAAACCTTGCCCTCAAGCGCCTGCTAACAGCCCAACCATTTGGTGTTAAGTGCAGGAAGTAGAAGCTAGGAGAGTGTTGACAGAGGAGTGGCCTGCTGGAGAGCCCCAGCTAGAGAAGAGTGGATTAGGCTACACCGTGGGGGAGCAGTTGGTACTTTTATTTTTCATTATACCACATTCATTGCCAGGATCATAGTAAGTAAAGAAAAGAATACTTGTATAGGGATAGGTTTTAAATGTAACCAGTAAAGTAGGCATTAAAAACTGAACCGTTAAAACTATGTTTTAATTATTCCTAAGTAAGCATTGGGGCTTCCCTATTAGCTCAGCTGGTAGAGAATCTGCCTGCAATGCAGGAGACCCTGCTTTGATTCCTGGGTCGGGAAGATCTGCTGGAGAAGGGAAAGGCTACCCACTCCAATATTCTGGCCTGGAGAATTCCATGGACTGTGTAGTCCAAGGGGTCACCAAGAGTTCGACACGACTGAGCGACTTTCACTTTCAAGTAAGCATTACCCTGGAGATGAGCTTGCCTTTCTCAATGGGTCTGAAACTGATTTTTCTTTGAAAACAAAAGCTTCGTTTTTGTGGCTACTTTTTCAACAGCAGATTTCTCAGCTAATCAATGGTACTTTTATTTTATACAATGACTTAAAGCTAGCTAGCTGTGCCATAAAGTAATTAGCATTTTAAACTCATGGTTTTCAAACTACGTTTAGCGAATGGTAGGCTTAGAAATCTTTGTAGAATACTAGGAAATAGAACCTATGTACAGAAATTAAGCAATGCAAAAATTTATTTTAGATGGTGTATTTGAAAGCAATCTAGTTAAGTTTGTATACTATATCAAAGGTGGTAATACACTATATCAGAAATGGTAAACAAACTCATTAAGTGAATGTCTGGAACACGGTTAAAAGAGATTATAAGGTCAGCAGGCTCCACAAGTACATGATGTGAGAATTTCTGTGTTGGGAGACTCAGCCTAGTGTTGAGAAGGCCATACCCAAGCTCATTGGAACAGAGTGAAGAAACAGTATTTGGAACACGAAGAGAAAAGCATCAAATGGACGAGTCTTAAGGTAAGGCGTCCATGTGCAGGTACCAAGAGGGAGAAACGCTTGGCAAAGCAGGTCTCTATGATGCAGGTTCCTCAGAGGTGTTTCCTGTGTCTTACCTTTTTCTCTCCTCTGATGGTGAATAGTCGATGTTCTCTGCCTAACGTTTCTTTTTCACAACAGAATACATATGGAGCATATCTTCATAGTCTGTAATCTTCTCCTGTAGGAGTCCTCACCTGGAGGTAGTCAGGTGCTCCCAGAGGGTAGAGGCTGGAAGGAGAAAATCAGGGTTCAGACTAGGTTTTCCCTTTGATTCTTTCCTGCTTTTTAAGGTTGGAGAACCTCTGTTTGGGGAGACTCTCTTGGTTTGTTCTTCTATTTCAGGGAATGACCAACTGTTCCTGTAAAAGGTTGTCTTTTAAGTCATAGAGTTCTTGGTGAGGTGATTCCTGCAATAAGGGGCCCACAATTATACTTCGCACTCACCTGTAGGATTTCTGTTGTCAGGGGACAGGCTGAGCAGGACCGTAAATGGCACACCACTGCCCAATTTATAACCCTTAATGCTCTGCCCCCTTTAATCCTAATTATTCAAAGCACTATTTGGTACTCCCCCTACCAAAAACAAATTTGGGGTGCTTACAGTAAAATAAAATAACATTCTATTCCCCTCTTATAATTTTATAATTCCTGGATCATTGCAGAACTCTGAGAAGCCTGCATTATAGCAACCTGCTTAACCAAGTATTTCTCCCTGCTCAGAACACTCATGGGTATGCCTTACCTTGAAAGTGCTCTGTACAGTTGGTAGGAATATAAACTATTACAGCCACTGTGGAGAACAGTATGGAGGTTCATTCAAAAACTAAAAAGAGAATTACCACATGACTGAACAGTCCCACTCCTGGGCACACATCTGGAGGAAATCATAACTTGAAAAGATATATATGCACAGGAATATTACTCAGCCATTTGCAGCAACATGGATGTTCCTAATATTATCATACTAAGTAAGCCAGAAATAGACCAATATTGTATGCTATCACTTATATGGGGATTTTTTTAAAAAATAATAGAAATACTTTATATGAAAAACAGCAATAGTCCCACAGATGTAGAAAACAAATTTATGGTTACCAAATGGGGAAAGGGGAGATAAATTTGGAGTCTGGGATTAACATAAACACACTACTATATATATATATAATAGATAATCAAGAAGGTCCTACTGAATAGCACAGGAAACTATATTCAATGTTATATAATAACCTGTGAATCTGAAAAATAATGCCTAAGGTATATGTATAACTGAATCACTATGCTGTACACCTGAAACTAACATTGTTAATCGACTATAATATAAAATCAAAATTAAATTTTTTAAAAATTGTAAGGACTGGTCTTGTGGGAAGGAACTCTGTCATCAACTCTAGCACTTCCCCTGAGCAAGGAGATACACAGGTGATAGTTCTAGGTCTTCTCATACATCTATCAGTTGATTTCAAGCATGTTTCCAGGAATAAGAAGCTGTAGCCTTAAGTATTAATATAATGAACTATTTTCACATTTTCCGATAGAACAGGGGTTGACAAACTGACCTGTGGGCCAAATCCAGCCCTGCATCTGTTTTTGGAAAAGCAGTTTTATTAAGACAGCACACTTGGTCATTCACCTATTGTCTACGATTGCCTAAAAGGGCAGAGTCCGGTCATTGTACCAGAAACTGTATGGCTCCCAAAGCCTAAAATATTTATTGTCTGGCCCTTTACAGTTACAGTCTGTCAACCCCTGAAATAGAAGAACAAACCAAGAGAGTCTAATCTCGCCAGGCCTGGAGTGGTCTATCAGCTGTACACCAGCAGGCTCCACGAGTATGTGAAGTGAGAACCTCTGTGCTGGGAGACAGCCTAGTGTTAAGAGGGCCATACCCAAGCTCATAGGAGCAGAGCAAAGAAACAATCTTTGGAACATGGAGAGAAGTATCTGATACGGCAGGCTTTAAGTTCTCTTACTCTGCTCTCTAGATGCTTGTGTTGTCTGTGTCTTACCTTTTTCTCTCCTCTGATGGTGAATGATGGTGAATAGTCAGTGTTCTCTGCCAAAGATCTCTCTTTATGACAGAATATATATATATGCAGCGTACCTTCATACTTAATGATCTTCTCCTGTAGATGTCCTCACTGGGAATTAGTCAGGAGCTCCCAGAATGTAGATGCTTGAAGGAGAAAATAAAGGCTCAGACTGTGCTGTTCCTTCCTACCTTTTGTCTTTTAACACTTAGGCAGAGTTCTTGGTGATGTGGTTCCTGCAACAGGCCCACTTCCACTCACCTGTAGTGTTTCTGTAAAAAAAAAAAGAAAACAGCAAAAGCCAAAGAGGAATGGTTAGGGGTCAGGAATGGTTCACAAAGAAGGGCACAGGCTAATCCAGACCTTAAAAGGCACACAACTGCCCCATTTATAACCTTACTGCTCTGCATCCTTCAGTCCTAATTATCTTTGGGGCAGTATTTGGTTCTCCCCCTACCAAAAACAGATAGTTGGGGTGCTTATATTAAAATGAAAGATTCTATTCCCCTCTTATAATTCCCTGATCGTTGTAGAACTCTTGAGAAACCTACATCACAGAAGCCTGCTTAACCCAAGTATTTCTGCCTGCTCAGAACACTAGTTATGTGTGCCTTGGCTATAGAAGTGCTCTGCACAGTTGGTGGGAATGTAAACGTACAGCCACTGTGGTGAGCAGTATGGAAGTTCCTTAAAAATATGAAAAGATAGTTACCATATAACCCTGCGGTCCCACTCCCCAGCATACATCTGGAGAAAATCATGATTTGAAAAAACACATGCACCCCACGGTTCCTAGCACTGTTTACAATAGACAAGACATGAAAGCAAACTAAATGTCCATCATCAGTCACTGATGAAGGATAAAGCACATGTGGTGTATGTATATGTGTGTGTGTGTGTATACACACACATGGTGGAATATTACTCCAGCCACTTGCAGTATGTTTAGACATAGAGAAATGAAATAAGCCAGAGAAAGACTAATATGATAACACTTGTAACAGGGATTCAAAACAATTATATAAATGAACTTATACACAAAAGAGAAATAGACCTACAGACATAGAAAAAAAATTCATGGTTACCAAATGAGAAAAGGAGGGGATAAATTTGGAGTTTGCATTTAACATATACACACTGCTATATATATATATAAAATAACCAAGAAGTTCCTCCTAAACAGCACAGGGGACTAGATTCAATATTATATAATAACCTATATGGGAAAAGAATCTGAAAAAGATAGGTGTATGTAACTGAATCACTCTGCTATACACCTGAAACTAATACAACACTGTAAATCAACTAAAAACATTTTATCTTATAAATTTTATACTCTAAAATAAAATAAAAATTAAATGAAAATGAAAAAGATTATAAGGACTGCTCCAGTGTGTAGGAATTCTGTCATTAACTACTAACCTTCCCTGAGCAGGGAGACCTACAAGTGATACTCCTAGGTCTCTTCATACATCCCCATCACCTGATCTCAAGCATGTTTCCAGAAATACGAAGCTGTAGCCTTAAGCATGATGACCTAGTTTCATCTTTCTCTATGAACAGGGGTTGACAAACTGTGACCTGTGGATCAAATCCAGCCCCCTATATTTTGTAAAAGCAGTTTCATTGAATCAGCCACACCTGATCGTTTAACTATTGTCTGTAGCTGCCTTCATCCTACAATGGCAGAGTTGGGTCTCTGTGGCATTGTGGCTCACAGATCCTAAAATATTTATTGTCTGACCTTTCACAGGAAAAGTCTGTCAACCCCTGAAGTAGAGCAAACCAATAGAGTCTAATCAGTTATGCAACAGCAGGCTCCACAAGTACATGGTGTGAGCACATCTGAGTTGGGAGACTCAGCCAGTGTCCAGGGGGCCATACCCAAGCTCACAGGAACAGAGCACAGAAACAACATCTAAAACATGAAGAGAGAATCATCTAATAGGATGAGTCTTAAGTTCTTCCTTACGCTGCTCTCTAGATGCTTCTCAAGTCTGTGTCTTACCTTTTCCTTTCCTCTGATGGCAAAAACCCGATCTTCTTAAGCTTTTTCCTACAATAGGATATATATATGCAGCATACCTTCATAGTCGATGATCTTGTCCTGTAGATGTCCTCACTTGAAGGCAGTCAGGAGCTTCCAGAATGTAGGTGGTGGGAGGAGAAAAGAAGGGCTCAGACTAGGTTTTCCCTTTGAGTCCTTCCTGACTGTTGTCTTTTAAGACTTAGTTATAGAGTTCTTGGTAATGTGGTTCCTGCAATAAGGGGCCCACATTTTCAAAGTGCACATGCTTTGATACTTATCACTCAGCTGTGATGTTCCTGTAAGACAGATTTCACAGGGGAATGGTCCATAACGGTTCATAAAGAAGGGCACAGGCTGAGCCAGACCTTACATGGCACGCCACTGCCCAATTCTTAACCCTTAATGCTCTTGCCCTTTCGATCCTAATTATCTTCAAGGCACTACTTGGTACTTCCCCTACTGAAAACAGAAATTTGGGGTGACTATGCTGAAATAAAATAACATTCTATTCCCCCCTTATAATTTTATAATTCCTTGATCATTGTGGAACTCTGAGAAGCCTACTTCATAGAAACCTGCTTAACCAGGTGTTTCCAAAACCTGTTCTCTCCCTGCTCAGAACACTCACAAGTATGCCTTCCCTTAAAAGTGCTTCTTTCAGTTGGTGGGAATGTAAACTGGTCCAGCCACTATGAAGAACAGTATGCAGTTTCCTTAAAAGAGTGTTACCATATGACCAAACAATCCCACTCCTGGGCATGTATCGGAGGAAAATTGTAATTTTAAAAAATACATGCACCCCACTGAACACAGCACTGTTTACAATATACAAGACATGGAAGCAACCTAAATGTCCATCAGTGGTCACTGATGCATAGGTAAAGAACACGTGGTCTCTGTGTGTGTGTGTGTGTGTATGTGTGTGTGTGTGTGTGTGTGTACACACAGTGGAATATTACTCAGCCATTTGCAGCATGTTTACACATAGAGAGGTAAGTGGAATACACCAGAGAAAGAAAAATATTATATACAGGGATTCAAAAAATGATATAAATGAACTTACATATAAAACAGAAATAGACCCACAGACAGAAAATAAATGTATGGTTACCAAATGGGAAAGGGAGGGGATAAATTTGGGTTTGAGTTTAACATATACACACTACTAATATATATAATAGATAACCAGGAAGATTCTACTGAATAGCACAGGGAACCATATTAATATTATGATATGAACTATATGGGAAAAGAATCTGAAACAGACAGACATATATATATATGTGTAAGTGAATCATTGCACTGTACACCTGAAACTAACACAACATTGTAAATCAACTATACTCTCATATAAAATAAAAAATTAAATCTAAAAACAACATTTAAGGACTGGCCCAGTTGGAAGGAACTCCATCATCAACTACTAGCACCTTCCCTGAGCAGGGAGACATACAAGTGATACTCCTAGGAGTCTTCACACTCCCCATCGACTTATCTCAAGCATGTTTCCAGAAGTAATAAACTGCAGTAAGAAAGCTTTAAGTATGATGACATAGTTTCACCTTTTTCTATGAACAGGAGTTGACAAACTGACCTGTGGGCTAGTTCCAGCCCCCTTATCTGCTTTTGGAAAAGCAATTTCACTGAATCAGTCACACCTGATCATTTACTTACTCTCTACAGTCACCTTCATTCTACAACGGCAGAGTTGGCTCACTGTGACAGAGACTATATGGCTCACAAATAGCCTAAAATAGGTATTGTCTGACCCTTGACAGTAGAAGTTTGCCAATCCCTGAAATAGAAGAACAAACCAAGAGAGTCTAATCTCGCCAGGCCTAGAGTGGTCTATCAGCTATACACCAGCAGGCTCCATGAGTACGTGAAGTGAGAACCTCTATGTTGGGAGACAGCCTAGTGTTAAGAGGGCCATGCCCAAGCTCATAGGAACAGAGCAAAGAAACAATATTTGGAACATAGAGAGAGAAGCATCAAATAGGACGAGTCTTAAGTTCTTTCTTACTCTGCTCTCTAGATGCTGCTGCTTATGCCTGTGTCTTACCTTTTTCTCTCCTCTGATGGTGAACAGTAGATCTTCTTTGCCTAAGGTTTTTTTTCTACAACAGAATATATATGCAGCATACCTTCATAGTCCATGATCTTGTCCTATAGATGTCCTCACTTGAAGGCAGTCAGGAGCTGAATCACTTTGCTGTATACCTGAAACTAACACCACATTGTTAATCAACTATAATATAAATAAAAATAAAATTTAAACAAATTTTAAGGACTGGTACAATGGGTAGGAATTTTGTCTTCAAATAATTGTGCCTCCTCTGAGCAGAGAGACATACAGGTGATACTCCTAGGTCTCTTAATATCTCCATCAGTTGATCTCAAGCATGTTTCCAAGAATGAGAAGCTGCAAGAAGCTGCAGACTTAAGTATAATGACCTGTTGTCACATTCTCCTATAGAACAGGAGTTGAAAAACTGTGTGCACCAGATCCAGCCCCATGTCTGTTTTTGGAAAAGCAGTTTCATTGAATCAGTCACAACTGGTCATTTACCTATTGTCTACAGTTGCCTGCATGCTACAAGGGCAGAGTCGGGTCATTGTGACAGAGATCTATGGTTCACAAAACCTAAAATATTTATTGTCTGACCCCTCACAGGACAAGTTTGTCAACCCCTGAAATAGAAGAACAACAGAGTTTAATCTCGCCAGGCCTAGAGTGGTCTATTAGCTATACAATGGCAGGCTCCACCAGTACATGATGTAAGGATCTCTGTGTTGGGAAACTCAGCCTAGTGTTAAGAGGGACGTGCCCAAGCTCACAGGAACAGAGCAAAGAAACAATATTTGGAACATGGAGAGAGAAGCATCTAACAGGACAAGTCTTAAGTTCCCTCTTACCCTGCTCTCTAGATGCTTCTTATGTCGGTGTCTTACCTTTTTCTCTCCTCTAATGGTGAATGGTCGATGTTCTCTGCCTAAGATTTCTCTTTATGACAGAATATATATATATATATGTATGTATGTAGGTGTGTGCATGTGTGTGTATATAGATAGATAGATAGATAGATAGGGCTTCCTTGTGCTCAGTTGGTAAAGAATCCACCCTGCAATGCGGGAAACCTGGGTTTGATCCCTGGGTTGGGAAGATCCCCTGGAGGAGGGAAAGCTACCCACTCTAGTATCCTGACCTGGAGAATTCCGTGGATTATACAGTCCATGGGGTCACAAAGAGTCGGACCTGACTGAGGGACTTTTCACTTTCATATATACACATATGTATACGTATGTATGTATTATATGCAGCATACCTTCATAGTTACTGATCTTCTCCCATAGATGTCCTCAGCTGGAGTTGCCAGAAGCTCCCCGGAACATAGACGCTGAGAGAAGAAAATAAGGGCTCAGACTAGGTTCTCTCCTTGAATCCTTCCTGACTTTTGTCTTTTAAGACTTAGTTATAGAGTTCTTGGTAATGTGGTTCCTCCACTAAAGGGCCCACATTTACAAAGCACTCACGTTTTGATATTTTTCACTGACCTGTGGTGTTTCTGTAAGACAAAATTCCAGATGAATGGATAAAGAAAAATTGGTGTGTATAAATACATGTGGTGGCCGGTTTAGTCACTTGAGTCGTGTCCTGCTCTTATACCACCATAGACGGTAGCCCACCAGGCTCCTCAGTCCATGGGATTTCCCAGGCAAGAACACTAGAGGGAGCTGCCATTTCCTTCTCCAGAGTATCTTCCCTATTCAGGGATTGAACCTACAGACCTGCATCCCCTGCATTGGCAAGCAGATTCATATACATATTCAGCCAAAAAAAGAATGAAATAATGCCATTTGCAATGACGTGAATGGACCTAGAGATTATCATACTAAGCAAAATAAGTCAGAGAAAGAAAAATATATGATATCACTTATATGTGGACTCTACAAAAAAATCATACAAATGAACTTATATATGAATCAGAAATAGACAGAGACATAGAAAACAAATTTATAGTTACCAAAGGGGAAAAGGCAGGGGGGATAAATTAGGAGTTTGGGATTGACATATTCATACTACTCTATATAGAAGATAAAAGATACAACCAACAAAGTCCTACTGTATAGCACAGGGAACTATACACAATATTATGTAATGATCTATAAGGAAAAACAATCTGAATAAAAACATATATGTATTTGTAACTGAATCACTCTGCTGTAGACCTGAAATTAACACAACACTGTAAATCAACTAAAACTTCAATTAAAAGATGGTACTCAAAAAAATAAATAGAAGTTTGAGGAAATATTGAAAAAAAAAAAGTTCCGCATAACAGATAAAAGAAAGGAATAGGGAGAGGTAAGATTTAAAAGACAATCTATTTTGCTCATCTTTTTCCTCCAAAAGGTAGGAGATATGGAGTATGAGGATAACAAGTGTGGCTCCCTTTGCCTACTGGATTAATTCCAGCTTTCCACTGTTACCCTTCAGAAGCCCACTTCTCTTCCTCGTCTCCCTCTGTTACATATATCTTGGAAGCAAGTCAATAATAAAGTCAAGAAAAGGCAAGAATTAGGCTTGCTTTCTAGAAAAGAGAGCAACTCTTGAGGTCAGTATCTTCCAACCATCAGAAGAAAAGTACGACCCCCCCGGTGGGTGTCCTTACCTCCACCATCCCTTTATTTCAAGGAAATAGTCTGTGCTGATTGGGGAGAAAGGGAATTATATACAAGACTTATAGTCAAGGGTTAGGCAAACTATGACTCAGAAGCCAATCCTGTTGCCACCTGTATTTGTAAATAAAGTTTTATTGAAACACAACTCTTAACTCATTCATTTATGTATTATAGCTACTTTTACATTACACAGGTACAGTTGGATAGTTGTAACTGAGGCTACATGACCCACAAAGTATAAATATTTATAGTTTGGCCCTTTTTTAGAAAAAGTTTGTGAAGATCTAGCATCAGCCCTCTCTTTGTCCTGGGACTCTTCAGCTTTACTTAAAGATTCTTCACAATAACTGGAAAACTTCAACAAGCAGAAATGGCCCTACAAACAAAATGGCCTTCCCTATCAGATCTGAACCACTCCTAATACACACAAGAGGTGGCAGGAGAGGAAGGGAGGACAGTGAGTGAAGAGGAAGGGAAGACGGTAAGTTAATTTATAGCAGAATTCCGAAGCTTTGGACACAAGCCTCGCCCTTATTCTCCCCATCTAACAAAGCCATAAGCCCGGATTCACTTGTCACCATAACCCTGAAGCAGATACCCTGAAAAAGCCCAGAGCTATTTGGGAACACAAGGGTAAGGTGAGGGAAATTAATTTGTAGAGTTAGAAATCCTTACCCTGTCCAAATAACTCAGAAAGCTTTTCAAATACCCTAGACATCTAATGGAACATGGAATGAATCTGACCTCATTCCTCTGCCCAGGGCTAAGCACACAGCTGAGCCTCTGAGCTCAGCATCTGACAGAACCCTTGGGCAAAGGAGGAGAGGGACCCAGGATGTAGAAAAAGAGATCGTGAACCATCACTCTTCATCTAAACCAAGTCAAACTGTGTTTTCCATAACATCTTTCTGCCTTCACCCAATTCTGCCTGCCTCTTGGCCTCACTTCAGTTCATCATCACAGCTGTCTAGGACTGAGACTCTATGTAAGGTAAGGCCAATGAGGCAGAGCGAGTGAGAGGCAGATTGCTAGAGCTGGCAGAAGCAGGTGCTCCAGTACCCAGATCCCTGGTTCACTTCCCATTCTGTCATTTCCTTTGCTGTGTGATCTTGGACACATGATGTCATACCCTGTGGTTCATGCTCCATTAAAGTGAAGAGAATGACGACAGTACCTACAACCTAAGATGATATTAGAGATGAGATGAGATCTTATGGATAAAGAGCCTGGCTAATAATAACAAGCTGGCATATTATGTATGCCTAACGTCATTACCACTCCCCACAACAGATCTCAGGAAAAACTGAAAATGGCACCCAGATTACTATGCTCCAGGCCTCAATCATCTGCCTGCTTGCCATCTTCACCTGAATTGCTGAATGCAGCTGGAGAGAAACACCTAACCATGCTGACCAGACTCATTTCAAATTCATATCTGGGTGGCTAACAAACACATGAAAAGATGCTCAACATCACTCATTATCAGAGAAATGCAAATCAAAACCACAGTGAGGTACCTACCATCTCACACCAGTCAGAATGGCTGCTATCAAAAAGTCTACAGAAAATGAATGCTGGAGAGGGTGCAGAGAAAAAGGAACCCTCTTACACTGTTGGTGGGAATGCAAACTAGGACAGCCACTATGGAGAACAGTGTGGAGGTTCCTTAAAAAACTGGAAATAGAACTGCCATACAACCCAGCAATCCCACTGCTGGGCATACACACTGAGGAAACCAGAATTGAGAGAGACACATGTACCCCAATGTTCATTGCAGCACTGTTTACAATAGCCAGGTCATGGAAGTGACCTAGATGTCCATCAGCAGACAAATGGTTAAGAAAGCTGTGGTACATATACACAATGGAATATTACTCAGCTATTAAAAAGAATGCATTTGAATCAGTTCTAATGAGGTGGATGAAACCAGAGCCTATTATACAGAGTGAAGTAAGTCAGAAAGAAAAACACCAATATAGTATATTAACACATGTATATGGAATTTAGAAAGATGGTAACGATGACCCTATATGCAAGACAGCAAAAGAGACACAGATGTAAAGAACAGAATTTTGGACTCTGTGGGAGAAGACAAGGGTGGAATGATTTGAGAGAACAGCATTGAAACATGTATGTTATCATATGTGAAATAGATCGCCAGTCCAGGTTTGATGCATGAGGCAGGGTGCTCAGAGCTGGTGCACAGGGATGACCCTGAGGGATGGGATGGGGAGGGAGGTGGGAGGGAGGTTCAGGATGGGGAACACATGTACACCCATGGCTGATTCATGCGAATGTATGGCAAAAACCACCACAATGTTGTAAAGTAATTAGCCTCCAATTAAAATAAAAAATAAATAAATAAAATTCACATCTGGGACTTCCCTACTGGTCCAACAGCTACAATTTTGCACTCCCAATGCAGGAGGCTGGGGTTCAATCCCTGGTCAGGGAACTAGATCATGCCACAACTAAGAGTTTGCATGCCCCAACTAAAGATCCCAAGTGCCACAACAAAGGTCGGCATAGATAAATAAAATTTTGTAAAAAATAGATTCACATTCAACAACTTCAAGCAGCCCTCAGTGCCTTCCAGGAACCAAGCACTGTTGCCAATCACCTTCCTGCCGTCCCCTGGCCTTTTTCACTCTCGCTGATAACCTTGCTTCTTATTTCACTAAAAAATGGAACCAGGAGAGGATTGCCACACAATCCAGGGCTGCACTGTGCACACCAGTGTCTACTGGATGTTCTCCCCTTGCACTGCTGCTGCTGCTGCTAAGTCTCTTCAGTTGTGTCCGACTCTGTGCGACCCCATAGATGGCAGCCCACCTGGCTCCGCCGTCCCTGGGATTCTCCAGGCAAGAACACTGGAGTGGGTTGCCATTTCCTTCTCCAATGCATGAAAGTGAAAAGTGAAAATGAAGTCGCTCAGTTGTGTCCGAGTCTTAGCGACCCCACGGACTGCAGCCTACCAGGTTCCTCCATCCATGGGATTTTCCAGGCAAGAGTACTGGAGTGGGGTGCCATTGCCTTCTCCACTCCCCTTGCACAGACATCTCCAAATTATCCAACCCCTCAAAGTGAAGCTTCCCTGGTAGCTCAGAGGGTAAAGCGTCTGCCTGCAATACAGGAGACCCAGGTTCAATCCTTAAGTTGGGAAGATCCCCTGGAGAAGGAAATGGCAACCCACTCCAGTACTATTGCCTAGAGAATCCCATGGATGGAGGAGCCTGGTGGGCTACAGTCCATGAGGTCGCTAAGACTCGGACACAACTGAGCGACTTCACTTTTCACTTTTCACTTTCATGCATTGGAGAAGGCAATGGCAACCCACT
>ML661893.1:6263206-6601349 GCA_007570785.1 Antilocapra americana
AAGGCAATGGCAACCCACTCCAGTGTTCTTGCCTGGAGAATCCCAGGGACGGCGGAGCCTGGTGGACTGCCGTCTATGGGGTCACACAGAGTTGGACACAACTGAGCAACTTCACTTTCACTAAAGTGAACATGGCCACTCCATCCTTCCGCTTGCTGAAAAGCATGATTCAGGAGCCATCTCTGACTCCAGTTTTCCTCTCCACACTTGACAGTGGCTCCATCTGCAAGTCCTATCAACTGTCCTTCCAAACTCGTCAAGACTCTGACCACCTCCCACCACTGTTCACCTTGGTCCAAGCCATCATCTGTCAAGCAGGTTACCCCCGGCCTCCCTGCCTTTGGCCCTGCAGACTTACACTCTGTCACAGTACAGCAGGCGCAGCACCCTTCCCGTGACATCTGTTCACATCACTCAGAGTAAGGGACCTACAGGAACTGGTTGGCACACGCTGAGGCCCCCCACTCTGCTCCTTGGCACCCTCCACCCCACTGCCTCCAGGACTCCTGCCTCTGGGCTATTACATTAGCTGTTCTCAATGCTTAGTAGCTCAGTGGTAAAAAAAAAAAAAAAAAACTGCCTGCAATGCAGGAGACCCGGGTTTGATCCTTGGGTTGGGAAGATTCCCCTGGAGAAGGACATGGCAACCCACTCCAGTATTCTTGCCTGGAGAATCCCAGGGACGGCGGAGCCTGGTGGGCTGCCGTCTATGGATTCGCAGAGAGTTGGACACAACTGAAGCAACTTAGCAGCAGCAGCAGCAGCGTGACTAATCTTTCATTTATGCTTGGAAAGCCTTTCCCCAAATACCACTGAAATGCACTCATTTTCTCCAGGTTCCTGCTCCAGTGTCGCCTTCTAAGGTGAACTTGACTACTTGCCCTGTATAAATAATCTCCCAGAGCTCCCACTACCCTTTTTCCACTTTTTTTTGTTCTCATTTTTATCACCATCTAAAATATACTGTTGCACAGCAGAAACACACTACAAAGCAATTATACTCCAGTTAACAAAATTTAAAAATCCAAAAAAGAAAAATAGCTTATGTACTTATTTGGCTACACAGTCTCTTCCCCAGCACTGGGAGGAAAGCACCCCAAGGGTATTCTGTTCATGGCTCTATCCCAAGCACAGAGCTGGCATTCAACAAATATTTATTGAAGAAAAGGCTGAATGAATGGTGTCGTCTAAATGGGCTAAGAGACTTCCCTGGTGGTCCAGTGGTGAAGACTCTGCCCTTCCACTGAAGGGAGCATGGGTTCGCTCCCTAGTTGTGGAACTAAGATCTCGCATGCCACGCTGCATGGCAAAAAATAAAGTTTCTTAAAAGATACTGACCAAAAGTAAGTAATAAATAGGCTTAGAAAATGGGAATCCCCTACTTACCGGCATTTTTCTATGCCACCTATGTAAGTGAGTTTGTTTAATCCACATGTACCATGTAAACAGCTCACCAAACCATCTTAAAGTCCCAAGGCTGAGAAGGGCCATGCCTGGGCTAAGACCCAGAGCTATCTGATTCAAGCCACATTTACACTGGAAGAATGAACAGCTCCCATCCAAGGAGGAGCTTCTCACAGAGCAATCATTTTTTTAAATATTAATAATTAACACCCTCTTGATGTGTTTCCCTCGCCCCTCCAGGTTCACGACTACCTCCGCAGCAAGCTGTGCTCCCTCTACGAAAATGACTGCATTTTTGATAAATTTGAGTGTGTGTGGAATGGGTCAGACAGGTAAGAAAGATCTGGTGGCTGGGAACCTTCCACAGGGGGCCCTCTCCTTGCACTGGCCCTGGGCAGAGTATCCTAAGGGGGTGCAACCAAAGAGCCATCAGAATCAGCCCTGAGGCCTGGCAGGGCTGAAGCATGTGGCCCACTGAGCGACCTTGAGGTCTGGTCTGGAAAGGAATGGGATGGGTGAGACCCTGGACTCCTCTTTCAGAACTGGCTCAGGTGACCCTTTAACCTCACAAAAATCCTACCTTAAACAGGCAAGACCCTCCCAGAGCTGGGTCCATGTACCTAAAATGAAACTCCCCTGGCAGATTTCAAGGATGAACTGTTCCAATGACTGTAAAGAGTACTGTCTAGATGGGAAATGATCCCTCGAGGCTGCCAATAGAGACTGGCCTAAGGCCTGGAGGTCATGAACTGAATTCTCATCAGCCTCATTTGTCCCGTGCCCTCAAAGAGATTTATGACTATTTGAGGCCTTTGATTGCAACAGTACTTCCTATTACCTCCCCACAGTTTCTTTTTGGCTTGACGAATAGATGCTGCTGTGATTTGCAGAAGTCAGCACAGGCTACCAGGGGCTGTTCCTTAGTGAAGGCAGCGCCAGAAGTCATGCTGAAGAGAAGGGAAATTCTATCACTGCAAAGCCTTCAGGGAGTCGAGCTTCTAGTGAGCACAGGCTCTACCTCTCTGACCCCTGTTGGGTTTTTTTGGGCCAGTGATCCAAAACCAGCCTTCCACTCAGCAGGCCTAGAAGGAGTCACCACATGGTAGACGACCCAGACCACACCACCCAGCTGGTGGAGGGCAGAGGGCCAAGAGCAAAGCAACTGTTACTTAGTTGAACAAAGGCCCTCAGGGGAAAAGGAGCTGCCCTGCTATTTTATTTTTATTTCCATCGGTAATTTATTCATTTATTCATTGTTCATTATGAATAGATTTTTTCAAAATATTTGTGGTTATTATTGTTCAAGTTCCCTTTCTATCTGAACCAAGATTCAAAACCTATACTTACTTGGTACTTTTACACACATCATGATTTTTTAATCCTGACCATAGTCCATCAAGATTGCTTTCACTGTTCCCATTTTACAGCTGAGGAAACTGAGGCTCAGCCAGATACTAGTTCAGGAGCTTGGGCAGATCACTGCCCAAGTAGTAGAGACAAGAGGAAGAATTTAAATCCTAAAATGAACGTTCTTTCCACCGCATGACGGTTTCTTTCCATAATCGAGAAAATGTTATTCTTCGTCCAGATAAGGTTGAGATTACATTTTTTTCCCCAGAAAAAGACTTTCTCTTACTTGTTTTTCCAAGTCGGGTGGTGGTAATGGAAGCAGAGGTCAGTGTGTGGGAAGCAGTAAGGCCAAGTGGCTTAACGCTTGTACCCCGGAGTCTGGCAGATGTGGGCTGGAGGCCCAACTTGGCTACTTACTGGCTCTGTGACACCGTACATGCACTCACTTTTCATCCTGGGTAAATCCCTTAACATGGAATGATGGAAAAGGAAATGAGGGTAGGGGTAAAGCACTCAGCTCTGCACATGATGAGATAATAATTGCTCACCCTATGATAGATACACACATTTCATGGCATCAGTTTTCCAGGCCAGGGTAACAAAATCTAGCCCTTGATTAATTTCCAGGACAACTAACAAATACCCAAAAACTCAGCCCCCTGGCCATGGCTCAGTCTTTTAGGTTTTCCTTCACCTTCCTCTAACCTAAGACAATGAGATGCGGTATTCCCCCATCCTAACCAGCCAGTCGGGGCCTCACCCACAAATGAGGACAAGCCCACCTCTCCAGGGGTCAGCCATAAGAGGGTGCTGCTTGAGGGACACTGTTTCCCTTGGCCTGTCACCTGTCCAAACTGTCACCATTAAGTAGAGTTGGCTTCTGGGGGCTCTTGTAAGAAGGTAGGAAACCATCTGTCAGTCCACTTCAAAGGCTTATTTCCTCATCCTTCGTCCTTTGAAAAATTCTAATTTTTGTTTACTCCCTCCCAAGACCATGATGAGATCCATTTTTTAGATAAGTTTTCAGAAAAGGCAGAATTTCGATCTAGTTCGTAGCAGCAAAAGGACACGATGTCGGCACCCCTCGGCGCTGATGCGAGAAAGCCTTGTCAGTCGGGCGGCACAGTCACTCCCACCACCGCCATGGTCCAAGTGAACACAATACAAGGATGGCTGTTTTCAGTGTCCCTACTCATGACCTAACTGCAGCCTCAGAATCCTGCTGTGAAGGAGGTGGGCTGGGATCATTGAAACCACTAGACTGACTTATGGAACAAACTAACCAAAAGCAATCTATTGATAAATAACACGGAGGGCTATCATGACCCTCCACCCAGCCCAAGAGCTCATTTTTCTTAGTGCTTCTCAAGTCAGCAGTCACAGTACAAAGCCAAAGTCTACGTCTATGGTACTCAGTCACTCCCTGTTTCCTCTCTACCTTGCAGTGTCATCATGACAGGCTCCTACAACAACTTCTTCAGGATGTTTGACCGAAACACCAAACGCGATGTTACCCTTGAGGCCTCGAGGGAAAACAGCAAACCCCGAGCTATCCTAAAACCACGCAAAGTGTGCGTGGGGGGCAAGCGGAGAAAAGATGAGATCAGTGTCGACAGTCTGGACTTTAGCAAAAAGATCTTGCATACAGCTTGGCATCCTTCAGAAAATATTATAGCAGTGGCGGCTACAAATAACCTATATATATTCCAGGACAAGGTTAACTAGGAGGACAAGTTATTACTTAATAATCTCACATACTGAATACTAGTCAAACACGTTTTTAAATGTTTCTTTGGGTGTTCATTTGATGCATCGACTTTAATTTCCCTCTGCAGGAGACAATTGGAATAGAAGTCCATGGAGTCCAACCTTCCCACATCCCCAGTTCTAAGAAACTTTTGTCAAACCCAGTAGATTCTGGGACACTTCTGTTTAGAATCAAGAGCTGCCAGCTAACAGTAATTCTTCCATAGTTGACTTGAATTTCTGATGCTTTTATTGCCCCGTTTTCTCTGGTGGGTCCAGTGTTTTGTTTCTAGGTGTCTGCTGAGATAAAAATGAGGTTGTCTGTAGTATTTAAAGAGAAAAGAGATACGTTTTTTTTAATTAAGCAATTCCATTTGATTGAAAAAAATTCAACGAAAAATAAACACTGTTTACTCTTAGAGAAATTCTTCTTGTTTTGTGAGAAATCAGAACCAGTCAGCAACCCCCTGCCCCTACAGCACTTTTTTTTTTTTTCATTTTCTTTTTCATGATTTCCCTTGAGCCAGAGATTTATTTCAAGAGGCTGCGAAGAAGATGCAGAATGGGAAGGGGAAAGGACCACATCAGCAGTACTATATTCTTTTTTTGTGAGCGCCATAGAAACAGCCTGAGAATTTGGCCAGGAAACCCCATGAATGCTTCAGGGGACATCAAGAGAACACTCAGAGTTAGCTTGGCAGGGCCCTGTGGGGCCACATTCCATCTGTCGCTTTGTTACTCTTGCTTTTTGTCATTTTAAATGGCTCCATATAATCCTCCACTTACACGTTCCTTGGCTTTTTCCCTTCACCCTTTTCCAGCTTATTTATTCCCTTGACTTCTAAAGGCCGAGTCCTTGTTGTTTATGATCTGGCTTCTAAATGCAGCAGTAAGCTGAGGGCTGGGGCACCTCCCTGAGAAAATGTGTCTCCCAAAGCAGCCCCCGCCCCCTTTCCTGGGTTTTGTAACCCAAAGTAACACTCCATCTATCTCCACTACAGCGAGAACAAAAACAGCCAATGGAAAACGCTGCTCTGTAAATGCTATTCAAGTGCTTCTGACCCACCATAAGTTTACCATCCAGAGAAATAGACCAGAGGGCTCTCCTACAGAAATGGAACATGGGGGAATCAAGAAGCTTTGACATCAAAGTGAAGTCTGCTTGAAACTGTAGAGGCTGGTTCATCACCCCTCCCACCCTCTGCCATTAAGGATTCAGGCATGCAACTTCCAGAAGTTTCTCTGTGGCGCACCTCTGGGAAGGAGACTAAATCAATTCAAAAGACAGAGAAATTTGAAACGGAGGCTCAGGGAGGAAGTGGGAGGCACTCCAAGCGGGCCTGGGCTCTATGTCTCCACTCCTGTCATCATGACTCATCTCCCCTGACTTGCATTTAGTGACCAGGAAATGGCTTGAGATGAGGATTTTCCTTTTAAACAGAAATTTTCTTTTGCTTTGTATGTTTATTAGAAGTCCCGACTTTCAAGTGTAGTTTGTTTTGGAAGAGAGAAAAATAGTGAAAGAACCATCTTTCAATGCTAAGCTATTACCCACTTAATAACAGCTTTTTGGCAAGGAAATAGCTATCTACTTAAGCGAACAATTTTGTAAGATGCGGCTCAATTTCAAAAATATGAAAAAGTACATCTCAAAACTGAGGGAGCATGTGGAGGAAGACGTGCCTTTTTTCTCCGTGTTTATCTTTCCTGCAATAAAAGTCCTGGTGGAAACTCTCTGGGCAGGATTCCTGGCCTGATGGAGACCAGGTTCTTGGAGGAGACCCAAGAAAGCAACAGAAACTTCTCCAACTCACAGAGAATCGTGGTATCAGGACAGACAGAAGGACCAGCAGGCTCCTGTCCTGAGCGGACCATCAACTTCCTCGTGGCCTTTTCTCTGCTTCCTTGAGACTCAGCCCCTCTATCTATATCAGCTGACAGGATGAATCATTGTTCCTCAAACTTCAGCATTGACACACCTTTATACTGTTACTCATTTCACACTTAAGTCACCTTTTCTAAAAGCAAGACATAGCCTCCTCCCAACAAAGCATGTTCATGAAATGTCGGCTTTAATGTTTTGTTCTAACACTAAAAGAATCACATAACCATTAATGAAACAAACATGTACACATTTACCACCTACAGGCAATTTGTGAACCCCAGGATGCACTCTTACCAAATTTGGGGAACGCTGAGGTCTGATGCCACAGAACACTGAAGCCTTTGGAGGCATTAGAGACCTGCAGTGGACAGTAGTCCGCAAACTGGGAGTCACGCTTGCTTCTCAGAACACATGCACGAACAGTTCTGGTCACAGCTTCAAGGGCTTCACCGGCCCATCTACAGCCTATCTGTGGCCTTCACCTCAAAGCTCCTACGCTAACCCAGTGCCCTCAGCACACAGATGTATACTTTGAGATCTACAGAGTGGGAGGAATTTGCAGAAGACGATGCTAAGAACAGAGGGCCACCATCTTCCCCATTACCCCAAACAAAGGAAGCACCAGAGCCAACATCCTCGACTCGTATGCAGAAACAGGAGGGGAAGGCCCCAGAGACCGGGCCTCGGCAGCAATGCCCCCCACCATGCTTTAGTGATGACCTGCTCTGTGCCGCTTATGGAACCAGGCATTTACACCTGCCATCTTCTTCCACCCCAGTGCTGGTGATCTTCTTGGCTGATGGTGCCTAGAAGTCAGTCCCGTTTCCAGCTGCCGCTCAGAGTTAGGTGGAAGCTGACTTACCATCTTTTCAACAGCTTCTTGAGCTCTCAGATCCCTGCCCTGCAGCAGTATGTTCCTGAGGCAGGAGCCCATTCCTGATACTTTAATAAGCTGTTCGAAAGCTCAACTTTGGAAGGCATCCACACTTTCACTTCCAGAGGATGAAGATGAGTTTGAACAAAACCAAGAAGGAAGCCACAAGGCAGCATGCAGCAACGGGGTGTCCACAGGTGAGCGGGCAGTAGGAACCCTTGTGCTGCCTAACCCCTGACTGTCTGGCTTCTGCCTTCAGTCTTCTGTCAGGTACTGGGCGGGCAGGGGAGCATCTCTCAACCTCTCATTGGCCTCGTAATTAACTCAACATGCATTAGGCCACCAGCACATGTAAGGTGACACAGTTGTCAGTGAAAGGAACAAAGGTGAAACTACAATTCTTTTAGCTCAGTGACCCGATGCAGCAAGTCAGCTGTCTCACATGTATTTCTTTTAAACCTGCAGGGCCCATTATAATAAGTTAGACCCTCAAATGCTTCATCAATGACAATGTGGGTGACCATTTCCCTTCCTTCAAACCTACAGAGCAACTACCCAAAGCTTCCCTCTGAACCCCCAATCCTGGGCCCCATTCTTTCATCAGCCCCTCTGCTGACTGCCTCCAAGAGTCAGGAAGGACCTAGTAGGCCTAATAATAAAGCTTTGGGAGGACACTGGAGTCCACAGCCTGAATGAAGGAGATCTTACTAATTTGTCTTTTTCCATTATGGCCATGTGTGGATGAGGATGGTGTGTTTTAAACACTACCCTCAAAGACACAGCAGCCCCTGGTTCACCCCCGGGAAACAGTCAAACACTGCGCACCTCTTGTCACACCTAAACTATCCTCTTGCCCCTGCGTGTCCAAGTCAAACCTGGGGAGCCACTTCCCATGGGAATGACTCGCTTGGTCAATGGAAAGAGCGTGGAATGAGGGGACGGGAAATGCAGATCCTGCTCCTGGCTCTGTGGAGTAACTGGGCAACCTGGGCAAGTCCTTCAGTGCCTACATCAGTCACATCACCTGTAAACGGTCAGAAAGCCGTCAGCCCTCACTCATGGAATGATTATGAGGGACACAAACTCATTTGTTTACAACTGCTCTGACAAGTTTAAAGCCCCACAGAATAGTAACAGCAACAATATTCACCGAGGCCATATGAGTGATTGCTTCTCATCTCCTTCTCCGAACCCCGTGAGGTCGATGCCAGGGTTATTTCCATTTTTGCCACTGAGGAAATAGACTCAGGTTTTCAATGTAGCCAAAGGCACATACCCAGTAAGTGGGAGAACCAGGTCTCCAACTCAAGGTTTCATACTCTAAAGCCAAGAGTTTTTAAAATACTGTTTCTTGTATATGAGGGTAGCTACACTTACCGACTGTTTACTATGGGCCAGGCTTGGTTCTACAAATTTCCCAAGTATTAATTCATTTGCCTCCAAAACTCTAGACACAGATACATTATTGTTCCCATTTTACAGATAAGGGAACAAAGAGATGATATAACTTGACCAAGTTAGTACAGTTCTCAAGTGCCAAAGCCAGACATTTTGGTCAGAGTTCTTATCGTCTCTTCCGTGTGTGTGTGTGTGTGTGTGTGTGTGTGTGTGTGTGTGTGTGTGTGTATGCATGTGTGCGTGTGTGTGTGTGTGTGTTAGAAAACAAGTCCCAGTAACATCCTGTAAGTTCCTCAAGGTTAAATATTTATTGAGCTCCTGGTACGCATCAGCCCTAGGCACGGGGCTGCGGTTCCTGGTGTGTGTGAGCCACCGGTCACCACCCTCCCAGAGATGACAGCCATGTGTGTTGGGGACATATTTACAATGTATGCAGTGCAGAAATGATACAGAGAAGGAAATGGTTAACTCATGAGGACTGGTAGGTGAGAAAAAGGTTCTTGGAATAAGTGATACCTAAGCAGAGCTCTAACGCAGTTTTCTCAACAACGGACGAAACACATGGGCTTCCCTGGTGGTCCTGGGGTTAAGACTCTACATTCCCACTGCAGGGGGCATGGTTCAGTACCTGGTTGGGAAAGTTCCAGATGCCACATGTTGCAGCCAAAAACTAAAAAAAACACACTTCTGAGAGAGAACAACATATATTTGTGACCAAAGCAAGAATGGATTTGGCATGGGAGCATGAAATCAATATTTCTCTACTTCTACTAAAACACATTTTCAATTTTCCAAACTGACCTACCCCTTCTTTCTTTCATTCATCCAATAATAAATATGTATTAAACTCCCATGTCTAAGGACTGTTTAAATGTAAAAATAGATGGAAGGAAGGAATAAAAGGAAACCAATAATTATGAGCACTTATTAGGTAGCAGGTGCTGGGCGAGGCACTTTTTTAAGTCTTTACAATCACTTGATGGGTAAATACATTATTCCATTTTTCTAGTTGATGAACAGACTCAAAATTGACACAGTCACTGTGATAAAGCCAGATGTTTTATCTAGACCCTCCTTGACCCTGATTCTGTACTTATTTCAAGGGAATGCATAGCTATCTTGTCTTGTTTCTTTCCACTAGTGAGGATATTCACAAACCATCTCTCTGCAACAAAACATTGCATGACAGCTAACCAGGAAAACAAATTTGCTCTGTCACCAAAGCAGAGAGTGAGGTCAAGTGGCTCTCAGAGGTCTCCAACCCCTGACCCTGACCTTATTATTACTGTTTAACCATCTCCCCAATTTAGACCTTCCACGCCCCATTGGTTAAACTGCTGGTGGCAGAACCAAGGTGGTCTGTGTCTCTGCCAATTCCTGCCTCAGATGCTGTCAAAAGCAGTGATCACTGTGGGGTCAGAAACAGGAGTTTGGTGATTGTTTCTAGATTCCCAATGCACTCCCTACCCTGTCAAGCTTGATCTCTTGGATGGACAGACTGTTCCCCACCAGAGCCCCTCCTGTCATCTCAAAACTCCCAGTTGCATTCCCAATCAGTTGATTTGCTGTATTCAGTTTTAGCTGAAGAGAGCATTTCTCCTGAACTCATCCTTGTGTGGGAACCCTGAGACCACAATAAAGTGGGACCAGCCACAAGTCCTGGGATTCTTGCTATGGTTAGCTAGGGAGACACATCCTTCCAATCAAAACATCAAGTTCTCGTGGAGGTCAAAGGGAATTCCAGGAAGGCTGGAGCAGAAGTGAGGGGAGAAGACTACCTCATTGGCAAAGGTAAAAAGCAGTGTTGGAGCACTCTGTAAGCAGGCTCTCAGCTGGGAGATTTTCATGCATTCATTCACTCAGTCCTCAATGAACAGTTACAGATTGGTCATGCCAAGCCCTGGACTAGAGTGGTCTTAGGGAAGGAGTCGTGACAGTCCCTGTCTTCATAGGGCTTATGGGTCATGGAAGAAGCAAGCAAGCTCCCAGGAAATGATAGCAGGAGAAGATCAAGAAGGTTAAGAGCCCAGGGTTCGGGACGTCCCTGGTGGTCCAGTAGTTTAAAATCCACCTGCCAGTGCAGGGGATGTGGGTTCAATATCCCTGGTCCAGGAGGATCCCACATGATGCAGGGCAACTCAGCCTGTGTGCCACAGCTACTGAGCCCACACATCACAACTTTACTGAAGCCCCCGAGCCTAGAGGCCATGCTCTACATAAGAGAAGCCACCGCAATAAGAAAGAAGCCCGCACACCACAAAGAAGAATAGCCCCCGCTCACTGCACCTAGAGAAAGCCTGTGCACAGCAACGAAGACCCAGTACAACCAAAAACAGATAAATAAAATTTTGTAAAAAGTTTTTAAAAGGGCCCAGGATGCTTCCCTGGGTTGAAATCTAAAATTCACCACTTATAAGCTGAATGACCTTACTGATAAAATAAGGGTAAAAATGGCCCCTGTCTTATCAAATAGATGTGAAGATTCCTAGCCAACAAAGAGTCGACACATGTTTCTTGCACATGTTCTCTTAGTACTGTTCAATGGCACGGTGTATGCCTTCCCAGGTATCTCAGATGCCAGGAGAATACGAAGGAACATCACCTCATCCAGACCACATGCTCCCCAGAGGAGGTAATGCCTACAGTAAGCCTGAAAGATAAGTGGGGAGTGAGTTATCCAGGGGATGAGAGACAAAAAGAGTGCTCCAGGTATCAAGATGGTCTAGGTAAAGGCAGAGGAGCATGGTGTATTGAAGAACTTAAAATATTCTGGTATGACTGACCAATAAAAAATAAGAATGTAGACCAAGAGAAGTAAGAGGACATGAGGTCAAGGGACAGTAATGCATGATATGAGGAACAACAATGCAGGGCCTTAGTGAGGTTTACATATCACTGGAGGGTACTCCAATAGCTAGACTATGATCTGCTCAACTGAGGAATCATAGTCCCACAACACAGCAAATATGAATGGTCCAGGCACAGGGAGTATATAGAAAAACTCAGCTCAAGTGTCAACTCCTTGGAGCAGACTTTCTTGACCACCAGTTTCCATGAGAACCAAAGTATTCTTTATTCTCCCCCTTCTGGTATCCCCAAAGCATTGAGAAGGGTCAGGCTCATAATGCATTTGTGCATGCTTAGTCACTCAGTTGTGTCCAACTTTTTGAAACCCCATGGTCTGTAGCCCACCAAGCTCCTCTGTCCATGGGATTCTTCAGTCAAGAATACTATAGTGGGTTGCCATGCCCTCCTCCAGAGGATCCTTCCAACCCAGGGATCAAACTCACATCTCCTGCACTGGCAGGTGGGTTCTTTACCACCAGCCTTCTTCCTGTTTGAGTCCCTCAGAGGCAAAGGAAGCAGGCTGCAGTGGACCTGATAGCACCACCTGGGAAGCCCTCTGATATTCTCCCTCTCTAGTATCCCCATATCATTGAGAAGGGTCTGGCACAGGGTGAGTGCTCATTAAATAGCCGTTGAATGAGTGAGTGAACAAACAAGTGAGAAAGATGGGCACAGCCTCTGCCCTCAAGAAGCTTACAAGCTGAGCACAGTCCCGTGGGAGTTTAAGTTAGGGGAAGTTTGGTATAGGTCATCATAAGACTGCTCAGATGAGTCAAGGTATGAAAAAGAAAAATTGAAAAGCCGGTGAGCCAAGATGTGTTCAGAGCAAGTGACCGAGCTCAGATAGCAGCATTAGTTAATAAAGCACGTGTGTGCCTGCCTGATGCATTACCCTTCCTGCTGCAGTGAGCCTTTGGGGACCTTGCAAAGCATAGGAAAAGGCTGACAGCTTACAATCAATACCATGTTCACTGACGCAGGAAGCAACATTATCACATCCAGGATATCACCCCCACGTCCTGGCTCAAGCACTAAATATTCCCCATAACAAGGCTACGGGAAGTGACAGGAGCTATTATTTTTAGCCCTTCCACGTGGAAACAAGAGGTGAGGCGAACCTTTCCCTGGATGTGCTTAAAGGAAGGCAAGCCAGTTCCCCCAAAGAAACTGCTCAGAGCTGAGCCCACGCTTAATACAGCAAGACAGGGATGGGGAAGACTGGCATTTTCATTTGCCTGGGTGTCCAGAATATAGAAGGGGAGGTTCTGTGGGCAACTGAGAGGCACAACAATAAATTAGAAGGGTTGGCAGAATGTGTGAGGTGTGAATGCTAGATTCACTCACATGCCCAAGTCACTCTAATAAAAAAAACAACTTGACTGCCACCCACCACCCCCGGCCCAGATGGCTTTCTTATTTCACCTTTTCTGACTGTGGCATAATTGAAAGTCATATTTCATCTAGGCCAGTGATTTCCAACGCCAAGTACAGGTGGCTTATGAACAGCCAGCCCAAATCCATCAAAGAGAGCAGCTAACAACTGCATGTTAAACAACACCCCTTTCTCAGCAGGGTCATGTCACATCCCAGCCCCCACACAGCTCTGCTGTCAGGTCCACTGCAGCCTGCTTCCTTTGCCTCTGGGGGACTCAGACAGGAAGAAGGCTGGGGCTAGGACAACCAGGGTTGTTTTCTTAGTTCTGAGGTGCATTTATTTAACAGCAGCCTCCATTTGCCAGCCCCTCATTTCCTCTCTGACAAGATGAAGGATATGGCTCTTAGTTTTCATATTCTTTTTGAAAAAGCAGAAAGCTTAATTAGTTATATTTGAAATGGTTCTTAAAAAGCAACAGCTGAAACTCAAAGATGGTTATATTCATTGAAGATGCGACAAACATCATGGAAGATTATGAAGTGTCCATCGTGGAACAAGAAAACTCAATTCAAAAGCTAAAACTTTCCAAAGTACAGAAAGAATACCACTTCACGAAGGGAATGTGGTTCAAAGCAGCTCTTCCCTTTGACCAGCAAAGGAACAGTTAAGGAACTCCGTCAGTGTCAGATGATGTCCCGAGAGGGGCATTGCGGACGCTCCTGCAGGATCAGTGATTACAGCCCTTCCCTCTTCTCCAGCATTAAACACATGATGGATTTTTCTTAACATCACACACACACACACACATGCACACAGCCTCAACATCCCACTAACAGACTCCCTCCTCTCTCAGAGCATCATCTCTGAATTTGTGATCCTTCCTTTAGGAATGGTGGATGCTTCCCAGCTGATTAAGGACACAGCCTGGAAACAAAGGCTATAAATTTGCTTTATTGTATTTTATATTGGGACCGGAGATCCATTTAGAAATGAAAACTCCACTGGCCTGGTTGATAATAAACTTATATGACTCCACATAAGACTTTAACAACTCCTTTTTTCACCTGCTCATGATATTGCTTACTTTGGGTTGAATAAGTGTCCTGGTAATGAACAATAATTGAACGTCATTGGTTGCGGAGACATTTCAATTGACTGAGGCACTTTCACAACCAGAGGAGTGATGCCAACTGCCCAAGGTTACACAGAGTCATTCCAAAACCAACACTGAAACCAGGTCTTTGGAGTCTCTAAGACTGACCTTATTTCATGGTAAGTTTTCATTTTTCCCATGTGTCTAAAACCAGTGGGTCAACTCAAACCTAGATGGAAGGTCTTGGTAAGATATTTAATTCCTACTCAAAGAGCATTTCAGCATTTCTGCCTGCAGCACCAAAGACAGTTTCCCCAGTGGTGCTCAGAAGACTGCCTCATATTCAGGCTCCCTGGTGTTCAGGTTGGCACAGATTCATACAGATAGACCCACTGCATTTATTCACCACATTACACATTACTTACCTACAAAAGTCAATGCTGTCATGCTGCATAGCAGAAATACATTTTAAATCAATTATTGCCAAAACATTTTTGAAGATTAAATGCTATCAATTATTCACACCTGACCATGTGCTGCAGAATAAGCAATGTAGGTAATCAAGGCATGATTCCTGTCCTCAAGGAATACAGTCTAACAGGAAATGAAATTCCAGCAGGTGACTTCAATATAACATGGCTAAAGCAATGGCAGAGATGTATGTAAGTGATTAGGGGTAAACAGAGTTAAAGGATATCGTCTCCTGGAGATGAAATGAAGTTCAGCCCTAGGGGAGGACAGGGCAACCAGGTGACCACAGGCATGAGCAAAGGTACATGGTTGAGAAGTCCCACCTGTCTCTGAGAACTACTATCAGGTTGATTTTGCTATAGACTCTAGCCCAGAACTGCCTAGAGGGCTTATGAGAGAGCAAGGCCCAGACTGCAGAAGGCCATTTAGAGAATTTAGATGTCCTTAGCAGCCAATGAGTACCACTGGAAGATTGACTTGAAGAAGAGAATGGACATGGTTGGAATTTACATTTCCAAAGATCCCTCTGGCAGCTGAGTAAATGACATATCTGAAGCAGACAAGACTGAAAACAGGAAGCTGGTGCAGTGATCCAGAAAAGCAATGATGAGGGCCTAAATTAGGGATGGAGAAGACATTGAAAAGGAAGGATCAACATAATGTAGAGTGTCAGGGTCCAGCCTCGGCGGGTCCGGGGGTCTTGAGGGATGAGTGGCGTTGGCGGAAGAACTGAGCTGAGTCGATGTGTGGTGATGGAGCAGTCTCTCTTTATTGCTGTTAGTTTTGTGGGGTGATGGAGAAGTCTCTCCAAAAGGAGACGGAGAAGTCTCTCTTTATTGCTGTTAGTTTTGTGGGGTGATGGAGAAGTCTCTCCAAAAGGAGATGGAGAAGTCTCTCTTTATTTTTGTTAGTTTACAGTTTTATAGCCAAAAAACATCCCCATTACATCACAAATATTCTATACAATCTTTTGTTTTTTGCCTACCATCAACAACATTAAGCTCATTTTCCTTGCAAAAGGTCGGATTTCTGCATAATTAGACTTAACAATAGTATGTTTACCATTTGAATGTCTCCAGCATACTTCGGATAAGTACATCAATCTAAGTAGAAAGGTTACATTTCTCTTACTAGGTGCAACTATGTAGAAGCTAGAAAGAAGGGCTTAAGCTTGAAACTTTTATTCTATTAACCTATTTTGGTTCTTACAAGGAAAGAGAAAAGAGGACAAAGAGACAGTTTAGCAGCACTGCTTTAACAATGAAGTCCTATTAACCTTACAACTACTAAAATGAATTCCTATGTCTACATTATTCTAAAGCAATCAATATCTCCAACTATGCTGGCCACAGTTATGAGCACTCCTAAGTCTCAGTAGAGCCTGATTTCTTCAAGGAAGTGAGCCTCCTCTGTGGAGTGGTCAGGGGAGTGGGAGGTGGAAAGGTGACCCAAGTACGAGCCTTTCTGGTGGTGGCCTTGCCATGACCTCCAGAGAACTCTTGGTAAACTCCCCAGTAAGGAGTAGTAATCCATTTAAATGTTCCTTTCATTCCTCCATAGCCCCCGGGGAAGGTGATCCACCTTCCCGGATCCTCTGGTCCATAAGGTCTGGGGGAATTATCTCAGGACGAATTCTTTCCAACTGTGACTGACCTACTGAGATGAGCCAATGTTCCGAGCATGGACAGAACTTCCATGAAAAATACCAGGGTGGGGCTTGCCCAGGATGCCCCGATAAAGAAAGTCAGCTTTGCAATTTCTTTCTTAGGCTCGTGACCTTGTCATCCGAGCAAGGGGGCATCCTGACGGCTCCCGGCAGTAGAGATTGACTTGATGAGAGCAAAGAAAGAAGTTACAGATGCCCAGGTGGATAGCTAAGGTGAATAGCATGACCAGAGCTGGAGACTAAAGGAATGGGAGAGAAGGGTTTAGGGAGAGGAAAAGAGACAGTAAAGAGTGTGATTTGGGACCCAGTGAGCTCAAGGAGCTACTGGGACAGTCAAGTGAAGGGAGAATCCAGGCAGACATCAAGATGGAAAGATCTGTGGCCAAAATGTCATTGATAAGACGGAGAGGTAGTCACTAGTGTGTCCTGGCCTTTATGGAGAGGATGACATAGGAGAAAGTAGAGACAGACTACGGTGGGCTGAGGAGAGGGTCCTGGGGAGCAGTATGTTGAAGAACAGACAGAGGGGGTCAGCCACCCAAGCCATAGAGAAGGAAGCAATGAAGTCATGAGAAAACTAGGGACAAAGGATACCATGGAGATAAGGGAGTAGAGCTCCCCCATTGAAAAATGCACTTCCTATAAATCTATGTTAAAAAAAAAAAAAAACACCTAATGTCCATTGACAGATGGATGTATAAAATGAATGCAGTACTTTGTCACATGGAAATATCAAATGGACTATTACTCAATCAGAAAAAGGAACAAAATTGGGTCATTTGTAGAGATGTAGATGGACTTAGAGTCTGTCATACAGAGTGAGGTAAGTCAGAAAGAGGAAAACAAATATATATTAATACATATATATGGAATCTAGAAAAATGGTATAGATGACCCTATTTCAGGGCAGGAAAAGAGACGCAGACATAGGGAACAGACTAATGGACACAGTGGGGAAAGGAAAGGGTGGGACAAATCGAGAGAGTAGCACTGATGTATAACACTACCATGTGTAAAATATACACTAGTAGGAACCTGCAGTACAGCACAGGGACCTCAGCTCCATGCTCTGTGATGACCTAGAGGGTGGCACGCGGATGGGGGGGAGGAGGCCCACCAGGGAGGGGATGTGTATACTAAAGCTCACTTACTCTGTTGCACGGCAGAAAACGAACATAACATTTTAAAGCAATTATACTCCAACTAAAAAAAAGAAGAAAAAGAAATTCAGCAAAAAAGTGGGTAATGGACTTGAAGGCAATTCATGTATAATATCCAGAAAAATTAATGAACATAAGAAACATGCTCCACTTAGTAATCAGGAAAATGTGGGTAGTATGAATGGCCACAAAATGGCTGAAAATAGAAGGGCTGACACTAATAAGCATTGGCAAAGCTTTGGCACAACTGGCATGCTCACACACTGCTGCTCAGATTATCAATCCACCACTTTGAAAAACAACTGTGGTGCTATCTACTAACATTGGAGATATTCACACCCCGTGACCCAGCAACACATTCTAAGTATACACCCAGGTAATTTATGCACATGTACAGCAAAAGGCAAGTTCATAGCAACACTATTTGTAAATGTTAAAATTAGATAAGACCCCAAATGACAACCCAATAGAACAAAACAGCGTGTTCCTCTCGAAGTATGGAATTCTATCAAATATAAGTGAAATACAACTTTAGCCAACAACATGGATGAATTTTACAAATAGTAGGTTAAGTAAAAGAAATCAAACAAAAAATATTTGCTTCATGAATACAATTATATACAATTCAAAATCAATTTTATAGATTCACAAACAGGCAAAACTGAACTATAATGTTTATGATGCATACTTAGGTAGTAAAACCATAAAGAAAAACAAGGAAGTGGTTATTATAGAATGAAGGACAATGGTTATCTTTGGGCAAAAGGTGTGACTAGGAAGAAGCATTCAGAGGACTTTTGAAAAGCTGTATGTATGTGCTCATTCAGCTGTGTCCGACTCTGCGATACCATGGACTGCAACCCACCAGGCTCCTCTGTTCATGGAATTTTCCAGGCAAAAATACCAGAGTAGATTGCCATTTCCTCCTCCAGGGAATCTTCCCAACCCAGAGACTGAGCCTGTGTCTCCCGCAGTTCCTGTGGATTCTTTACCACTGAGTCACGTGGGAGGTTCCTCTGAAAAACTGACACTAAACTAATTTACCATTCTATGGCTGCCATCCAAAAGTCTACAAGCAATAAATGCTGGAGAGGATGTGGAGAAAAGGGAACCCTCTTACACTGTTGGTGGGAATGCAAACTAGTACAGCCACTATGGAAAACAGTGTGGAGGTTCCTTAAAAAGCTGCAAATAGACCTGCCATATGACCCGGCAATCCCACTGCTGGGCATATACACCGAGGAAACCAGAATTGAAAGAGCCACGTGCACCCCAATGTTCATCGCTGCATTGTTTACAATAGCCAGGACATGGAAGCAACCTAGATGCCCATCAACTGACGAATGGATAAGAAAGCTGTGGTATATATACACAATGGAATATTACTCAGCATTAAAAAAAAATTCATTTGAAGCAATTCTACTCAGATGGACGAAACTGGAGCCCATTATCCAGAGTGAAGTAAGCCAGAAGCAAAAACAACAATACAGTATATTAACGCATATATATGGAATTTAGAAAGACAGTAATGAGAACCCAACATGGGAGACAACAAAAGGAACGCAGATGTATAGAATAGACTTGTGGACTTTGTGGATGAGGGTAAGGGTGGGATGAGATGGGAGAAGGGCATTGAAGCATGTTAATTGTCATGTGTCTAATCAATCGCCAGCCCAGGATTGATGCTCGGGACTGGTGCAGCGAGATTTCCCGGGGGGGAGGGAGGAGGGAGGGGGGACCCGGAGGGGAAGCATATGTAAACCCATGGTGATATCATGACAATGTATGGCAAAAACAATAATAAAAAAAAAAGAAAAAAATAAAATAAAATAAACTAATTTACCATTCTAAACGATTTCCCTTTATAATAATTCACTAAGTTTTCTATTTGTGCTTTTCAATTTTCTGTGTATTATATTTCACAAAGATTTTTTTAAAGCTAAGAGAAGTACTCAAACACTTTGGACTATATGACAGTGTTCCGTGTTGAGGAAAACATCCCTGACTACATGCCAAGAGCCCTACAAGGCATCACTGAACCACAACCTAGGACAGCAGGTTTATAATGATGACCGTACGTTATCAAGAAAATACCAAGCTCATTCTGTATGTGCTGCTGGACGAGGCAAGAAAGCATGAAGTACATAAAAAACTAAGGCAAGTTACAGAAGTTGCAGCAGCTACAGCTGAAAGAACAGTGTTCAACCTCGGAGTTGAGTGTAAATTCAAATTATCTCCCTTCCTTCCAGGACTGTTCCTCATCCTTCTCTCTTCAATGATCTTTTTCTTAACTCTCCTGAGAAAGAGCAGCCACTGTTACTGTCCAGCTTCTAGCGGGGAATAAGCATCAGGAAACTGGATGGAAACATCACCTTCTCAAGATATCTGGGTGCATCGCTGGACTATTTCCATCCAATATTTCCATTTGCCTTGTTACATAGCAAAATGAACTAAACAGAACATTATTAATGCAGCCAACATTTGTTTTCACTACCCAGAATTCTGCCCTCTTTCTTACAAAAAACAAAAAAAAAAATCCCTAGGTGTCTCTTAGGATAGGGCCTTCCAGGTGGCTCAGGGATAAGGAATCTGCCTGCCCATGCAGGAAGTGCAGGAGACGTGGATTCAGTCCCTGGGTCGAGAAGGTTCCCTGGAGGAGGAAACGGCAACCTACTCCAGTTTTCTTGTCTGGAGAATCCCATGGACAGAGGAGCCTGGAGGGCTACAGTCCATGGGGTTGCAAAGAGTTGGATATAACTGAGCCCACTCAGAGTAGACCACTCTTTCCCAGCACCTGGCCACATACCTTGAATGAAGCTGATCTCACTCCTAGCTAAAAGGATGGAAAATGATATCCGGGCCAAGCCAATGAGCCTTGACCACCATTCACAATAGATGACCTAAGTCAGGCCAATCAGGGCCAGCAAGGGTGAATTCTTGGACATTGTCTGAACAATGAGAGAACTGAACATGTTCTTTCTTAACGAATATGAACAGAAAGCGGTTAGAAACAGAAACAGCTATAGCCACCTCGCCACCATATGAAGCCTGAGAATGGTAAAATCCAAAAGAACAGGAGTCAGTCAACTCTCCCTATAAAGGGCCAGATAGAAACATTTTAGGCTTTGTAAGCTGTACTGACTGTGGTGTAACTGTTCAACTGTGACTTTGCAGCATGAAAACATAAATAAATGAGGGTGACTGTGTTCCAATAAAGCTTTATTTACAAGAATGAGTGGTGGTGGGATTTGGCCTATAGGCCAGAGTTCGCCAACCCGTTTTAATGCACAGGTTCTAAAAACTAGAAATATCACATCGAGTGAATCCTGGCTCTCTTATGTGTGTAGTCCTGAACAAGTGACTTCATCTCACCATACCTCACTTGCCTCATCTGTAAATGGAAATGCCTACCTCCTAAGCAGTGACTGCAGCCCTGAAATTAAAAGAGGCTTGCTCCTTGGAAGTAAAGCTATGACAAACCTAGACAGTGCATTAAAAAGCAGATATCACTTTGCTAACGAAGGTCCATATAGTCAAAGCTCTGGTTTTTCCAGTGGCCCTGTACAGATGTGAGAGTTGGACTATAAAGAAAGCTGAGCACCGAAGAATTGATGATTTTGAACTGTGGTGCTGGAGAAGGCTCTCGAAAGCCCCTGATCTCAGCAAGGAGATCAAACTAGTCAATCCTAAAGGAAATCAACCCTGAATATTCATGGGAAGGACTAACGTGGTAGCTGAAGCTCCAGTACCTTGATCACTGGATGAAATCAGCCAACTCATTGGAAAAGACCCTGATGCTGGGAAAGAGCAAAGGCAGGAGGAGAAGGGGCAACAGAGGATGAGACAGTGGGATGGCATCATCGACTCAATGGACAGGAGTTTGAGCAAATTCTGGGAGATGGTGAAGGACAGGAAAGCCTGGCATGTTGAAGTCCATGGGGTCACAAAGAGTCGAACATGACTGAGCAATGGGACAATAACAACAACCTTGCAGACTCAAGAAGATTAAATGAATTAGTGTCAAGTGCTTAAAACAGTACCTGGCACACTGATGGGCTGTGTGTACTCTCTGCTATCACTTTTATCATCATAATCTCTATCAAAGGTGCCAAGAAAAAGAAACCTAGGCTTGTATCATTGGAGCCCAAGATCAAAATGGGCCATGTTCTTAGCCCAGGCTATTTCGTTGCAGGAGGTAATAAATTCCATTTGTGCTTAAAATAGTTTGAGGTGGTTTTTCATCTTATAACTGAAATTACTCCAACTGAATAAATGAATGAAACCCAGATAGAAATGACAACAACCTGACAACTGTGATGCAACCCTGCATCAGAGACATCACCAATCGAACACAGCATTTTCTCTCACTAAGCTCAGACAGGGCCTTAGATATAGCTGTGAACTGAATTATATCCCACCCACTTCATACGGTGAAGCCCAGTGTAATGGTATTTTGAGATGGGGCCTTTGGGAGCCCATTAGGATTAGTTGAGGTCAGGAGCGTGGGGTCCTTAGGATGGAATTAGCATCTTTATAAGAAGAAATATTACGGGGCTTTCTTCCTCTCTTTCTCTCCACCTGCTCACACTAAAGAAAGGACGTGTGACAGCACAGTGAGATGACAGCCATCTACAAACCTAAGAGAGGGTTTTCACCGATCACTGACCCCACTGGCACCTCAGACTGCCCATCCCCAGAAGGAAGAGAAGCAAGCTCCTATTGTTTAAGCCACCCAGTCTATGGTGTTTTGTTACCGCAGCCCCAGTTGATTAAGACAGACATGTTTTCCCCTCCAAACAAGACCTAAGCAGTCTTTCTCAATCAATCAAAGTCAGTACGTGAAATGAAACCTCTTTATCCCTGCTTTAGGTCATGAATTCTAGGGGCTGATCCCGAGTAACGTTAATGAGCTTTGTAAATGGCCTCTTTAGCATATGCTTGTGAGAGAGCAAGAAATTTGCACAAAGTGCTATATACATTTTAAGATGTGCAATCTCCATCTCTAACTTCTCATTTATGAGTCTTTATTCCATTTCAAACCCATATACTTTAAACTACCTGCAAAAAAAAAAAACAAAAAAAACCTTGAAATCAGCCTAGATTTCTTTCTCTTCTCACCAGGTACCTTTTCTCTTAGAACATTCAATAAATGCTGTTTGCATGAATGAGGTCAGCAAAGGCTTGTAAAGAACAAGTTTCTCCTCTTACCTAGGAAGTGATAAAATTAATAGACTTGAAAATGTAGAATGTCACTGATGAATGTAATGTCCTTAATCTACAGTAGAAAAAACAATCACATAACTGATTTGCTTTATAGTCATAGAAAGAGGGGCTCTTGAATTTAAAATGCAAATGAGCCAAGAACTTGGATATTTTTCTTTTTAATTACCTATTGCTAGCAATATTCCATACTTCCCAAATCCTTACCTCACAAAGGTGGGAATACCACTACCACCTCCCTGAAAACCTATTCACATTTCATCTTCTCAAATCAATAGAGATACCATATGTTCATTAAGAAAAGGATTCCTGGTAATGCTACAGCTATTTATGAACTGTGTAGAGCAGAGGCCCTCAAACATGAATCCTCATCAAAATCACCCTGAGAGATCATTAAAACCCACACTGCAGATGTTCCAATTCAGTAGGTCTCAGGTGGGGCCTGGGAATCTGGATTTTTTAACTAGTTCCCAAGTGATGCTATGCTTAGCTACAAGTAATACATTTGTGTTAGTTTTCTACACCAGGCAATAAATTACCACAAACTTAGGACCTTTGAAAAACACAAGTATAGTCTCACTGTTTCTCTGGGTCAGGAGTCTGGCCATGGGTTTGCTGGGCTTTCTGCTCAGAGCCTCCAAGGTGCCAGAGCTAGGGTATCTGTCCATTATTACAAGGCTGTTGGCAGGACTCATTTCCTTGCACCTGTGGAAGTCATGGAAGCTGTCCCGTCAAGGCCAGCAGGAGGGTTTCTCTCACACTCTGAATCTCTTCTGCCCTCAGGAAGACATGGTCCCTTTTAAGGACTCACCTGATTAGGCCGGGCCCACCCAGGTTAATTTCTCTCTGGATGAACTCAAAATCACCTGATGAGTCACCCCACCTCAGGAGTGCTATCCCATCTTGAAATGAGAGGATTATACCAGGGGGGAGGTAAGCAGTATACACCAGGAACTCCAGAATCACAGAGGCCACCCCAGAATTCTGGCTACCCCAACCTCTATCACAGTGCCTAACCTCACAATATTGAATTGTAAATTTGCCTATCTGTTCCCTTATTGAAAAGTACCATTTTATATCAATATTCTCAACACCAAACACTGAGTGCCAAAAGATATTCCATAAACACCAGACAGCCAAACTAACCGATAAATTCGATACTATTACCTCCTAGTGAAGACCTTTTCTTCCCTACTTGTTTCAACTTTAATTTGAAAGCTTCTAGGAAAAGTAAATGACACATGTGATTACGTGTAATATAACTGGACAAAAGAACTGAGGAAGGAAGCAATAATAATCCTAAGCAAAATTCTAATGACGTGCACACAATTCTGGCTTCAGAGGGTAACACACTTCACATAACAGGTATTTAAACATTAACTACATTTCAATTGAGATCGCTGAACGATTTGGCACATATGCTTTGAAGCTTCATCTTGTGCTTGACCATAGTACCTCAGTTTTTAACTGTTGTCATGTAAACAACCTAAATGTCCCTCAACAGATGAATGGATAAAGAGGATGTGGTACATATATACAGTTGCTATATGTATTATGAATATATGTATTCAGCCATAGAAAAGAATGCATTTGCAGTGACATGGATGCACTTAGAGATTATCATACTAAGTGAAGGAACTCAGAAAGAAAAATACCACATGATATCACTTATATGTGGAATCTAAAATCTGACACAAATGAACCTATCTATGAAACAGAGAATCACAGATGTAGAGGAGAGACTGCCAGTTGCCAAGGGGAAGGGGAGGTAGGAAGGGGATGGATTGGGATTCAGAGATTACCAGATGGAAACTGGCATTTATAGAATGGATAAATAACAAGGTTGTACTGTATGGCATGGGAACTATATTCAATATACTGTGATAAACCATAATGGAAAGTATGAAAAGGAATATGTGTGTGTGTGTGTGTGTGTATAACTGAGTCAATTTTCTGTATAGCAATAATTAATACAACACTGTAAATCAACCATATTTCCACTTAAAAAATAAAATATAACTGACATTACTACTTATATCGATCATCTGAGCACTGACTATATGCCAGGCATCATGCTAGATGGTTTGAAAGCAAACATTCTCCTATACTGTCCCATGAGTACAGATTATCTCTCTTTTTCACTACTTTACCAGTGTCAACCCAGTGCCTGGCCACTTGTGGGCTCTCAGTAAAATGGCTATCAAATGAGTGACCAAAAACCCTTGGAAGAAGTTATTATGCCCATTTCAAAGATAAGGAAACATGCTGAGACATTAGGTATCTTGCCTAAAGACACACGGAGACAGGATTCAAACCCAACTGCTTCACTCCAAAGTCCACACCCGTCAGTACTCATCTATAACACTTCACCTCTCATCTATGGAATTCCCATATCACAGTAAATTTTAGCAGTTTAAAAACTGAACTTAAATTGGCCTAAGTCTCTTAAACTAGCTTCCCTAGTGGCTCAGACAGTAAAGAATCTGCCTGCAATGCAGCGGATCCAGGTTAGATCTCTGGGTCAGGAAGATCCCCTGGAGAAGAGTATGGTAATCCACTTCAATATTCTTGCCTGGAGAATTCCACAGACAAAGGAGACTGGTGGGCTACAGTCCACAGGGTTGCAAAGAGTCGGATATGTCTGAACAAATAACACTTTTTTCACTTAAACCAGTCTTTTTTGTGTGTACCAGTCCCGGTTCTTACAGGGATCTGCCTGTCAAGCAAGCCTGTTTTAAGAGAGGAAGATGAGAAAGAGAACCACCTGTTATAACCAAGGCTGACACTCCTGCAAGTTTATACTGCACACTCTTTCTTAGGTAAAGTAAGGAAGAGCACTGACAACTTCATTTAGGATTTAATCTGCATGTGTTCCCTAGTTGCTAATGGTTTTTGAAGTCCTCACCATCCTTGAAAGACCTTGACCTTTGCTTGACTAAACCCCAAGTGGACATTTCAAATCCTTCCCATGAAATAGAAAAATTAACCTACAAAGCATTGTGTGGGAAAGACACAAGGGCTTTAAGAGTTAGTGCCATCTGGGAAGTTGGATGCTCAAAAAATATTGGGATATAGAAACAGAAATAGGCTGGCAGGAAGTGTCAACATGATGGTGTGCGCGTGTGTGCTAAGTCGCTGCAGTCATGTCTGACCTGCTGTAGTCCACCGGTTTCCTCTCTCCATAGGATTCTGCAGGCAACTGGAGGGGGTTGCCATGCCCTCCTCCAGACGACCTTCTTGACTCAGGATCGAACCTGCATCTCTTATGTCTCCTAAATGATCAGGCAAGTAACTTCCCTAAAGACTCTGGTGAGGACAATCATGAAACAGGCTTACGACTTTTCTTCTCTGAACTCAGTCACACATTGAGTAGTCACCTTTCAGAGTCCCTGGAAACCAAGCAACCAAAAACTTCTGATGACATAGAAATCAATAATGCTAGAGACCTCCCTGTGGACACATGCCAGGGTATCCTTGGGCTCACACCTGGACTGTTCCCACCCACATGGCCACACTCCTGGCAGCCCTGGTTTCACCCTGTGCTGCCACCTAGTGGCCACAGCGGCACAGACCAGAGTATCGTGCAAGACCCTTAAAGCAAAGTCGGACACACAGACCCAGGGGGGCTGGGGCCCTGATTTTGTGCAGTGATTTTGTTCTAGTTTCCTGCAGAAGGGTGCAAACTTGACAACTGAGGGGGGGCTGCTCTACAGTTTCAGTGTGAAATACAGCCATGCCTGCCCACTAGCTCTTTGTTAACAGTCCATGAGAAATTATGTACAGAAATTGAAAGTAAGCATTTAGAAACTCTTATAGTGGGGGAACTAAGATCCCACATGCCACAAGACAACTAAGCCTTGCACCAGCAACTAGAGAGAAACCCACATGACACAACAAGATCCTGTGTGCTGCAACTAAGACCCAACACAGCCAAATAAATATTAAATTCTTATAGAACTTTGACAGAGTCATTTTAGGACTATGGAATCTAACAATCAAAATCTGTATATTTTATTTTGGCATAAATAAGCTTTACTGTGTTTTGGCAGAGTCTGGGGAACACTGGATTTCAGAGAAGCAAACACAGATCTGCAGACATTTAAAAGAGGCAAAGGCAGATGTTTGTAAAGGGGTCCTTGGTATCAGTTCATTCCTGAGACTTGATTACTCTCATGTCATTAGAGGCGTCTTAGGTGGTGCCAGTGGTAAAGAATCACCTACACAAGACACAGGTTCAATCCCTGAGTTGGGAGGATCCCCTGCAGAAGGAAATGACAACCCACCCCAGTATTCTTACCTGGAAAATTCCATGGACAGAGGAGCCTGGCGGGCTGCAGTCCATGGGATCGCAAAGAGTTGGACACGACTGAGTGACTGAGCATGCATGCACATGTCATTAAATTCAAAAAACATTCCTGAGTCCTTGTGATGAACATTCCTTTTCTGCTGAAACTTGCTCATGCAATTTTATGGGCCTTGAAACTGGAGTCCCAGTGAATACATTCACATCAATCTCGGAGGAGAAAAAAATCCCTACTGGTCTTTATCCTAGTTTCCTAAGAACGTCTCCTAACCTGAGGCTCCGTCAAAGCAATTCAGAACAATCACCCTTTCATTCTCATCCTTGACTAGACCATTAATTCTAAAATAAACTGGTTGTTTATGTAGGAATCAGGGAAAAGAGAAGGCAAATGGTTGAGACAGGGGAGCATTAGTCAACAAACATGTAGACAGAGTCTACTAGGTGCCCTCATTTAGTGAACAGGTGTGAGCAGGTATATGCAGGCTGCCGTATGTAATCCTGCTCATAACGGGAGGAAGGTGTTCACAAGTCAATAAACAAGATCATTTCAGAGAATGATACATACAAAGACGGAAATTATATACGACAGGCAAAACAGACCAGCCCCTTAAAACCACCAGCTAAGGCAAAGAGGAAGATTAAGTAGAGAAGAAAGGCCAATAATTATAAAAAATATCATTTACTAAAAACTCTATGCCAGGCCTGCTAAATACTTTAAGTACCCTCCCAGCAACCCTAGGAAATGCTGCTGTCACCCCCATTTTACAGATGAGGAGAATGTTCAGAGAGATCCCCTAACATGCCCAAGATAACAGTTGGGAAGACATGAAGGCAGGGTATGAAACTAAATATTTTATCCCAAAGCTCATACCATGAACCACCCATGGAGAGCAATAGAACAAAAAGGTGAGCCTCAGCAACATGACTATTTATTTTTATTTTTTGGTCATTCAGAACAGTCAGACTCAAACATTCTTGCTTCTTAGAAAAAAAGGACCATAAAGTCCTTTCACGTACATATTCCCTTCTTAAAGCCAAATGCAAAGACCTCCTGTTTTGTGAGGCTGGTGGTTATCAGTTAGTAGAAGCCAACAGTAGCCAAGTACTTTGGGCCACAAAAAAAGCTTGTTTTTTTTAATTCAATGAAGTATAGTTTGTTTACAACATCATGTTTGTTTCAGGTGTACAGCAGAGTGACTCATTTATACATATATATTCATGGGAACTAGATGGGGAAACAGTGGAAACAGTGTCAGACTTTATTTTTTTGGACTCCAAAATCACTGCAGATGCTAACTGCAGCCATGAAATTAAAAGATGCTTACTCCTTGGAAGGAAAGTTATGACCAATCTAGCTAGCATATTTAAAAGCAGAGACATTACTTTGCCAACAAAGGTCTGTCTAGTCAAGGCTATGGTTTTTCCAGTAGTCATGTATGGATGTGAGAGTTGGACAGTGAAAAAGGCTGAGGGCTGAAGAACTGATGCTTTTGAACTGTGGTGTTGGAGAAGACTCTTGAGAGTCCCTTGGACTGCAAGGAGATCCAACCCATCCATCCTAAAGGAGATCAGTCCTGGGTGTTCATTGGAAGGACTGATGTTGAAGCTGAAACTCCAATACTTTGGCCACCTCATGCAAAGAGTTGACTCACTGGAAAAGACCCTGATGCTGGGATGGATTGGGGGCAGGAGGAGAAGGGACGACAGAGGATGAGATGGCTGGATGGCATCACCAACTTGATAGACATGGGTTTGGGTAGACTCTGGGAGTTGGTGATGGACAGGGAGGCCTGGCATGCTGAGATTCATGGGGTCACAAAGAGTTGGACATGACTAAGCAACTGAACTGAACTGATATATGTATATATATTTATACACACATATATTCATTTATACACACATATTTATATAAAAATTCATATAAAATATACACCTGAAACAAACATGATGTTGTAAACAAACTATACTTCAATTTTTACAAAAAGCTTTTATGTGGCCCAACGTGCTTGGCTACTGTTGGTAACATAAAAGCTATCTTTGCAGAAAGCATCTCACAAAACAGAACAGGAAATAAAGTTGGATCTTACGACACTATTTCTCCAAGCAGTGGCAAGAAATGGCTGTAAAATGTCTCTTCAAATCCATCAAATGTACAAATGGCATGAACTTAAGTTCAAGAGCGGTTCAGTGAATCATTGAACATCTGGACTGGATTTCCAACAGCCAGAAGAGCCTGGGGCTTAGATCTTTGCTTACAGATGCTACCCAATCCATCACAAACCCCCTCCACCATTTAGGCCATATCCCCCCTCTCACCAGGGCACACCGCTCTCCCTCTCACTCTTTCTCTTGATCAGTTAATGCATGTGTTCTCTAATAACCATTTCGAGTGACTGAAGTCGTCCATTTTCTGGACCTTATTGGTAGGCAGATTTTGAATTTAGGCCCCATAATCAGCTCCAGGCAGATCCCCTGACATTCAGGCAATGAGCAAAGATGAACACAAGAAAGCTGGGTGCCTTCAGGTATGGAAAAGATTTATGGGATGGTGGCTCTAGGGAAATAAAAAAAAATCCATTCCAACTTTAGAAGTCTAGAATTTGCTGCAATCTAAGATAATTTTTATTGGATTTACCTGCATGATGCTGATGAAATCAATGTACACAAAAGCAATTTTTTAAAAGTATTTTATTATTTTTAAATTAACTTGGTAATTAACTTGGTCACTCAGTCATGTCCAGCTCTTTGCAACCCCATGGACTATACAGTCCATGGAATTCTCCAGGCCAGAATATTGAAGTGGGTAGTCTTTCCCTTCTCCAGGGGATCTTCCCAGCCCAGAGATTGAACCCAGGTCTCCCACACTGCAGGTGGCGGATTCTTTACCAGCTGAGGCACAAGGGAAGCCCTTAGTAAAATTAGCTCTCTTCAAACGCACCATGTGCTCTTCATTTAAGAGTTATAGTTGACCAGATGTCACTAGTAATAACAGTAAGTGCTCAACAAACATTGTTTGTCTGTCAGAGCCCACCAGGCTAAGTGTTACTACAGCCCTATGGGGCAGCGAATGTTATCCCCACTTTAAAGGAAAGTTGAATTCAAGCTTAGAAAGTGAGTGTTTACCAAGGACACCTCAGGCGAAAGTGAAGTAGTTCAGTCCTGTCCAACTCGTTGCAACCCCAGAGACTATACAGTCCATGGAATTCTCCAGGCCAGCACATTGGAGTGGTAGCTGTTCCCTTCTGTGGGGATCTTCCCAGCCCAGGGATTGAACCCAGGTCTCTCGCACTGCAGGCAGATTCTTTACCAGCTGAATCACCAGCAAAGTCCACTTCAGGTATGATTCAAATCCGAACTCAGGAGACAGGATCAAGAGTAGGAACACAGTGGGAAGGCCTGAGTTCCTCTTCCCCCACTGAACACATCAAAACCACAACTACCTATAGAGCAGTTCTTGTGGAGAATGACCTGAAGCCTAGCAGAAGAGCTCTTGACCACCGAGGCTATAAAGAAAGAACCACATGGAGGCTGGTAGAAGTGGAGAAGAAGCGACCAAGCCCCTAGTGGGCGACTCAGAAGAGGAGAAGAGTATCACAGGCTCGGGGATCTTCCTTAAGGAGCAAGGGTTTGACCCCCCAGACTAGGCACCCCAGCCCTGGGGTTTGGCAGAAGGATGAGCCCCCTTGGCTGAATTGAAACTCAATGAGGCTTACTGTAAGGCTACAAGAAACAAAGACTTTGCTCTTGAAGATCATGCACAGACTTCCTTGCTACCAGTCTTAGCACAGAGGCAGCAGATTAAAAACTGCCAGGTACTCTCATCAGCTTACCAAGACTCCCCCAGGGCACTGCCCTCTCTCCAACCCCGACTCCGGCCCACCCTAGGCTCTTGTTTCAGAGAGGGGCTTCATGATATACTGAAAATGTTGAAAGGAAAATATCTACAACAGAGGATACTCTACCAGGAAGTTTATCATTTAGAATGAAAGAAAAAATAAAGAATTTCTCATGCAAGCAAAAACTGAAAGTTCAGTAATACTATACCTATCCTAAAATGTTAAAGACTTCTCTTAAGGGGAAAAGAAAAGGCTACCACAAGAAGAAAGAATACATAGGAAAGAAAAAAATCACACTAGGAAAGGCAAATATATAACAAAAGTAGTGGATCAACCACTTCAATAAGCTAGTATAAAGATTAAAGGACAAAAAAAATTGTAAAAATTAATTATAACCACAACAAACAAGTGAAGGGATAAACATGAAAGTGTAAAATATGATATCAAAAATCCAAAATGTGGGGGAAGGGAGTAAGAAATAATGTATATTTTTTTAGAACGTGTTTGAACTTAAAACTGCCAGTTTAAAACAAGTGGATATAGTTACAGGTCAGGAAGATCTCCTGGAAAAAGAAATGGCAAACCACTCCAGTATTCTTGCCTGGGAAATCCCATGAACATAGGAGCTTGGTGGGCTTCAGTTCACGGGGGTGCAAAAGAGTCACACATGACTTAGTGACTAAACAAACAGCATATATGAACCCCATGGTAATCACAAATTAAAAACATAATAAATACACAAAAACTAGTGGGAAAGGAATACAAACACACTGTTAAAGAAAATCACCAGATCACAAGGGGAGAAACCAAAAGAATAAAACAACAGAGAAGAGTTACAAAAACAACGGAAAAACAAGTAACAAAACGCCAGTAAGTACATAACCATCAATAATCACTTTTTTGTCAATGGACTAAACGCTCCAAATAAAACATGAAGGGTAGCTGATTGGGTAAAAAAACCAAGCAGACGCATTTATATACTGCTTACAGGAAACTCATTTCAAAGCAAAGATAAACAGACTAAAAGTCAAAGGGTAGAAAGAGCTACTTCATGAAAACAAACTACAAGAGAGCAGCGGTAATATTAATAGTACTCATATTAGACAAAATAGACAAAGAAGGGCACTCTATATGTAAAGGGGTCAATACAAGAAGAGGATTACCATATATGCTCCCAAAATAGGAGCACCTAAATATATAAAGCAAATACTGAGAGACATAAAAGGGAGAAGTTGAAAATGATGTAGTAATAGTAGGGAACTATAATACCCCACCTATATCAATCGACAGATCATTCAGACAAAAAATCAATACAGAAGCAATAGTGCAACAATAGGTCAGACGCACTTTAATAGATATCTACAGGACATTCCATCTAAGAACAGCAGAATACACATCGTTTTTAAGCTCACATGAAATATTCTCCATGCCAGACCACCTGCTAGTCTGCAAAACATAGCCTCACAAAACACAGCTAAATATGTTTCAATAAATGTAAGAGGACAGAAATTACATCAAGCATTTTTTTTTTCTGACACAGTGGTTTGAAACTAGAAACCAATTACAGGAAGAAAAATGGGAAAAACACAAACACGTGAAGACTAAGTAACAGGCTACTCAAAAGACAATGGGTAAATAAAGAAATCAAAGGAGAAATCAGAAAACATTTCAAAACAAATGAAAGGAAAAACACAACTTTTCAAAATCTGTGGGATGCAGCAGAAGCAATTCTAAGAGGGAAACTTATAGTGACACAGGCCTACCTCAAAAAATTAGAAAAATTTCAAATAAACAACCTAACCTACCCTCTAAAGGAATTAGAAAAAGAGAAACAAACGAAGCCCAAAGTCAGCAAAAGGAAGGAAATAATAAAGATCAGAGTGGAAATAGAGATTTTTTTTTAAAAGATTAATGAAACTATGAGACGGTTTTTTAAAAGATAAACAAAATTGAAAAAACTTTAGCCAAATTCATTGGAAACAGAGAGAGAATCAAATAAAAGAAACTAGAAATGAAGGAGGAGAAATTACAACTAATATCACAGAAAAACAAACAATTATAAGAGAACAATATAAACAGGAAAACAATAGAAGAAGAAAAATTATATACTTTTTTAAGAAAATTGGAAATACCAAGGAAACATTTCATGCATAAGCACAATAAAGGACAAGGTCCAGTAAGGACCTAACAGAAGCAGAAGAGATTAAGAAAATGTGGCAAGAATACACAGAAGAACTGTACAAAAAAGCTTTTAATGACCCAGATAACCATGATGCTGTGGTCACGCTCCTAGAGCCAGACATCCTGGAATGTGCAGTCAAGTGGGACTTAGGAAGCATCACTACAAACAAAGCTAGTGGAGGTGGTGGAGTTCCAGCTGAGCTATTTCAAATCCTAAAAGATGATGCTGTTAAAGTACTGCACTCATTATGCCAGCAAATTTGAAAAATTCAGCAGTGGCCACAGGACTGGAAAAGGTCAGTTTTCATTTCAATCCCAAAGAAAGGCAATGCCAAAGAATGTTCAGATTACTGTACAATTGCCCTCATTTCACATGCCAGCAAGATTATGTTCAAAATCCTTCAAGCTGGCTTCATCAGTACATGAACTGAGAACTTCCAGATGTATAAACTGAAGTTAGAAAAGGCAGAGGAATCAGAGATCAAATTGCCAACATTCGCTGGATCATAGAAAAAGCAAGGGAATTCCCCCCAAAATAATCTAATTCTGCTTCATTGACTATGCTAAACCCTTTGACTGTGGATCACAACAAACTGTGGAATATTCTTGATGAGATGGGAATACCAGACCACATTACCTGCCTCCTGAGAAACCTGTATGCAGGACAATAAACAACAGTTAGAACCGGACATGGAACAACAGACTAGTTCAAAATTGGGAAAGGAGTATGCAAGGCTGTATACTGTCACTCTGCTTATTTAACTTATATGCAGAGTACATCATATGAAATGCCAGGCTGGATGAAGCACAAGCTGGAATCAAGATTGCCGAGAGGCATATCATTCACCTCAGATATGCAGATGACACCACTTTGATGGCAGAAAGTGAAGAGGAACTAGAGAGCCTCTTGATGAAGGTGAAAGAGGAGAATGAAAAAGCTGTCTTAAAATTCAGTATTTAAAAAACTAAGATCACAGCATCCAGTCCTATCATTTCATGTCAAATAGATGGGGAAAATGTGGAAACAGTGTCAGATTTCATTTCCTTGGGCTCCAAAATCAATGCAGTGTCTGCAGCCATGAAATTAAGATGCTTGCTCCTTGGAAGAATAGCTATAATGGTGTATTAAAAAGCAGAAATACCACTTTGCTGACAAAGGTCTGTATAGTCAAAGCTAGAGTTTTTCCAGTAGTCATGTATGGACTTGAGAGTCGGACCATAAAGAAGACTGAGCACTGAAGAATTGATGCTTTCAAACTGTGGTTCTGGAGAAGACTCTTGAGAGTCTCCTTGGATAGCAAGGACATCAAATCAGTCAATCCTAAAGGAAATCAACCCTGAATATTCATTGGAAGGACTGGTGCTGAAGCTCCAATATTTCGGCCACCTGATGCAAAGGGCTGACTCCTTAGAAAAGACCTTGATGGTGGGAAAGATTGAGGGCAAGAGGAGAAGGAGACAACAGAGGATGAGATGGTTGGATGGCATCACTGGATGACAGGGAAGCCTGGTGTGCTGCAGTCCCTGGGGGCACAAAGAGTTGGACACAACTTAGAGACTAAACAACAATAATACACAGTTACACATCAACAAATTGGACAACCTAGAAGAAATGAATAAATTCCTAAAAATATACAATCTTTCGAGTCTGAATTAGGAAGAAATAGAAAATCTGAAGAGACCAATTACTGGTAATCGAAGAACTACCAACAACAACAGAAAAAGTCCAGGTCTGGACAACTTCACAGGAGAACTGTACTAAACATCTAAAGAAGAGTTAATACCTTTACAAACCACTTCAAAAAAATTTAACTTCCAAACTCATTCTACGAGCCCAGTATTATCTTGATTCCAAAACCAGACATTTTTAAAAAAGAAAATTATAGGCCAATAAACATTTATACAGAAATACTCAGCAAAAGACTAGCAAATCATATTCAACATAACATAAAAAGGATCATACACCAGGAGCAAGTAGGATTTGTGCCTGAAATAAGCGGGATTTATTTCAGGGATGCAAAGGTGGGTCAATATTCATAAATCAAACAACGTGATATACCACTTTAACAAAACAAAACATTAAAATCACACAATCTTATCAATGCAGAAAAAGCATTTAATAAAATCAGACTTTCCTGGTGGTAAAGTAACTAAACTCTGTGCTCCCAATGCAGGCAGCCCGGCTTCAATCCCTGGTCAGGGAACTAGATCCGACATGCCACAACTAAAGATTCCATATGCTGCAACTAAGGTCTGATGCAGCTAAATAAATAAATAAAAACTTTTTAATTCAACATTTTATCACGATAAGAACTCTTAGAAAGGGGGACATAAAGGGAACATACCTCAACAAAGTAATAGCTATATATGATATACCCACAGCAAACCAAGATCAGAAACAAAACAAAAATACCCATTCTCACCACTTTCATTCAACATGGTATCAGAAGTTCTAGGCACAACAATCAGACAAGAAAAAGAAATAAAAAGAATCCAAACTGGAAAGGAAGAAAAACAACCATCACTGTTTGCATGTAACATGATACTATATAGAGAAAATCCTACCCAGAAGTCACCAAAAACTACTAGAGTTCATCCATGAATTGCAGATTGTAAATCTGCAGGATACAAAATTAATGTAAGTGAATTTGCTGCATTTCTATACACTAATAACTATTGGAAAGAGAAATCAAGAAAATACAATTGTATCAAAAAGAATAAAACACCTAGGAATAATTTTAATCAAGGAGGTAAAAGATCTAAACTCTGAAAACTATGAGACACTGAGTAAAGAAATTGAAGATGATATAAATAAATGGAATATATTACATGCTCAAGGATTAGAAGAATTAAAATTGTTAAAATGACCATACTACCCAAAGGAACCTAGATTTAATGCAATCCATATCCAAATACCCATGACACTTCTCATGGACTTAGAGTGACACTAAAATGTGTATGGAACCACAAAAAAAACACAAATAGCCAAAGCAATCGTGACAGAAAAGAAATGCAAATCAAAACTACAATGGCATACCACCTTACACCCCTCAGAAGGGCCATCGTTTTAAAAATCTACAAATAAAAAACGCTAGAGAGTGTGGAGAAAAAAGAACCCTCCTATATTGGTAGGAATGTAAATTAGCACAGCCACCATGGAAAATAGTATGGAGGGTCCTCAAAACACTAAAACCGGAGTTGCCATATGACCCAGCAATCCCATTCCTGGGCATATATTCAGATCAAACTACAATTCAAAAATATACATGCATCTCTCTGTTAAACTATTCACAATAGTCTGTAGCACTATTCACAACAGTCAAGACATGAAAAAAACCTAAATATCTATTGACAGATGAATGAATAAAGATGTAGTACACACACACACACACATATATATACATACAGACACGCAATGGAATATTATTCAGCCATAAAAAAGGATGAAATAATGCCATTTGCAGCAACATGGATGGACCTAGAGATTATCCTACTAAGTGAAGCAACTCAGAAAGTGAAGAAAAATACTGTATGAAATTACTTACATGTGAACTCTAAAACGTGACACAAATGAACTTATTTGTGAAATAGAAACAGACTCACAGACAGAGTTGTGGTTGCCAAGGAGGAAGGGATAGGAGAGGGATGGACTGGGAGTTTGTGACTAGTGGATGCAAACTATTAAAAAATGGATAAACAACAATATCCTACTGTAAGCACAATGAACTATGTTCAATATCCTGTGATTAACCATAAAAAAGAAAAGAATATGAAAAAGTGCATATATATATAGATGAATCACTTTGCCGTATAGTATAAATTAGCATGACATTGTAAATCAACGATACTTCAACAAAATAAATTTAAGGAAGGAAAAAACTAAGCTGGAGGTATCACACTTCCTGATTTCAGACTATACTACATAGCTACAGTTATCAAAACAGTATGTACTAGCATCAAAAACAAACACAACAAAACAGAATAGAAAGCCCAGAAATTAATTCATGCACATATGGCCAATTAATCTATGACAAAGGAGGCAAGACTATACAATGAGAAAGAATAGTCTCTCTAATAAGTGGTGCTGGGAAATCTGGACAACTTGCAAACAAAAGAATGAAATTACAACATTTTCTCACATCATATACAAAAGCAAATTCAAAATGGATTAAATCTAAATGTAAGACTAGAAATCATAAAACTCCTATAAGAAAAAATAAGTGTATGTTCTTTGACAATGGTCTTAGCCATATTTCTTTGGATCTGTCTCCTTGGGAAAGGGAAAGAACAAAAACAAAGGGGACTCAACTTAAAAAGAGGATCAACTTAATGGCTTTTGCAAAGTGAAAGGAACCATTAATAAAATGAAAAGACAACCTACTGAATGAGAGAAGATATTTGAAAATGATTTGTCTTATCAGGGGTTCTTATCCAAAATATGTAAAGAAATCATACAATTCAACATCAAAAAACCAAACAATCTGACTTTAAAATGGGCGGAGAACCTGAATAGGCATTTTTTCCAAAGAAGATATACAGATGGCAAACAGGCACACAAAATGATGCTCAACATCACTAATCAGGGAACCACAAAATCCACAGTGAGATACCACCTCAGGTATGTCAGAATGGCCATTATCAGAAAAGTCTACAAATAACAAGCATTAGTGAGGATGTAGAGAAAAGGGAACCCTTGGTGCACTGCTGATGTGAATGTAAATCAGTGCAGTCACTAAGGAAAACAGCATGGAGTTTCCTTAAAACATTAAAAATGGAACTATCATAAGATCCAGTAATTCTACTCTTGGGTACTTATCCAAAGACAACAAAAACACTAATTCAAAAAGACGCAGGCACCTCAGTGTTCACAGCAGCATTATTTACGGTTGCCAGGATACGGAACAATGTTAGTGCTCATTGACAGATGAGTGGATAATGTGACACACACACACACAATGTAGTATCACTGAGTCATAAAAAGAAATAAATTCTGCCATATGCAACAATATGGACAGACCTAGAGTGTAGTATGCTTAATGAAATGATTCTGACAGAGAAAGACAAATACTGTATGTTTTCACTTACATGCAGCATCTAAAAAATAAGAAATCTAACAAAACAGAAACAGACTCACAGAGAACAAACTAGTGGTTACTGGTGGGGAAAAGGGTGATGGGAGGGGCAAGGTACAGGAAGGGAATGAAGAGGTACAGACTACTGTTGTTATTGTTTAGTCATTAAGTTGTGTCCGACCCTTTGCAACCCCATGGACTGTGGTCCTCTGTCCAGGGCATTTCCTAGGCAATAATACTGGAATAGGTTGCCATTTCCTTCTCCAGGGGAGCTTCCCAATCTAGGAACTGAATCCAGATCTCCTACATGGCGAATTCTTTACCTCTGAGCCACCTGTGAATACTATTAGGTATAATAAAACCACAATGAGGTATCACTTTACACCAGTCAGAATGGCTGCCATCCAAAAATCTACAAGCAATAAATGCTGGAGAGGATGTGGAGAAAAGGGAACTCTCTTACACTGTTGGTGGGAATGCAAACTAGTACAGCCACTATGGAAAACAGTGTGGAGGTTCCTTAAAAAACTGCAAATAGACCTGCCATATGACCCAGCAATCCCACTGCTGGGCATATACACCGAGGAAACCAGAATTGAAAGAGCCACGTGTACCCCAATGTTCATCGCTGCATTGTTTACAATAGCTAAGACATGGAAACAACCTAGATGCCCATCAACTGACGAATGGATAAGAAAGCTGTGGTACATATACACAATGGAATATTACTCAGCATTAAAAAAAAAAATTCATTTGAAGCAATTCTACTCAGATGGACGAAACTGGAGCCCATTATCCAGAGTGAAGTCAGCCAGAAGGAAAAACAACAATACAGTATACTAACGCATATATATGGAATTTAGAAAGACGGTAACGAGAACCCAGCATGCGAGACAGCAAAAGGAACGCAGATGTATAGAATAGACTCGTGGCCTCTATGGATGAGGGAAAGGGTGGGATGATAAGGGAGAATGGCATTGAAACATGTTAATTATCATATGTGTAATCAATCGCCAGCCCAGGATTGATGCTCGGGGCTGGTACATCGAGATTTCTCGGGGGGAGGGAGGAGGGAGGGGGGTTCTGGAGGGGGAGCATATGTAAACCCATGGCGATAACATGTCATTGTTTGGCAAAACTAATAAAAAAATAAATTAAAAAAAGAGAAGAAGTTACAAGGATGTTATATGAAGCACAAGGAACATAACCAATATTTTATAATAACCCTATATGGGATATAGACTATAAAATTGTTGAAAGGCTATCCTGTACATCTGAAACTAATATAGTAATTCAACTATACTTCAGTTTAAAAAAAAAAAAGGAATGATAAGCAAATAGAACTGACATCAGACAAAAGAAAAGGAGCGGGTGCAGTAGCTTCCTAAATCACCTGACATGGAGATGGCATCTAGGGTACCGAGAAAGAAAGTCCAAATCTAGTCCTTGGGCACTCAGGAGTGAGTAGCTATCCTATCAGCTTAACCCTGTGTTTCTGGTTCTAGTTAAGGGTCAGGCAAAATATCAAGGGATCACAGGGACCAGGAGGAAGGCTATACTACTAATATAAAGCTATGCTCTGAAGCAGCCCTGTATGATTCTGTCCAGAAATATGGGGTAGGGTCATGCTGTCACAGGCCATTTGTGCTCCCTTCTGGACACCCCTACTCCTTGACTTTTGGCCCAAGTTCTTATCTGGACGATCTGTCATCTATCGCCTGCGTATGTATTAATAGTTTCCTCTAGGGCCTTCAGTATATTTATTGGTAGAATGGTAATCTCTGATTACCTTTTATTCATGGAATGATATGGATATGAAAGGATTTTGGGAAATGTAGTAAGTTAAATAGAGGGGGGCAATGACTTCTTCCCAATTTGGCCATTCCTGCTTCAGAGCCATTCTCCCAGGTCCCAGCCTCCAACTCTATCCTAACCTTTTGATCAATCTTTGCCTACCAAAGGGCAAAGCTACATGTCATCCCAAGGAACAGGGATGACTGTTAGGCTCCCTTTCCTCTCTTTGCCAACTCCTCTCATCCTTCTTCAACCTAGAAACTGGGACCACTTCCATGACTGGTGGAGATTACTGACTGGTCACAAAGGGCGTGGCATGTACACTCCATAGAGGGCATTTTCATTATGAATTGGATGATGTGCTCAACAGTGTGACATAACTGCTGGATCAGGTCTGAGTTTCCACCAGTTACTGATTTTCACAGGATGAGTATGCACAGAGAGCCAATTGAGAAAAAGACAAGAAAACTACCTACAATTTCCTCCTCTCAATTTCAGCCTCCACCTCCTCTTCCTGCTCCTTCTTGCTCTCACTGTCCAATTCACCTTCCTCCCCCGTCTCCTCCATCTTTTAGCCCTTGGCCTCCTCCGCAGCACCATCCTCCTCTCTCAGTGTTGAACCCTACCTGTTCCCCTCCTCTGACTAGTGTCATCCCTCCCTGCCACCCTACCTTAAAGATTTCCATGCCCGGCTCTTCCCTTGTTCCCTCCAGACCATCCACTTGCCACCCTGCTCATCTTGGCCCATTGTCTCTAGACTCCCTTGTCCTTGCCCCTACTCCTCCTCCAACCCCTTCTGGTCCCTTGAACTCTGATTCTCACTAACACTCCAGCTACCCACAAGCTGGTAATTCACAAGTATCATCTTGGAGAGATGGGTTCCCTACAAGAGGACTGATCTGGAGAAGTTCGATCAGGAATTAGATTGTGGATTTCCTGGTGGACATAGGGAATTCAAGATAATGGCCAAACAACATTCAGCATAAAGGGTAAGTTCAGCTCCTTACTACAATCCTTAGTTTGCCTTCATCTTCATCTTATCACATCTCTTCAGATGCTGGAGATATCTTCAATAAACTCCTTTCTTCTGTCCTTTTCCTCTCCTGCCTGATCACCAAGTCTGCACAATTCTCTACATTTCTAATTGACTTCTCCATGACACTTGGTCTGTGGCCACAGAGCAAATAGTGAAACCAGTGACAGAGAAGGTAGAGAAGAGGGAGGAGTAAAAAGCATCTTACCTGATCTCTAGGTGGGTAAGTTCTTGATCTACCCTGGGTTAAAGTGAGCCCAAGCATGGATGACCCCGAAAACTCACATATGGGGCACAAGGTCCCTACTTCAGATAGATGGGGACTCGAGTGATTTTAGTCTGGTTCTTTCAAGACTCCCATTTTTTTCTGTATCGTAGTGTTCTAGAACATTGCCCAGGGACTTTCCGCCCCTGAGGAGAGGAAAGGACCCTCCACTGTGTTCTCATCAAAGAGGTAAAGCTTGAGTCTCTTTCTCAGTCAGCTTTTATACCCCAGAATGTGGAAGGTAGCAGAGACTGGAAGGCAAGGACAGATCCAGATCCTACCTAGAAGATAGCATCAGATGAACAGGTATTATTTTTTAAGTGCTCTCTTCAAACTGATATATAGATTCAATGCAATCTCAATCAAAATCTTTACATATATTTTGGGGGAACTTGGCAAGTAATTTATATGGAAAGACAATAAACCGATAATAGCCAAGATTCTCTTAAGAACTAGTAGTAACAACTTCCCTACCAGATATCAGGACTCACTGTGAGAATTATAGTAGTTAAGACAGTGTTATTAACATGGCTGGTCTCTCTGCAGTCTCGCAATATAGCAAGTCATTCCTAAATCTAAAATTATAGTAAAGATGGCATCTACTGGTCTAAGCATAGACAAATAGACAGATGGCATAGCACAGAGTCCAGAAACATATTCACACATGTGTAGATATTTAAGACAGAAGTTTCATGGGGTTAGGACTATCTTTTCAATAAATTGGTTCTGAGTCAGTTGGATATTCATATAAAAAAATTAAGCTAGGTTACTACCTTGCACTACACTCAAAAATTTCAGAGACTCTGCCATGTGCATCTGGCCCACACGATCACAATATGAAGGTTCGAGGACAGCACTAGGCTTGAAATCATTGTAGAAAATCCATCCTAGGAAATTATGAGATGGGGAGGCTTCAGGAGTAGGCCAGTCTTTGAATTCATGGAATAAAACCTCAGGATAATTGAGTTTGCCAAGTTTATTTCAGTTCATAACATAAGGTGTTTCAGATAAACTCTTAGTTATTTTGCATGGAAAATTGATACTTAAACTCAGCTACAATCTTTTGCAGTTTTTGCTTTCTTGAAATTACAAGCCAGGTATAGAGGATTCATGTTCAGGTTTGAAGCACTTTTATAACTGAGAAGTGCCTTTTTTAGAGAAGGGTGATTTTTAGCCATCTCTGCCAGTTTAGTTTCTGGGCAGAGTCGTGTATTATCTCTCCCTCGCCTTGTTTTGGCATGAATCAGATCTTTTGATAGAGGTAGATTCGAGGTGTGTGTGTGTTCATTTTGCTTTGCATCAGCAGCCTGTAGCTGTGCTGGTTCAGTTCAGTGTTTGGTGCATAATTGGACCTTGAATCAATAAATGTAAATAGAGCTTTTGATCTGTTATGCTTTTATACAAAGTTTTTTTATTTTAATAATAAAACGTTTTAACAAAAAAAAAATTCAGAGAGAACACAGATATAAATGTGAAAAGGTAAAAACAGTAACTCTTTTAGAATTGCCCTGGTCATGCTTGGCTATTAAGCACTTGAGATGTGCTATTACATGTAAAATTCACACTAAATAGTTAGTAAGAAAAAGACAATAAAAATCTCAATTTTTATACTGAAATGCTGAAATGAAAATAACCTAAATATGCTGGTTAAACTAAACATTTTTAAATTGTTCAGTTGCTAAGTTGCATCTGGCTCTTTAAGTACATATCCAGACCCTTCAATCTCCACAATTCCACTAGATTTTCCAGACATCTATTTCATGAAACTGTTATCAACAGCTACTTGGCAGAAATAAAATATTTTTCAAAATCACTCTAAAATCTACAGCAGACTTGTATTCTCTAAGGCGGGAAAAGAAGTGAGTTTTCCCTGTGGCTAAAAGGCTCTACCAACCATGGAATGAATGTTCTAATCCATCCCACACAATTCACTTATAAAGCCTTGAAGTTCTCAACAGCAAACCCCTACTTTGTCTCTTGTTCCCTCGCCCATGCCACCTTACAAGTGAATTATTTCACCTCTTTGAGACACAAGACCTCATCTGTCATGGCAATAATAACAGAACCTAAATCTTATAGCTGTTACAAGGATTAAGTGAGATCAAATACATAAAAAACTTAGAACATGATAAGCCAATAAACTGGGGCACTGGGGTCCAAGAAAGGAAAGGAATTTATTTTTCACTGAGTATTTATTTGTAGTATTTAAATTTTTACCATGCAGATATACTAATTTTTTTTAACTGTTGAAGGTCATTAAAATCAATGGTCCAGCTTGCATCTCTCTGCCTGGATGAAGCGGAGAGACCTGGCCCTGGTGGTTTCTCCTCCAAGCTTTCAGAGCCTTGGATGCTCCCTGTTCTCCTCTCCTGCTGCCTTGACCGACTGACCACCTGTGGATCTCCCAGTCATCTCCTCAGGGTTACAACTCATAAAAGCATAGCCCCAAATTAGGATGCCATATGGAAAATACTAGGACAGAGGTCCACGAATTTTAAAATGTGGTTCCTGGCAAGCTGAGTAGATTTGGATGTAAACTGCTGAGCCCTCAAGCTCAAGTATCTGACAGATGCTCTAAGGCTTTACAAAGCACAAAATCAATGGTGTTTTTCAAGATATCCGGCTCCTCTACCTTCCTATGGGCCACTAACCGCAGAGGCACTGGGGAGACTGGTTAGTCTCCCCAGTCTAACCATTAGCTCAGAATACATCCCTGAAGTGAGAAGAGAGCTACTAGCTTTGTAACAGTAAAATGCACAAGAATTCAAGCTTGAAGTCTGGAGGGGCGGAGGGGTGGGGAACATTCCCCATTGACAAGGCCTCTTTTGGTGGTAAAGTAATCAGAATGACACAAATCCTTTTCCTGGATTATCACCCTCTTTCTTGCTGCAACCTAGCGGGTAGTGCTAGTGGTAAAGAATCCATCTGCGATGCAGGAGTTGCAAGAGACAAAGGTTCGGTTCCTGGGTTGGGAAGACTCCCTGGAGGAGGAAATGGCAACCCACTCCAGTATTCTTACCTGGAGAATCCCATGGACAGAGGAGCTTTGTGGGCTCCATGGAGCCACAAAGAGTCAGGCACGACTGGGCCCGCCCTCCCACTGGATGCAACTTAGTAGCGGTTGCTAACCAAGTTCTTTTTCCCACTTCTTCTTCTGCTACTGTATGACAGACAACCTCCAAGGGAAGATTTCCTAGACCATAAGAAAGTGACATCCAGCCTGCCAGATTTTTTTCTACCTAAAATGCTTGTCATTTCTCTCTCAAACTATGCTGCGAGTTTCTTTTTCTTTTTTTCTGCTGCACCGCATGACTTATGGGATCTTAGTTTCTCAACCATGGATTGAACCCGGCACCACACAGTGAAACAACCAAGTTCTAATCACTGGGCAGTCAGGGAATTTCTTCCTTTATTTTTAAAGGTGAAAATATCTTTTTCCCATTTTCATAGCTTTGTATCTTAGTGTTCAAATCCATTTAAACTCTCTCCCACCGCCCAATTACACTCTCTCTGGCTGATTGAGCTGACTGACTTCTCCAGGCCCACATGTGGGAAGTACGGGAAAGGTACACGATGAAGTCCACTTCATTTAGGCCCTCTTGGCTGACATTCAACAGTTAACCTAAATGGGCAGATGATGCCATCCTGTCTGTAAAAACCCCTGGAGTCCTACGGGATTCTGTCTCCACAAAAGCCCCTGCTGTTCAGAGTCGCTGAGAATCTTCATGTCTTCGGTAACCCGAAGGACTCCAGGTGTTGCCGGGGCAGAGGGGATGCAGAGACTGGGGCGGGGGGCACCGGGCTGGGGGGCAGGGAGCCTCGTAATGGTCTCTCAGCACACGGTTGCTGTAACCTCTGCTACTGGAAACTGAAACTGAGTCCCTTAAAACTGAGTTCTCTGCTGAGTGTATGGTTAAACTCTCTATCCAAAACTTTCTTCCCTTCCCTGTCCCACCTGATTCCCTCAGGACTGAGGAATATCTAAGGAAAGGAGGAAGGACTGAAACCAAGCAGGAGCCTGTGACGTATCCCCAGTGGCAAGGCCTTGCTTGTTTGTAGGGGGGAAAGGCTTTTGTCTCCTAGGTCTTTCCTGGGCTCCAAAGAACAGATTCAAGCAGTTACTAATTAGAGAAGTGATGGAACGCAGAAACGAAGTAGTTAAGCAAGATAGCTTGCACAATAGTACAGCAATAAAATAGAGTCCCAGTTCCTTCTGAAGGGATATACACATAACCTGACATATATTTTTGAGTTTTATTGCAGAGCCTAAGACCCCCACCCAGGTGGAGGATGGTGACTATCTGCTGACCCTAAGCACATAGACCCCAGACTAGCTGAACTAGAAGACTGATGATTAAGATTCCCAAAACAGCACCCTGTTACCTCACCACTAACCAATCAGAACAAAGTCCGGGAGCTGCAACTCTCACCCCAAATGCTGCCTTTAAAAATCCTTCCCTGAAAGCCGCTGGGTAATCGAGGTCTTTTGAGCACAAGCCTCCTGTTCATTATCCTTGCCTGAAGTGAAGTGCTAGTCTTTCAGTCATGTCTGACTCTTGGTGACCCCATAGACTGTAGCCCAACAGGTTTCTCTGTCAATAGACTTCTCCAGGCAACAATACTGGAGTGGGTGGCCATGCCTCTCTCCAGGGGATCTTCCCATCCCAAGGATCGAACCAAGGTCTCCTGCATTGCTGGCAGATTCTCTACCCTCCAAGCTCCAAGGGAAATCTTATCCTTGCTTCAGTTCAGTTAAGTTCAGTTCAGTTGCTCAGTCATGTCTGACTCTTTGCCATCCCATGGACTGCAGCATGCCAGGCCTCCCCGTCCATCACCAACTCCTGGAGTTTACTCAAATTCATGTCCGTTGAGTCAGTGATGCCATCCAACCATCTCATCTTCTGTCATCCCCTTCTCCTCCTGCCTTCAATCTTTGCCAGCATCAGGGTCTTTTCTAATGAGTCAGCTCTTTGCATCAGGTGGCCAAAGTATTGGAGTTTCAGCTTCAGTATCAGTCCTTCCAATGAATATTCAGGATTGATTTCTTTTAGGATGGATTGATTGGATCTCCTTGCAGTCCAAGGGACTCTCAAGAGTCTTCTCCAACACCACAGTTCAAAAGCATCAATTCTCAGTGCTCAGCTTTTTTTTATAGTTCAACTCTCACATCCATACATGACCACTGGAAAAAAACCATAGCCTTGACTAGACAGATCTTTGTTGGCAGAGCTTTTTAATATGCTGTCTATCTTGGTCATAACTTCTCATGCAAGGAGTAAGCATCTTTTAATTTCATGGCTGCAGTCACCATCTGCAGTGATTTTGGGGTCCAAAAAAATAAAGTCAGCCACTGTTTCCCCATCTATTTGCCATGAAGTGATAGGACCAGATGCCATGATCTTAGTTTTCTGAATGTTGAGCTTTAAGCCAACTTTTTCACTCTCCTCTTTCACTTTCATCAAGAAGCTCTTTAGTCCTTCTTCACTTTCTGCCATATGGGTGGTATCATCTGCGTATCTGAGGTTATCGATATTTCTCCCAGCAATCTTGATTCCAGCTTGTGCTTCCTCCAACACAGCATTTCTCATGATGTACTCTGCAGATAAGTTAAATAAGCAGGGTGACAGTATACAGCCTTGACATACTCCTTTCCCAATTTGGAACCAGTGTGTTGTTCCATGTCCAGTTTTAACTGTTGCTTCCTGACCTACATACAGATTTCTCAAGAGGCAGGTCAGGTGGTCTGTATTCCCATCTCTTGGAGAATTTTCCACAGTTTGTTGTGATCCACGCAGTCAAAGGCTTTAGCATAATCAATAAAGCAGAAATAGATGTTTTTCTGGAACTCTCTTGCTTGTTCGATGATCCAATGGATGTTGGCAATTTGATCTCTGGTTCCTCTGCCTTTTCTAAATCCAGCTTGAATATCCTCAAGCCTGGCTTGGGGAATTTTGAGCTTTACTTTCTAGCGTGTGAGATGAGTGCACTTGTGCAGTAGTTCTAGCATTCTTTGGCATTGCCTTTCTTTGGGATTGGAATGAAAACTGACCTTTTCCAGTCCTGTGGCCACTGCTGAGTTTTCCATATTTGCTGGCATATTGAGTGCAGCACTTTCACAGCATCGTCTTTCAGGATTTGAAATAGCTCAACTCGAATTCCATCACTTCCACTAGCTTTGTTCGTAGTGATGCTTCCCAAGGCCTACTTGACTTCACATTCCAGGATGTCTGGCTCTAGGTGAGTGATCACACCATCATGATTAACTGGGTCATGAAGATCTTTTTGTATCTTTCTTCCACCTCCCTGCAAATAGATGCTGTATACCTCCTTCACCACAACCAGCGTCAGTAAATGGACTTTGCTACATTGTGGGTAAGCCAACTCAAGTTTGGTGCAGTAACAGAACTGTCTCAAGAAACCAACCCTCAGTTTGAAATGTGGGCTCCTTTGGCTAAAGTAGGATTTCCCAAGGACATTCTAAAGAACACACATTCTACAGGATGTTAGTAAAGCTGATAGACAAAAGATTCTCCAGTTAAGGCCAGTGGAGAATGCTGTAATAAAAAGGGATTTCTTCATTACAGGACTCATCAGAGCCTTTATTGGGCAGTCTGTACACTTACAAGGAGGAGTTCTGATATGCAACATTTCTTGGTTATTGGACCACAAAGTCTTTCTTTGAACAAATCATTGCATGGTTACTATTCTGCAGAACACCCTCAGAAATATGCCACCACAGGAAATCTCTGTAAGGGTCCTCTTCACAAATATTCCTGTCTGGTTACACCAAGGGATTAGCAGAAACACTCTTTAAGTCCTCACCACCCCTCTGATTCCATGACCAGCTGAAAGTGACAAAATATCAGAACCCACTACTTCCTGTTTCATTTTAACTGGTTCAGGACTTCTTTGTTCAATTCAATACAAACAAGAGGAAAAAAAGCAGTAACAACCAGCTAGGTTACTTTTGCTCTGAGCAGTATCTGCCAGGTCCCCTATAGGGTTTCCTAAAATCTTCCTATGTGCTCTAGAAAGTAGGTTTCCCATTTCACAGACACAGAAAGTAGACCTGGCATGTGGTAAGTAGCTTGCTGTAGCTCACACAACCAAAGGGTGACAGAGCTGAGAGCTGAACAGTGTGTTATGCAGAACCATCTTGTGATCAGCAGGAGACAAGTCCCTCAGGAAAGTCCTGGGGACAAAGGGGAGAGGATGGTCTTCCTAGAAGGGGCACAAGAAATATTAGCATGAGCTTGGCTTCCAGAAGTCTGCCCATATGGCATACCGGGACTAGCACAGGTCTGGGCACTCAGAAGGCTAGCAATATAAAGCTCTGAAAAATGTCACCCTCTGCCTAAGGATATTCAGTCCTCAGAACAGAGCACACACAGAAAAGGAGAAAGCCAAAGGAGAGAGAGAGCGGGCACAAGAAGACCAGGGCCCATGGAGACACAGCGCCAGTAAGAACATTCCCAAGGCAGGGAAAAGCTGACACATTTCATGACCCAAATCTGTCTTTTTTTCCCTAGATTGCAGGGTAGCCAAAGCTTACAAAATATCTAGGCGCATCCTCTCTTTCCTCCCTCCACATTGGCCCACATTCAATCCCTTGGTAGATTCTCTCAGGGCACAGGAGCTAGGCCTGAATCCCAAAGCACTCAGAACTGCTCCTGAGCCCAATTATCTATTGACACCTTCCCACTGGTACAGCCCCAGTCCAAGCCACCAACATGTCTCAGCTTCACAACCACAGAGCCTCTACCTGTTCTCCCACTCCCGTTCCTCCACCACAACCCATTCTACACAAGCTAAAGCGACCTCCCTGCCTGAACCACGAACCAAAATATGTCATGCCCCTGCTGGAAACTGTCCCGTTGTACAAGAATACAAGCCAAATTCCTTATTCTGGCCTCCTAAGCTCTGCTTATCCCTCAGATCATCTCAGACCACACTTTCCTGTCACACTGTCCTTTCTAAAACGACCTCGTCTCCTTCCCACCTCAGACTCAAACTTGCAGCTCCCTTCGCCTGGAACACTCTTCCCAGAGATCTTCACATAACTGGCTCCCTCCTCCCTTTCAGGTGACGGGCTTCATTTTCACCTCCTCAAAAGCTCTTTCTCTGACCTCACACCCCACTCCACTCTGCATCATGTCACCCTGTATTGTCACCTTTAAAGTGCCTGTTACACCTGAATTTGCTGGCATATCTGCTGTGGACTCATTTTCGGTCAATCAAGCTTGAGTATAAGCTGGAAGAGAGGAGGACCTTTCCTCTTGTTCAGAACTCCTGCTCCATGGCCCATAGGAGGAGCTCAGGAAGCAGTCACTCTGTCAATGGATAGATAAGTGGTGCCTGTGTTGGTGTTTCTCTGAGGGAATGAAATAGGGGAGTCATGTCTGGTGGGAAGGAAGCTGGGGAGGGAAACTAGTGCCTGTAGGACCAGCTCTCCAGCAGAAGACGCTACTGCACAGAAGACATCTAAGCTTCTCCCCAGAACCTTCAGAGACTCCGAAGAACAACTCGGTGGCCCTCCCACGAAGTGTGTCATGAAGTACCAGTAGCTCCATAAGGTTGAGGGACTCGGAATTATGTGATCTAGGTTACCTAATTTAATCTTCACAGCCACCCACTGGAACTGGCAGGATCCCTAAACTCACAAGATGAGGAAATGCAAGTTTGGAAAGGCTGAGTCACTGCCTGGTGGTCGGGTCCTTATACTCCTACGCTCTCTCCGTCAACAACTCTGTATGCTGGGTTGAGTTATATTTACTCTGTGGCATTTGCCATCTTCTCAGACACCCATTTTTGGTATCATAGTGCTGGGAGAAAAAAAAAAGCTTCCTTGAGTCAACTGAGAGAAAATGGCATTTTTTAGACAGCCAACTGGAGGTGATGGCAGAATTCAAAGGAAACTTAGGAGCATTGTGTCCACAGATGTATCCGCTCTTTTTCACCTCTGGAAGGTTGAGTGTCTGCCTGGTAGAAGGTAAGACAGAAGAAAAAATATTTCTGAAAGAAAATCTGAGACTCCAGCCTCCCAACGAGACCACCACAGAGGAGCTGGCGCTGAATTCCAGCACAGTCACACTGACTGGGGCAGAAATTTATAACCTCTGGTTTTCCTGGCTCCTCTTAATATGATTTTTCCCTGCAATGATATCTCTGAGTGATGAATAATTGACATAATATTCACCACGTATGAAGATCAATGTGATCCCAAGGCTTTCAATCTACCCATTTTAATGCTACCTTTGCTCACATCCCTGATAGGCCCAGAGATGAATGGGGGAGGGCAGGTTCTGCATAGTCTGAGGGTGAAGGTGATAGAACAGCCTCAAAGTACAGTGTCCCCCGGATTGTGTGGGGGTAGGGAGAAGAATTTGGACTCTGCAGTGCTTTGTTAAGACTCTCTGGGGAGCTACTAGTCAGGCTGAGAGGCAGACCCCAGTGATGAATAGTCTTCTCAGGCCTTTATTTCTCGGTATCTCTTCTGTTCTCAGTCATAAGATGACTGAGAAAGAATATAGATGCAGGAACATGCACAGACACAGATAAACACACCCAGAGAGAGATACACAGGTAGACATAAACACAGATACAAGCATTCACACTGGGTACGTATACACAGACACACACACACACAATCTGCTTTTCAGACAGCCTGCTAGGATGCTCCCTGTGTAGATTTTTAAAAATCAGAAAATAAGTGACTGCAGGGTGAGGTTTGTCTTAGGAATCACAAAGATAGGGAGACTCTTTCAAATTTGGGAATCCTAGTATTTTCAATAAATCTTGTGTGAATATGGATAAATTCTTTCAAACTAAATTTTGAGAAATATTCCAAAGGCTCCTTTGAATTCTCAAGAATCATGGACCAATTCAAAGACAAACATAGGTTGTAATTCTAAGTTTCTCAGCTTGCTTTTGTGAATGGGATCCTGTTTAACCTGTTTAACAGTGATAATAATAAAAGTCTTCCTAGCAGTGAGACCAATATGTATGAACACAAGATGTTGAAGTTACGGTAATAACAATAATTATTCTGTTCCATGACCTTTATTTAACATTTCTAGCATCTCTGTAAAATCCTCTTCCCCAAGCGGCCTAAAGCACTCTAGCCATATGTTTTAACTACAATTTTGCCACTTGGCAATCCATGGTCTGAGCTTCTCCATCAGTCTCAAGGTGATTTGATAATTTAAAATAACAGTGAATATGATCTAGAGTCATCTGATACAATTACAAAATATCAAGAATCTCAGACAGAGAAGAACTGACAGATATTATTAACTGAACTCTTATGCCAGACACTCTACATATAGCTTTTCATTCATTAGCTCATGTAATCTGCACACCATGCCACAAAATGCACTGTTAACCCTATTTACAGATGAAAAAAGTAAGGCAAAGAAAGATTCAACTGTCCTATACTAGTTGAGCGGCAGAATAAGGTTTGGATCTTGCTCTCCATCCTCAAATTCTGACATAAAGTCCATGCTCTTAACAACTATTAAGCCCAGGCTCATAACATTATTGTATATTATTTCTCAGTGGCCAAAACTCAAACACATTGTCTTGGGGAAAACGGTGGAAGGAAATCATTTGGAAGCTTATGCATTCTAACATATGCCCCTCAAAAAGTTGCAATCATTTTTCAAATTTACTATGGTTTCTGAAGTCAGAAAAATGATACCTTCCATGCTAATAATCCCAAGTGATCATCAACCAACAGAATATAAACTACCTTTATTCCTCACATCCTGAGGAATAATCTTCCATTAGAACTAATTCAGGGCATTTGCCACCAATGATCTTCAGGTAATCTATGAAGCCCCTCCTAAAGTGAAAGTCAAATTTATCTGTATCTACGTGCATTTTTCTGGGATAAAAGCCCACGGTTTTGCAAAGAGCTACAGGACCACTACATGAGAAATAGTATTTAAATACTGCATACTTTCCTTGGCAGGAAAGCTACAACAAACCTAGATAGTGTGTTAAAAAGCAAAGACATCACTTTGCCTGCAAAGGTCCATATAGTTAAGGCTATCATCTTTCCAATAATCATACCTGTATGTGAGATGGACCACAAAAAAGGCAGAGTGCCAAAGAATTGATGCTTTCGAATTGTGGTTCTGGAGAAGACTTTTCAGAGTCCCTTGGATAGCAAGGAGATCAAACTAGTCAATCTTAAAGGAAATCAACCATGAATGAATACTCATTGGAAGGATGGAGGCTGAAGCTACAATACTTTGGCCACCTGATGGGAACAGCCAACTGATTGAAAAAGACCCTAATACTGAGAAAGACTGAAGGCAGAAGAACAGGGTGACAGAGGATGAGATGGTTGGATGGCATCACCGATTCAATGGACATGAAGTTAGGCAAACTCCGGGAGATGGTGAGGAATAGGAAAGCTTGGCATGCTGCGTTTCATGGGGTTGCAAAAAGATGGACACAACTTGGGGACTGAATAACAACAACTGTACCAAAAGAATAACACCTAGAAAGTTCATCTTCCTCAAAGGTGCCCACCAATGAAATACCAACATTTCAAGGAATTAAAAAAGAAATTCTATTAAAGACACATGATTTGGAACTTTGCTAGTAAGTGTATACCCTTATTTCATATAAAGCATAACTCTTTCTTCTTGACTCCTCTCAAGCAGTATTTGAGATAGCCTTAGGAAGGAAAAGATTCTTCTGAGTCACTTTTGGCCTTAGGCAGTCTTGTTGGCATTGTACCAACACTTAGCTTTCCCTAATTTAATTCAGATGACCATTATATCTACTACTGTGAGCAAGAATCCCTTAGAAGAAATGGAGAATCTTGAAATGCAGTACTTAGGTGCAATCTCAAAGACAACAGAATGATCTCAATTCATTTCCAAGGCAAACCATTCAATATCACAGTAACCCAAGTCTATACCCCACTACTAATGCCAAAGAAGATGAAGTTGAACAGTTCTATGAACACCTATAAGACCTTCTAGAACTAACACTGAAAAAATACGTCCTTTTCATCATAAGGGATTAGAATGCAAAAGTAGGAAGCCAAGAGACACCTGCAGTAACAGGCAAGTTTGGCCTTGGAGTACAAAATGAATCAGGGCAAAGGCTATCAGAGTTTTGTCAAGAGAACCCACTGGTCATAGCAAACACCCTTTTCCAGCAGCACAAGAGATGACTCTATACGTGGACATAAGCAAATGGTCAATACCAAAATCAGATTGATGACATTCTTTGCAGCCAAAGATGGAGAAGCTCTATACACTTAGCAAAAATAAGACCTGGAGCTGACTGTGGCTCAGATCATGAGCTGCTTATTACAAAATTCAGGCTTAAATTGAAGAAATTAGGGAAAACCACAAATCAAATCTCTTATGATTATACAGTGGAGGTGACAAATAGTTCAAAGGATTAGATACAGTAGACAGAGTGCCTGAAGAACTATGAACAGAGGTTTGTAACACTGTACAGGAGGCAGTGATCAAAGCCATCCCAAAGAAAAAAGAAATGTAAGAAGGCAAAGTAGTTGGCTGGGAAGGCTTTACAAATAGCTAAAGAAAGAGGAGAAGCAAAAAAAAAAAATAATAAATAAGAGAGCAAGGGAAAGATACCATCTGAATACAGAGTTCCAGAGAATAGGAAGGAGAGATAAGAAGACCTTCTTAAGTGTACAAAGCAAAGAAATTAACAGTAGAATGGGAAAGACTAGAGATCTCTTCAAGAAAACAAGCTATCAAGGGAACATCTCATACAAGGATGGGCATGATAAAGGACAGAAATCGTAAGGACCTAACAGAAGCAGAACAGATTAAAAGAAAGAGGCAAGATTACACAGAAGAACTAGGCAGAAAAGTTCTTAATGACCCAGATAGCCACAATGCTGTGGTCACTCACCTAGAACCAGACATTCTGGAGTGCGAAGTCAAGTGGGCCTTTTAGGAAGCATTACTGAGAACAAAACTAGTGGAGGTGATGGAATTACAGCTGGGCTATTTAAAATCCTAAAAGGTAATGCTATTAAAGTGCTGTACTCAACAAGTTAGCAAATTTGGAAAACTCAGCAGCAGCCACAGAACTGGAAACGGTCAGTTTCCATTCAATGCCAAAGAATGTTAAATGAAAAAAGCTGAGTACTGAACAGTGAGCTTTGTATGTGTCTCTTAGCTTTGTTTTGCTTTAGGGGTTTTATATTTACTTTGGTTTTCTTTCATTTAAAAAAATTTTTTTAATTGGAGGATAATTCCTTTGTCATGTTGTGCTGGTTTCTGCCATACAACACTATGAATCAGCCATAAGCAGACATACGTCTCCTCTCTTTTGAATCTACCTCCCACTCCAGCCCAATCCCACCTCTCTAGGTTGTTAAAGACCAGGTCGAGCCTCCTGTGTTGCACAGCAACTTCCCATTGGCTATTTATTTTACATAAGGTAATGTGTATGTTTTGATGCTACTTTCTCAGTTTGTCCCACCCTCTCCACCGCTGCTATGTCCACAAGTCTGTTCTCTGCATCTACTTCTATATTCCTGCCCTGCAAATAGCTTTGGCAGCACCATTTTCCTAGATTCCACATATTTGCATTAATATTTGTTTTTCACTTTGACTTACTTCACTCTGCGTAACAGGCTCACGGTTCATCTACTTTACTAGAACTAACTCAAATTCACTCCTTTTTATGACAGAGTAATATTCCACCATGTGTGTATGTGTGTGTGTGTGTGTGTGTGTGTGTGTGTGTGTACCACAACTTCTTTATTCATTCATCTGTCAATGGACATCTAGGTTGCTTCCTTGTCCTAGCTATTACAAATAATGCTGCAATGAACACTAGGACACATGAATCTTTTTCAATTATGGTTTTCTCAGGGTATATAGTAGTTAGAGAAGGAAATGGCAACCCACTCCAGTACTCTTGCCTGGAAAATTCCATCAGCTACAGTCCATGGGGTCACAAAGAGTCAGACACGACTGAGCGACTTCACTCACTATGCCTAGTAGTGGGATTGCTGGGTAATTTGGTATTTTAATTCCTAGTTTTTCAAGAAATCTCCATACTGTTCTCCACAGTTATTGCATCAATTCACATTCTCACCAGTTGTGCACCAGTTGTGAGGGCTCCCTTTTCTCCACATCCTCTCCAGCATTTATTGTTTGTAGTTTTTTGCTGATCTGACTGGTATGAAGTGATACCTCATTGTAGTTAGTTCGGTTTTAAAGAAGAAGAGAACAAGGTGTTAACAAGAGAAGATAAACATACTTGCTTGTTTTCACACTAATTTCACTTAAGAAATTAACACTTGCTGTTTCCAAGGAAAAGGAAAGGGCAAGAGAGAGGCACTCAACTGTTTAGTTTTTTAACTTTTGAATCTGAAATCACATAAAGGTATAATTTTTTTAATACTTTCAAGACAATTTAAAGTATAACAAGTCTTCATCTTCATTTTCTATGAATTCAGCATTTTTATTGTCCTTAACTGAAATATATGCATAAATAGCTTCTTTCTAAAGCCAGTCATAGAAAGTTCAAGCACATGAATTGTCATACCAGCTTCTTACAGCTTAGAGAACTCTATCAATTATTCCAAGACATTTAGAAAATATTACTGCCTTTAGTTGCAACTGCAGCAATGTATATTTACAATAATTTTGTTTCTATGCTGCATGACAGTACAATCCTTTTGAAGACAGTTTAAATTGCAATGAGATATCCACATTTAATTTTAGATTTACTTTGAATGGTGCTACCAAAAAACTCTTTGAATGATGCTCCCAAAAACCTCTCTCAGGCAAGGTGATAATTGGTGGACAGAGTCCTTCTATGAATTCTAATTTTGAATTTGAACATCGAAAACAACCTCTGACCTGTCACTACTTATTCCTCTGCCTGGTTAATTTCTTTGATGTTAACTCAAAGAGCATCTTAACTTCAAATGTGTTAAAATGAAGGGCAGGGAGGAAAAGAACACAAACACCCACAAGTATGGCTAAATTTTAAGACAATACTAAGTGTGGGCAAGAATGCAGAGCAGTTGGAAGCATCGCATACTTCTGATACAAATGTAAAATGGTACAATCACTTTTGAAAACAGTTTGACAGTTTCCCACAGTATGACCCACAAGTTTAACTCCTACATTCCTAAGAGAAATAAATGCATATGTGCACAGTAATTTATCTGCACATCCATAGCATCCTGGCAGCTCAGTTGTAAAGAATCTACCTGCAATGCAAGAGACAGGGGCTCACTCAGGAAGAGCTCCTAGAGATGGAAATTGCAACCCACTTCAGTCTACTTGCTTGGGAAATCCCACAGACAGAGGAACATGATGGGCTACAGTCCATGGGGTTGCAAAAAGAGTCAGATGCAACTTAGTGACTAAACAACAAAATGAAAATAATCTAAATATTCCTCATCAGGAAAATGATGAACTGCAGTATATCCATACCATCAAATACTTCTCAGCAGTTAGGATGGACTACTACAAACAACACCTTAGACGAATGTCAAAAACATTATGCTGAATGAAAGAAATCAGTCACCAAAAAAAGAAATGAACACCAAATGATCTCATCCACAGGAAATTCAAAACCAGCCCAAATAGTCTCCAGTGGTAGAAATTCTAATAGTGATTGCCTCTGGTGAGAAGGAAGGGTTGCCTGCAACAGGGAACAAGAGAAGATTCAAGGTGGTGGGAAACTACCATATCTTAATCTGGGTGATGGCTACACACATGTTCGTACTGTCAAAACTCATCAAGTTACTCATTTAAGAACCATGCATGACTCTAGATAAACTATTAAGTATTTTTAGCATTAAAAATGCAAAAAATCTACAATTGAGAAAATGTGTTACACAGTTTTGTTTGTAAATACATAATACCCCAAAATGAGATTGAAATAGAAAAATGTGCACTCCTAAAAGCAATAAGTAGGAACTCAGTAAAGGCAATCCCATCTCAGTACTAAATTGACTGCCTTCACCCTGGCAGTTTGCTCTCTTTTCCATCTTGTGGAGCAGCTGGAACAGATTACTGGATTTGTCTTTAGACCTTAATCTTTGAGAATCTGATTCAAGCAATGAACCAAAACTCTGGAAAAAATGACTACAAATGTACCATTTTTGCATAGGATCCCAGGGGGATGAAAATGATCTGAAGACCATCCATAGAAGCCAGGGTAGGTAGCCCTGGAGAGATGTTTTCTCAGATTCTTTGTTCTAACATTGGAGGTTCTTTATTTTCTAAACCAAACCAATGGCCTCTAAAATGCAAATTGGTCCACTGACATATGGAAATATTGTTTTAATAAAAAAAATAAGCAGTTATACTGTACTAATATTTAACCTATGTTTAATCAGTAATAGACATATAATTTATAAATATATATAAGATTTCCTACTCAAAATTTTGTATGCAAGCATGCTAAGTTGCTTCAGTTGTATCCGACTCTCTGTGATCCCATGGACTGTAGCCCTCCAGGGTCCTCTGTCCATGGGACTGTCTAGGCAAGAACACTAGAGTGGGTTGCCATGCCCTCCTCCAGAGGATCTTGCTGATCCAGGGATTGAACCTGCATCTCCTGCATCACAGGCGAATTCTTTACTGCTGAGCCACCAGAGAAGCCCACTCAAAACTTTGTATAAAAAGAAATGTATGACCTAAAAAGTGCAGAGCCCCCTCTTCTCTCTTAGACCTTCAAATTTCACAAAATTTGCCCACCTACCACCAAAATGGAGACCCACATGTTCTTGAGGGGGTTGGGATTTTTGCCTTATTTCCCTTAAAAAAAGTCAGGATGATTCCCCAACTTTACTATAATTTATAAAAGAAAGACAACAAATGGTAGGAAGGACATAGTCTCAGGAATTTTTCAATCTTTTAAGACAGAATAAATTTAGCTTTTTAAATAACTCAATACATTATCTTGATTTTTTTCAAACTTCACTGGAAAAGTAAAAACATTGCAAAGCAGTTCTAGTGCACAGTCTTAAATGCTGGTCTCCCTGAAATCTCAATTCTGTTTTAATTTGCCTCCTCCAAGCTTACATATGAGAAGAGAAAGAGCTCAGACATTTGTTTTTTTAACGTACAACACTGATGCCCCCTTGTAGAAGAAGAGGAGGAGGGGGAAGAGATACAGTTTCATTCTCACTTGTATTTCTGGCGGTACCCAGCCTCTCAGCATTAATGTGAGGGCTAGAGCCAGGAAAAGGAAGCCCAGAGGGAAATAAATACTAAGCATACATAGCCTTCAGAGACAAAATAAGTTTTTTTAAAAAAAGAGCAATATCAACAACCATCTACTGTCAACATCTCCTACACTATGTCATATTGGTGTGATCTTATTATGTCTTTTGACAACTAACTAAAACTCTGCATAACCGGTAAAGAAAAAGACACTCAAAGAGGTTATTTATCAGATGTCATCCAGGTAGTTAAAGAGACTTGAAACCAGGTCTGCCCAATATCAAAGTCCATCCTTGAACTCAGGAACATGTCCTGTGAGACAGAGCAAATGCCAAGGTCATAGATGGAGCGCTGGCGTAAACCCTGGGTTCAAATCCTCCTATTCCTCCCCAGTGACCTTCAGCAATTGTCCCTCTGAATCCCCAATTTTTTCCCCTATTAAATGGGGTTATTACTGCCTGTATCCAAAAGTTACCTGGAGGATTAACTGACATAAATAAATATGTAACTAAAGCTCGAGTACAGTAATTGGCACATCCCAGAGGTTTGACAAGTGCTGGTCTGAGGCTCCGCTGCCTTGGCTGGCTCAGCATGGTGCTGTTTTCCCGGAAGTCTTCACTCGGCCCCAGCCCTTCACACCCACAGCTCTGCAGAACTCACCCTAAAGGGGAATGCACATGCCCCACTGCTCTAGTGGGACCCAAGGCAGGTACTCACCACTGCCAGTCTATCCTTCACTGGCTCCCGGTAATGAATCCCGCTTTTAACCAGCTTGACGCGGCCAGGCCTCCTATTCCCAAGCCGAAGCCCATTAGCATACACAGCCCCATTTACTGATAAATGCATGTAATTTGTTTCTAGCGTGTCACTGTTTTATTGCTCCTTCCTGTCTTGGGGCTCAAGTGATAAAGTTTTATGCAGTTGCAGGGGGGAGTTTTTCCCCTTTTAATTGGAGCTTTCAATTTCAAGAGATTAAAAAAAAGTGTTTAATTTAAAAATCACCCATGGGTTTGCAATCCTTTGGTACATTAAAAGAGGGGAAAGAGTGATGAACAAAAAGGGGAGAAGGAATTGAATAGATCAACTGGGTAAAGAAAATCAAGGCTGCTCTTCTTGTGTTAAAGGCAGAAAACACCTAGTCATGTGTCTTTTCTGAGGAAAAGACCATTCCTTTCTTTTTCTCAGAAGCTGCGACCCCATCTAACGGACCAGGCAAGCAGAGGTAAGGGTCCTTTTAATTGACCAATGGAAAGAACGATTCTGGTATCTGATGTCTGGGGGATGGAGTTCCAGCCCTGCCACACACCCATGACCTTGGTCAAGTTATTTACCTTTTATGAGTTTCAGTCTCCTCTCCTGTAACATAGGGACAATAACAGCACTTGATTCAGAGATGTTACAGGGTACTTGGTTGAAAGCAAGAAGAGTGTACTGGGGGACTTTCCTGGTGGTCCAGTGGTAAAGAATCCACCTTCCAATATAAGAGATGTGAAGTCGACCCCTGATCGGGGTACTAAGATCCCACATGCCGCAGGGCGACTAAACCCACGTGCTGCCACTACTAAGCCCGCATGCTCTGGCACTCACAGTGAAAACCCAGCGCAGCCATTTTTTTTTTTAAAGTGTGTGTTGGAATTCACAGAAGTCAAAATGGGCACCATGCAGGACCTGTAGGAGCCCCAAGCTCTCTGACCACTGGGCAGTACCTCATCTAGAATGCTGCCATGGCAGGACAGACTCGCATCCCGTCTCTGCCCTCATAGCTCTCAGCTCAGACTCATGTTCAAAGAATCCAGTAGGAGTGTCTGAGGGCTGGCCTGTCTGCTGGAGGCAGGGAGAGGGAACGTGAGGCATCTGTGGAGTCGGGGCCCTGTCTGGACCTGCCTCCCACAAGGGAGAGTCACGTGAAGACACGCAAAAGGGTGACTCCCCTACCCCCACCCCACCCCCGGGGAGAAATGCCTACGACAACAGGACGGTTGTGGAGAATAAATGAGATAACACACAGAGAGCCCTTAGCAACTTACTAGGACCTAGCAGATGGCCAATAAATGGCAGCTATTATTATTGCTGTAATTAGCAGTGTTTTCAGCGACTACCACTCTGGCTGCTGGGGGGATCCATGCAGATAATTGAAATAGACTCATTTTAAGATGAATTCATGATGAGAGTCATGGGGACAGGGGGGAACTATAGACAATTCCACATAGAGGCCAGTGCCTCTGACCCCTGAGAACATCGAGTCTACTCATGAACTACCCGTGATATCGCAGTCAGCCTGTCACCTCCTCACCCAGGGACCATCATCTGCTCTACAGCTAAGCTGACCCTGGGATGACAGGGCCTCCCTTGCATTTTCCAGGTTTCACCACACCACACGCAGGCTCCTCAGCTCCACACAGGAGGGTTTCTCCATTTTAATGACTTGCCTCCACTCCTGTGTGTAGAAGAGAGATCTGAGGGTCTCCTGGGGTTCACGGGCAGACTCCGACAACCTTGTCATTTAAAAAAGGACAGGGGCATGTTTATGCACTGTTTGCCTCAAAAACATGGGTGAAGTCTAAAGATTAGCCCAGTGTAACTATGCAGAAAATGAAGCCTGACATGGCAATTAATTCTTTGCATTCCTCTGCTGTCTACAAAGGGGATTTTTTTTTTTAATGGTCCGAGTTCTCAGCACAGATTCAAGTCCTGTTAGTCAGTGGCTTAGAGCTAAAATTAAAAGTGAAATACTACCTTGGAAGCTGTGGTCCTGAAGTCATTCTGATATTGCAGAGGAAAAGAACTATTCTCTTAAATACATGTGGTCTGAATCACCTCTGACAGTCCTAAACTGACCCTGTATTGCTTTGTCTTTTCTCACAGCCAGGGTATATGATGGTATGTACATGATAAAGCTGAGGCTTTGAAAGGCTCGGGAGAGTTTCTTTAAATTAAAAAAAGAATATGTATAACTGAATCACTTGGCTATACATCTGAAACTAATGCAACATTGTAACATTGCAAGTCAACTATATTCAAAAAAATATTTTTTAATAAAAAGAAAAGAAAGGAATCTATTTAGTATTGGGTAAATTTTAGTAAAGTTAAAAGAAAATCTAGTATTGGGTGTAAGTTCACCCTCCACACCATACCAAATCTTTCACTCATCCCAAATATAAAGTTGTAATCCAAGTTGTGAGAGTGATAAGGCCAAATGATGGTAATCAATCAAAATTCAGTTAAAAGTTAATATACTAGGTAGTCATTCCTTCATCTGAACAATCTCAACACAAGGCCTACTGTCTGCCAGGAACCATGCTGTGTCTGGGGCTGCAGGACAGAAATAGTGGCAGTCAGGGACCTTGAGGATTTCCCAGGCTAAGCTAGTGATTGTACAAAGAAACACAAAGTAGTAAAAGTTGCCAGGACTGTCAAAGGTATACTCTCTCCAGGTAAAAATCCCAGGGTTCTCAGAACTTCCCTGGTGGTCCAGTGGCTAAGACTCCCAGATCCCAGTGCCGGGGGCCCAGGTTCAATCCCTGGTCAGGGAACTAGATTCCTCAACCGAAAGTCCATATGCCGCAGCTAAAACATCCTCCCATATATTGTAACTAAAGATCCCGTATGCAGCAACTAAAACCCAGCACAGCCAAATCAAATAAATAAACACTGAAGAAAAGAAAAAGAAAAAGCATGAAGGCCTCTCTGAGGAAATGTGGCCAACAAGCTGAGACCCAAAGGATGTGAGTTGGTATCAAGGTGAAGAGTGATGGGGGTAGGTGGAGAGGAGGGTATTTTGTCAGGCAGTCATCCAACTTGCCTTTATCCTCAGCCCTCCCTCGGAAGTTCAAGGGTCCCTGAACATCATCATTAATAGGCTGGGAAGTATACTCCCTAGACCTGGCATGCCAACAACCTGAAGGACAAAATTCTCAAACTAAACATTTGTGAACAAGGCAATGAATATTACAGAAGTGAGAGTAAGGTCTGGTTGATTCCTGCCCTCCATAGTGCCCGATTTAGTTCTGAAGACAAGTTCGTAAATAGTTAAGACAAATATATAGGCTGTTCAATGCAACAACCTATATAAGAGAAGGCAGAGTCTTCCATTCATTCCACAAATATTTATTTAGCCATTATTACGGACTCAACATTGTACGGGAAACCAAAATGACTAAGACTCATTATCTGGGTCAAGAAAATAGGATTCACCACACACCTATCAGGTTGGCCAAAATCCAGAACACTGACAACACCAGATGCTGAAGAGGATGTGGAGAGGCAGGAACAGTGTCAGAGGGGAGGCAGGAGGCCACAGCCACTTTGGAAGAGCTTCCCAGGAAGACACTTCCTTACAAAACTATGGTCCAGTAATCATGCACCTTGGTATTTGCCCAAAGGAGCTGAAAACTTGTATCCATACAAAATCCACATGGATGTTTATAGCTGCTTCACTCGACTGCCACCACTTGAAAGCAACCAAGATATCCGTCAGTAGGTGAATGGATAAACTGTTGTTTATCCAGACAATGAAATATTATTTGGCACTAAAAAGAATGAGTTACCAGGCCATAAAAAGATGTGGGGAAATCTTACGTGCATATTAGTAAGTGAAAGAAGTCAACCTGAAAAGGCTATCTCTTTGAAAAATCAAACTATAGAGACTTCTCTAGTGGCTCAGTGGTTAAGACTTCCAAGGCAGGGGACCTGGGCTTGATTCCTGGTCAGGGAACTAGATCCCACTTGTCACACCACAACTAAATATCCAACATTCCACAACCAAGACCCAGCAGAGCCAAATAAATTAAAAATAAAATAATATCATACTATATAATTCTAACTACATAAAAAAGGCAGAGCTACATAATAGCTCTGCCTACATAATAAAAGGCAGAGCTCTGAAATAAGAAAGCAAAACTATTGAGACAATAACAAACAATAGTGGTTGCAGGGGAGACAGGGTGTGTGAGAGCACAGAGGATTTTTAGGGCAGTAAAACTACTCTGAACGCTATAAAGATGGATACATGGCATTATACATTTGTCCAAACCCATAGAACATACAATACCAAGAGTGAGCCCTAAAGTAAACTGTGGACCTTCAAGTGATTATTATGTCAACATAGGTTCATCTTGGTGAAAATTACAGCATTCTGGTAAGTGACATTAATGGGGGGAGGTTATGCACATGTGGAGACAGAAGGTATACAAGATATCTCTGTACATTTCTCTAAGGGTTGCTATAGACTTAAAACAGCTCTAAAACAAAATCTTTAGAAAACGAAAGATAGGGCTTTTGTTTCATCTTCAAGGGGAGTAGAAATTGAATTGGTGGGGAAATGAAGACATGTAAGCCCAAGGAGATGTAATGGAGGAATGAATGAAGTCAAAGAAAAGGGACTAAATGTCCAGTTTCATTGTAACTGAAGAGTTGATCAACTCTGCTCACTCTGTATCCAGGGCAGAAAATAGTAACTGACCTCCATTCAACTCTTCTTAGATTTCAGGATCTTACCTTCCAGGAAACCACTCCTGATAAGCTAAAATATGAAACTTATCCACCAAAATTGTGGCACCATGTACAAAACCAGGGGAGAGAAGAGAGGGAGTTGAGCTTGGAGGGAAATAAAAAAGGCTAATTTAATATGTTGGTAAAGATGTGTCTAGGTGCAAACTAGTAAAATTCAGCAAGACCGTTAACCTGGGAATCAGCCTCAGAAAGGTGCTTTGAGATCAATATTCACTCTCTCGAGCCCTCTCTGCTAGAGAAAACCACAAATCCAAGCTACTTTGAATAGGTATGAATAAGCTCTTCATTTAAGAGGTTACATAATCTATCATGGAGACCATGTAGCAAATTGCGTGAATGCAGAAGTCTGCTAATGGATTGGATTGGGGTTTTTCAAACTTTATTCATACCATTTCTGTTAATGAATGTGGAAGACATGGTAATGGACATACTAGCAGCTAATTAAGACTTTGTCCATGAAAGATGAAAAGAGAATTGAAAGAAAGTACACCTTTGTGAGTTAAATGCTACCTATTTTACGTTTCAGTACTACCAAAACCCCATCTATTGGACCACGTAAGTTTCACACTTTTGATATATTGTACATTGCATAAATTGGCTAAAATTTATTGAGCCTGTACCAGTCATCATTTTTTAAAGCATTATGCTCCAAACAACTCCAACTTATATATGAGAAAAAATGGGACATGAGGTTAAGAAATTTCCCTGAGTCATACTACCAGGAAATCATAGAGCTGGTATTCAAATCCAGTCAACCTAGCTCCAGAGGCCATCCCCTAACTATAACACTGTTCTGGCTGGCCAGAGACTGAAGCATCTCTGTAGAGTGACATCATGGGAAGACTAACCTGACTGGTTGCTGAAGATGTCAAGGGATAAGAAGAGAGTCTCTGGAAATGTGGAGTTTTGATGGATGGTATATACCCATTGTTTTAAGAAAATACAGAATAGCATTTAACTAGTGGAGAAAGGTAAGCTGAGGCCTCCATGGGTGAGAACACGACATGATTATGCATTTTCAAAGAACATTAATTTAATATGTGTGTGTGCTCAGTTGCTAAGTTCTGTCCAATCCTGTGACCCTGTGGACTGTAGCCCGCCAGGCTCCACTGTCCATGGGATTTTCCAGGCAAGAATACTGGAGTGGGTTGCCACTCCATTCTCCAGGAGATCTTCCCCTCCCAGAGATCAAACCCACATCTCTTCCATCTCCTGCATTGGCAGGCAGCTTCTTTACCACTGAACCACCTGGGAACTAAATACAAATTCAAGATTGATTTATGTGTTATATACAAAATCAATTACACAATTATATATATATATATGTATATATGAGAGAGAAAGAGAAAGTCTAAGGTAATGTTTATTTCCTGATTAGAGTTCAGTGCAGGAGGCAAAAACCACTCTAATATGTTAGGAACAATGAGATTTAAATCAGAGATAAGATGCAACATCAGTGGAAGAATTAACTGAATGGTATTAATATTAAAAGGCTGCCTCTAGGCTTCTGTGGGAGTCATGAGGGACTGTTCACCAAGTCTTTTCAGCTCTACACATTCTAGGCACACTTCCTAACCCCTTTGTGATTAGGTGGGACTTGACTAGATATGACCATTGGTTTTTTGTGTGACATGTATTGCTTCTAGGTCAGAGTATTTAATTGCCAGCATGATTTCCCTACACCTTGCCACCCCTCCACGTGGTACCCAGCAAAGGAGGGGTTGATGTCTGCTGCATCAGTGTAAATCCCAGTGTGAGGCAACATGGGATTGCCCTTCAGCAATCCACACCTGGCACACTGCAGAAACAAAAGAAATTGATTGTAAAAAGAAAACACATTTCAGATTTCGAGGTTGTTTGTTACCCCAGCAGAACCTCACCTATGCTGACTGAAATGGGTTCTGATTTCAAGATAATAAACCCCATAGCTACAATCCAGAGGGCAGGGACTATTACTGCCAGGGAGATGTCAAGCTATTACTGTTTCCATAGCTACCGCCACTGCTGAAGCCATAGCTTCTCCAGATGGTGAAGCTAAATAAACTGTGACTGTGAAGTCCAGCTACTGCCAACATTCACATATATTAGCAACACAAAAATCTCAGGGGGGAGAAAAAAGAATGGTCTTTGCCTCCCTTCTACCTTTAACTCCAGGGCATCTCCTTATCAAAACTTAAACCGCATCCAGTATCCTAGTGGCCAAAGAGTAAGGAAAAGGTGGTTCTTAGCCTTCCAGCCCCTACGACAGAGGGGTCTAGGACACAGAAGGTGATGGAAACAGATGATGAGCGCCAGAACTCAGTATCTAGCACAAATTCTCAGTGTGCCTCAGAACTGTGGGAGTACATACCAGCAAATGCCAAACATACACGGTCAGAATCTCAGGAAGTCTGGGCACCTACATTTTGACAGAGCCTCAAGAATCCTTTGATACACACTAAAGGTTGAGATCCTCTGGACTATAGCAAAAGGAATTTACCTATAAAAGTGATGGTACACAAAACATTGTTTTAATATTTTAATGGTCCCCTATAAGGCTCATGTTTCTTGCATAGTTTTAAATCATATTAAATTTGCAAAGCATAAAGATCATATTTAGACTTCATAGAAAATAAAACCCAACTCCTTCATTTTAAAAATGAAGAAAATGAAGCACAAACAGGTTAAGAATTTCCCTTAAGGTGAAATATTTTGAGTCAGAGAATTCTGTGGGCCAAAGACATGACTGAAAACCAAATAAATCAGATTTGACCTCAGAAGACAAGTCTATTCACCAGCCACCTGAGCATTACCCACAGATCTCAGGAACCCTTAATGTAGAAGTTATAAATGGGCAGCACTCAAGCCACAACTGTACTCTTTTATCGTCCACTGTGCATTCTTTTAACATTTGAACTAACATCTACAAGTCAGGAGATTTCATGTAAAAATCTGTGTATCTGGTTGCTGACAATTAGGTCCTCTGGGAAGCAGGTGCCAATCCCTCTACCTTTGCTACAATTTCCACCCCTCCTTACTGTCTCCAAGATTTCATGCTGACGGTCAATGACCATTATTACCATGCTCGAAACAGATTTCCTTTCTCACTGCAAAGAAAGATTTCTGAAGCAGAAACAGACTGCCAGACATGGACAACAGATTTGTGGCCGCCAAGGGAACAGGGGATATGGGGTGGACAGGATTGGGAGGTTGGGATTAACAGATGCAAACTATTATATATAGAATGGATGGACAGCACGGTTCTACTGTATACCACAGGGATATTGATATATATATTCAATATTCTGTACCAAACCACAGTGGGAAAGAATATGAAAAAGAACATATATCCATAAAAGAGAGGAAAAGATTTCTCAAAACTCTATGTTGATTAAAAGCACAGAAACAGAGACCAATGAGGCTGTGTGAGTTCTTAAACCTTCCCATTTCATTCACTTCTGTTGCCAGCCTCACCACTGCCCCATCCCCACTCCACCACCCCTTCACCCGCGACAGTTTGCTCCTCTGGCCTTCGAGCATCTGGTAGCGTTCAGGTCCTGAGGAGAGGGCTGAGGCATAAGCTCTGAAAGCCAATTGAAGGGAGCCCCCACCAGGCCACCTGCAAAACAGCACCCTGCAGAGCTCGCTATTTTCACATTCTGGCACATGCCGGGCAGTCAGCGCATGGATATCACTGCGCTGTGTGTTTGAGGTAATTAGCTTGGCTCTAAAATTAGCAGTTAAATAAATGTTAATGAACAGCTGTTCCAAATAAACAGGATAAATCGAAATTAATAATTGCTGTATTCATTTAACAAATGAATTACCCACATTTTAAGTACACCAACATCACACGTGTGATCTCCCGCCAAGCCCGGCCAGTCAAAGAAAATGCATTTAGTGGTGAAACGGGGCACACTGGGAGCTGAGCCGGGCAGATACCGTGCCACCCAGTCTGACAATACCAAGTAAATATGTGACTGCTTTGCCTGCTTCTATTTTGAAAGGTAAAAATAGAAGATAGATTTAATTGCTTGTGGATCTTTAAAAGAACCCAGCTGTGTTATGTCCTGGGGTGGGGGTTAAAAAGAAAAATGCTAGAAACATGGAGTTCTTGGGCAGTGAGAAGGCGTGAGCTTTCAAGGGACCGATTTGGCTCAGCTGCCTCAGTTTCCCTACCTGCATAATGGGAAAACCAATTTTCTCATGGGATGGTGGTGAGCTTCGCATGAGATCATATGTGAATCAACAATCAGCACAATGTGTGATGCCTGGCAGTTGCTTATGTTCATTTATATACATATTCATTTCCCTCTATTTCATAAAGGAAAACGCAGATTCCAAAAGGGAACCAGCCCGCAAGTACGCTAAGCATTGATCTGCGGGACTTCTTTGGTGATCCAGTGGCTAAAACTGTGCTCCCAATGCAGGGGGTCCAGGCTTGATACCCGGGTGGAGAACTAGATCCCATGAGCCACAACAAAGATCAAAGATCTTTCATGCTGCAACTGAGACCCAGCACAGCCAAATAAATATATAATAAATTTTTAAAAAACAAACACTGATCCACCAGAGCCCTAGCTTTCATTATTCACGAAACGGCCATGTATTAGCCAGGGTGCTGTTCCAGGCAGGGATGCAGCATGACAAAGATTCTGCCTGGTGGAGCTCCCACCCTGGCTCCTCACGACGCTCGAGAACTGCCAGGGAGTGACCTGCGGGACCAGAGGTCAGAGGAGAGGGTTGGGTGGCTCCCACGGGGACCACAGGAAGGAGGGAGGGAGTTCCTCCCTGACAGGACATTGAAACCAACTCCAGGAGGAGAACTGAAGGCTGCCAGGAGAAGGGCTCCAGGAAGGGCATTCCAGAGAAAAGAGTAAGTGTCAAGATGTTAAAGTGGGAAAGCGTTCTGGTATATTCCAACAAGAAGATCAGATGGGTCAGAGCACTGGTCAGTGACGCTTTCACTTTTTAAAGATCGCTCCGAGGCTTCCCTGGGGGCTCAGGGGTAAGAAACCTGCCTGCCAATGCAGGAGCCACGGGTTCCATCCATGATCTGGGAAGGGTCCACACGTCATGGAGCACAACATGCCTGCGCTCCTACAACTACGGAGCCTGCGCGCCAGAGCCCTGGAGCCACACCTACTGAATGCTGTGCGCGCTAGAGCCCAGCTCTGCACCAAGGAAGCCACAGCCACGGGAAGCCTGCCCCACAGTCAGAGAGTAGTCCCCTCTCGCCACAGCTACAGAAAGCCTGCACAGCACCAAAGACTTAGCACAGCCAAAAATAAATAATGAAGTTACTTTTTTAATATTTTAAAAAAGATCACACTGTGTGCCACATGGGACAAAGGCAGAAGAAGGGCGATGAGAAGGATCTGGAAGACAGTGGCTTCAACTAGGTTTTGCCATAAATTGCCCAGCTTACCTCTTCCCATGTAAAGTCATCCTCCCCATCCCAGAAACCCCCAAAGCACACCATGTTCACGATGAAACACAAGTTTGTGACTGACAGAAGGGTTACAGCAAAACCCAGCAGAGTCCTACACAATCTCCCTCCAGCTTGGAGCTGGGCCTTGAAGGTAATACCACGGCTGCACATAAGACCTTGCTAAGACTTCTCCATTCACTCCCTTGTCTGTTTTCCTACTCCCAACATCCACACCGCTCATCAGAGTCATAATCAATGACCATTACATGTTCAAAATATTAATCTACCATAAACACATGCAATATTTCAGGATGTTTAATAGATCTTAGCCTGATCTGAATCTAAACTCTACTACTTTCTACATGGTCAATTTACTGAATCTTCTTTATGTGTCAGGAGAAAGTCAATAATGAGAGGACCTTTGGACATAGCATGTCAAGCTTATAGTCAGTGCTCAGTCAATGTCAGCTCTCAGTAATAGGCCTCCAATACACAAAGGTCTTCTCTCTGATTGACAAATTCTGTTCCACTGATGGCCAACATGTGCTGTAAATAAGACAGTTTCATTCAAAATGAGAAACAAAGCTGGTGGTAAAATTACAGAATAGACTGGATGTTTTAAGTTTTACATAAAAACTAATTTAGGGATCAAATCAGTGGCAAACTCATTAGTCTCAGCAGACTTCTCTATGGATCCAATATAAAGTCCTCAAAACTTTACAGTAGAAGAGCATCAAAATAGGCAAAATTACGTAAGACAGAACCCTCATCCTCAGATGGAAAGGATATAAAACCAGAGAGCCAGTTCAGAGGTGAATTTGGCCAAATCTTATCCATTTTTGAATGTGTACAAGCTTCAACTGACCAGTTTAATTCTCAGATATCTCTTCTAGAATATAACACTTGCTATGCTCTGAAGGTTTAAGTCCCCCTAAAATTCATTTTGATGTTGGGAAAGATTAAATGCAGGAGAAGGGGACAACAGAGTATTAGATTGTTGGATGGGATCACTGACTCAAAGAATACAAGTTTGAGCAGGCTCTGGGAGTTGGTGAGGGACAGGGAAGCCCGGCATGCCCCAGTCCACGGGGTTGCAAAGAGTCAGATACGACTGAGCGATTGAACTGAACTGAAAATTCACTTTGGAATCCCAACATTCAGTGTGATGGTGTTAGGTGGTGGGGCCTTTGGGAGTGATTAGATCACGATGGTGGAGTCCCCCTGAGTGGAATTAGTGCCCTTATATCAGAGACCCACAGAGCTCCCTAGCCCCTTCTCGCTGGTGAGGACGCAGCAAGAAGTCAGTCAGAAAAGCCTAGAAGAGTGTCCTCACCTGGCCATGCTGGCACCCATATCTTAGACTTCTAGTCACCAGAACTGCAAGAGATACATTTCTGTGGTAATACCACCCAGTCTGTGGTATTTTGTTATAACAACCTGAACAGACTAACACCCAAGTGTGCCTAAAAAATACTGTACAAAGGTATTCATTACACTACTGTTTGTAATAGTGAACAGCTGGAAGTAACCTAAATGATTACCCATGGAGAAATAGCTTAAAAATCACAGTATTGTTACAATATAGAATACTATGCATGAGTAAGTGAAATGCAGTAGAATTATACTAGGTTGGCCAAAAAATATTTTTGGGTTTTCCCCATAAGAGCGTACAGAAAAACCAGAACAAACTTTTTGGCCAACCCAAAATGTACTAACATGCTAAAATCTCTAAAACATACTGTACTGCAGGGGTTGGGGGGAGTTGAAGTTGAAATATTGTATGTGGGTACAATATGTAAAAATAATGCTATGCACTTGCCAGCAAATTTGGAAAACTCAGCAGTGACCACAGGACTGGAAAAGGTCAGTTTTCAGTCCAATATCAAAGAAGGGCAATGCCAAAGGATGTTCAAACTACCACACAATTGTGCTCATTTCACATGCTAGCAAGGCAATACTTAAAATTCCTCAAGCTAGACTTCAACAGTACATGGGTTGAGAACTTCCAGATGTATAAGCTCTATTTAGAAAAGGCAGAGAAATGAGAGAACAAATTGCCAACATCTGCTCCATCATAGACAAAGCAAGATAATTCCAGAAAAACATCTACTTCTGCTTCACTGACTACACTAAAGCCTTTGACTGTGTGGATCACAACAAAATGTGGAAAATTTTTAAGAGATGGGAATACCAGACCACTTTACCTGCCTCCTGAGAAAAGTTTACGCAGGTCAAGAACCAACAGTTAGAACCAGATATGGAACAAAGTTCAGTTCAGTCGCTCAGTCGTGTCCGACTTTTTGTGACCCCATGAACCGCAGCCCACCAGGCCCCTCTGTCCATCACCAAACTCATATCCACTGAGTCAGTGGTGCCATCCAACCATCTCATATTCTGTCATCTCCTTCTCCTCCTGCCTTCAATCTTTCCCAGCATCAGGGTCTTTTCAAATAAGTCAGCTCCTCACATGAGGTGGCCAAAGTATTAGAGTTTCAGCTTCAACATCAGTCCTTCCAATGAGCACCCAGGACTGATGTCCATTAGGGTGGACTGGTTGGATCTCCTTGCAGTCCAAGGGACTCTCAAGAGTCTTCTCCAACATCACAGTTCAAAAGCATCAATTCTTTTGCACTCAGCTTTCTTTACAGTCCAACTCTCACATCCATACATGGCCACTGAAAAAACCATAGCCTTGATGAGACGGACCTTTGTTGACAAAGTAACGTCTCTGCTTTTCAATATGCTGTCTAGGTTGGTCATAACTTTTCTTCCAAGGAGTAAGTGTCTTTTAATTTCATGGCTGCTATCACCATCTGCAGTGATTTTGGAGCCCAGAGAAATAAAGTCAGCCACTGTTTCCCCATCTATTTGCCATGAAGTTGTGGGACCAGATGCTATGATCTTAGTTTTCTGAATGTTGAGCTTTAAGCCAACTTTTTCACTCTCTTCTTTCACTTTCATCAAGAGGCTTTTTAGTTCTTCACTTTCTGCCATAAGGGTGGTGTCATCTGAATATCTGAGGTTATTGATATTTCTCCAGGCAATCTTGATTCCAGCTTGTGCTTCTTCCAGCCCAGCATTTCTCATGATGTACTCTGCATATAAGTTAAATAAACAAGGTGACAATATACAGCCTTGACGTACTCCTTTTCCTATTTGGAACCAGTCCATTGTTCCATGTCCAGTACTAACTATTGCTTCCTGACCTGGATACAGGTTTCTCAAGAGGCAGGTCAGGTGGTCTGTATCCCTATCTCTTTAAGAATTTTCTACAGTTTGTTGTGATCCACACAGTCAAAGGCTTTGGCATAGTCAATAAAGCAGAAATAGATGTTTTTCTGCAACTCTCTTGCTTTTTTGATGATCCAGTGGATGTTGGCAATTTGATCTCTGGTTCCTCAGCCTTTTCTAAGAACTGGCTCAAATCTGGGAAAAGATTATATCAAGGCTGTATGGGATTGTCACCCTGCTTATTTAACTTATATGCAGAGTACCTTATGCAAAATGCTGGGCTGGATGAATCACAAGCTGGAATCAAGATTGCCAGAAGAAATATCAACAACCTCAGATATGCAGATGATACTACCCTAGTGGCAGAAAGCAAAGAGGAACTAAAGAGCCTCCTGGTAAAGGTGAAAGAGGAGAGTAAAAGAGTTAGCTTAACACTCAAACAACTAGGATCATGGCATCTGGTCCCATCACTTCATGGCAAACAAAAGGAGAAAAAGTGGAAATAGTGGCAGATTTTATTTTGGGGGGCTCCAAAATCCCTGTGGACAATGACTGCAACCATGAAAATAAATGATGCTTGCTCCTGGAAGATAAGCTATGACAAACCTAGACAGTGTATTAAAAAGCAGAAACATTGCTTTGCCAACAAATGTCTGTCTAGCCAAAGCTACGATTTTTTCAGTAGTCATGTACAGATGTAAGAGTTGGACCATAAAAAAGGGTGACCACCCAAGAATTGACACTTTCAAACTGTGGTGCTGGAAAATTATCTTGATTATCCCTTGGACAGCAAGGAGATCAAACCAGTGAATCCTAAAGAAAATGAATCCTGAACATTCATTGGAAGGATTGATATTGAAGCTGAAGCTCTAATACTTTGGCTACCTGATGTGAAGAGCTGATTCATTGGAAAAGACCTTGATGGTGGAGAAGACTGAGGGCAGGAGAAGAAGAGGGAGACCAAGGATGAGATGGTTGCATGGCATCACTGACTCAAGGGACATGAGTTTGAGCAGATTCTGGGCGATAGTGAAGGACAGGGAAGATTGGCATGATGCAGCCAAGGGGGTTGCAAGGAATCAGACATGCCTTAGTGACTGAACAGTAACAACTTTTATGTACACATATTTGCATGGCAGAGATTGCTAGCTACCTACCCCACTTGCTATTTAATAATAGAACTATGTTCATGGCTTCCCCAATGGTTCAGGCAGTAAAGAATTTGCCTCCAATGCAGGAGATGCAGGTTTGATCCCTGAGTTGGGACCATCCCCTGGAAAAGCATATGGCAACCCACTCCAGTACTTGCGCCTGAAAAATCCCATGGACAGAGGAGTCTAGCGGACTACATTCCAAAGGGTTGCAAAGAGTCCGTCATGACTCAGTGACTGAGAGCACACACAAAGCAATGAATTCAGCCAAAAAACTACAATTCCCAGAACCTCTTGCAGCTGAATTCTAGTCAATGAGATGTACTCAGAAGTGAATACTAATAAGATTTCCTTCCTTCCATGTCTGGCCCAGGATGTGGATAAAATGGTTAGTACTGTACCACCATCTTGGACCAGGAGGTGACCTTGAGGATGGAGATAATGGACAGAAGATGGCAGTCTGGTGCCCAGATCCCTGACAACATCCTGGAGACAGTATGCCAGCCCTGAATGCCTGCCTCCACACTTCCCATATGGAAGAAAGAAACTTCTAATTCATTTAAGCTATTTTTATTTGTGTTTACCCTATCATAAGCAGGCAAATCTAATCCTAAGTGACACAGTAGGCAAATCCAATTAGTCTGCAAAGATAAATAAACTAATTTCACTGATCATCTCTGGGGAAAGGAAGCGAGGAGTGCAGTCACAGAGAGGAAGTCCAAGGAAAATAGAGCTCTCTCATATTTGATTCTTTAGAATTCATTTGTGTATTGGTGCATCTAAAAACTGATTCTAAAATAAAAGGGAGGGACTTCCCTGGTAGTCCAGTGGTTAAGAATCTTCCTTCAAATGCAGGGGATGTGGGTTTCAGTCCTTGGTCAGGGAACTAAGATCCCACATGCCCAGGAGCAACTACACCTGTACCACAACTACTGAAGTCTGAGCGCTGCAGCCAAGAGCCCCATGCACCACAACAAATACCCATCACAGCCGAAATAATAAATAAATAGGAAACATTCATGTTAAGAGAGTTTGATGAAGCAGCTAATAGCAGGGCTCAGGACTCAGATGCCCCAAAGCTGCTTTACCATGTGGGCCCACTGCAGTCACAGAAGAGCTGGGCTATCATAGCAACCACACCCCCACAGGACTATTCCATGGACTGCAGCTGGGCACAGAGACATTTCACCTGTGGACTGACCATCAGAAACCATCCAGCAGGCAATATGCCTGACTCCCTCCCAGTAAAAATGAATCCCAGCCAAGATACGCAGGGGGTTCTGTAATTGCTGAGTCATCAGACTCCAACAAGAGTTAGATTCGAAGACTTGTATTGTCAGAAAATTGTTTTATCTTTCAAGATCAGTTTTTCTAAGTCAGGAGGAGACATGGAGATATGACAGAGATGATGCTGTTTCGGCATTCTCCCATGTGATGAGTGACACCATACAGTTCCATCTGTGTCAGCAAAGAACCCAGGATAAAGCATGACTTAAAGTTCTGCTGGTCCCCCAATAACAGAGAGACGGGAAGGTAATTAGCCAGGGGTAGGAGGACATGGCGCATGTCACTCAGGTTTTAAGTCCATATTCAACTCACACTCACCAGCGTCATTTTTAGCAAGATGAGCAAGAACTCCCAGATGGATCAAAACAGAGCAAAACTGGAGAGCAACAATAGATACGTCCTCATTCACTCTCGGACTTGGCCAAATCCCAACTGAATAGCTCAACCATCAGCTTAGTGAAGTAAAGTGAAGCCTGGCCTGGGCAGGTGGGTATGTTCTACATTAGCATGGTGATGGTGGTTTAGTCACTAAGTGTCAACTCTTGCGACCCCATTGACTATAGCCTGCCAGGCTCCTCTGTCCATGAGATTCTCTAGGAAAGAATACTGGAATGGGTTGCTGTTTCCTTCTCCAGGGGATTTTCCTGACCCAGGGCTCAAACCCGGGTCTCCTGCATTGCAGGAAGATTTACCAACGGAGCTACAAGGGAAGCCCCTACATCAGCATCCTTCACTTCAAATAAGCCGTCAGCCAGCCCCAGCAATTCTGCTCTTTAGAGTAACAGGTCTTCAGTTCAGTTGCTCAGTCGTGTCGGACTCTTTGTGACCCCATGGACTGCAGCACACCAGGCTTCCCGAGAGTTTGATCAAACAAATGTCCGTTGAGTCAGTGATGCCATCCAACTATTTCATCCTCTGTCATCCCCTTCTCCCACCTTCAATCTTTCTCAGCATCAGGGTCTTTTCCAATGAGTCGGTTCTTCACATCAGGTGGCCAAAGCATTGGAGTTTCAGCTTCAGCATCAGTCCTTCCAATGAATATTCAGGACTCATTTCCTTTAGGATTGACTGACTGGATATCCTTGCAATCCAAGGGACTCTCAAGAGTCTTCTCCAGCACCACAGTTCAAAAGTGTCAATTCTTCGGCGCTCTTACTTTGCCCTAATTCTCAAACCTTCCACTTACTAGCTGCTCTCAGGAAAACAGGGGCCAAAGAGCAACCCCTCCCTCTGTCTGTATCCATCCGCCCCCTGCCCTCTTCGAAAGCAGAGAACTGCCCTCCTCCTATTTAAGGCCAGTCCTTGGTATGGGACCCGGATCTCCTGCCTTCCCACATACTAAAGCAATTGCCACTCCTTGATGCTGTTTCTCTGTCTCTGGAGTGATCAGTCTCTCTTCTTGCCTCTGCATTTTTTCCTCCAACACACACATGTTGGCTTTAGTGAAGGAGAGGGACCAGTGCTCTCAACGGGAGATATAAAAAAATATCAGAGGAAGCGATGGTTGAACAGGATCTGAAGAGTAAGAAGGAGTTAGGTGGGAATACAGGGGATTCATCCCACCAGTGGGACCCTGCTTGTTCATAGATCTCGTGAAAACACAGAGTTCACGTGGCACTTTGAATCACCTATTTCTTTTTAATGTGTTATTTATTTTTGGCTCTGCTGGATCTTCGTTGCTGTGCATGGGCTTTCTCTAGCTGCCAAGAGCAGGGTCTACTCTTGAGCTGCAGAGCACATGCCCTAGGCCCACGGGCTTCAGTAGTTGCTGCACACGGGCTTGGTTGCTCTGCAGCATGTGGGATCTTCCTGGACCAGGGACCGAACCTATGTCCCCTGCATTGGCAGGCAGATTCTTAACCACTGGACTACCAGGGAAGCCCCATCACCCATGTATTTTTACATGCAAAAATAAATTCTTAAGGCGATAATCTTTCAGACACGTAACAACCAAGTAGTCTATGTCTGTTAGCTGTCTTGGTCCTTTCAGGCTGCAATAACAAAATCCTACATACTGGGTGGCTTACAGAAATATTTTTCTCCTAGTCCGGAGGCTGGAAGTCTAAGTTGAGGTGCCAGCATGGTCAAGTGAGGACCCTCTTCCTGATCATAAACTCATCCTATCTCAACATGGCAGAAGGGGCCAGGGAGGTCTGTAGGTTTTCCTTGAGAAGGGTACTAATTCCACACTTGAAGCCTCAGCCCTCATGACCTAATCACCTCCTAAAGGCTCCACTTCCTAACACCATCATTTTAGGGGTTAGGATTTCAACCTATGAATTTTGGAGGGACATAAACACATAGACCATAGCAGTAGCCAATATTCATGAGTGGCAATTTTAACTAAAATTAAATAAAATGAACTGGACTTCCCTGGTGGTCCAGTGGTTAAGAATCTGCCTGACAACGCGAGGGAGAGAGCTTCAATCCCTGATCCAGGTAGATTTCGCATGCCACAGGGCAGTTGAGTCCATGAGCCCCAACTACTGGAGCCTACGCTCCCTAAAGCCCATGCTCTGCAACAAGAGAAGTCACTACAATAAGCCCAGGAACCACAGCTGGAGAGAGCCCCCATGCAGCCACACAGGTGCAGCACAGCCAAAAATAAAGTTTTAAATATAAAAAATAAAATTAACTATCCAGTTTCTCAGTTGCACCAACCACATTTCATACTAGACCGTCCAAAGAGGCCATTTCCATCATCTTACAAAGGACTATTGGACCTTGCTGATCCAAACCACCGGAAGCAGGGAGGGAGATATGAGTTTGTTATTCTGTTTGATTTTCTTTATAAATAGATCATTTGGATTTAATTAGAAAAGATGGGTCAACTTATGGTCTGTGTACAAATTTTGTGAATGATATTCTTCAACAAACATGTTAACAAATGCCATTTTGCTTACATATACATGCAGTTTCAAAGTTACAGGTCTACAATCCTAAGAAGGTAACTATTCAACCCAAACACTGAATATTACCAGAAAGTTCTTGGCACTCCACTTTTTTTTTTTTTGCTTGCCCCTCATGACATGTGGGATCTAGTTCCCTGACCAGATATTGGACCCATCCTCCCTGCATTGGAAACACAGTCTTAACTATTGGGCCACCAGGGAAGTCCCCTAAGTGAACAATCAGAAGTGCAGCTTTATATTAATAAGATAATCAGAGAGATTTAACTCAAATTTGGTGTTTCTCAGTTTGTCGATATTCTCTACCCTTTTCCTTTAGGTCTCTAAATTAAAAGATAGAGAATAACCCTAACCTGAAACTCCTGTGTCTACACCACCTTGACTTAGAGCTTCTCACCCCATTCCAAGGAACTTGTTGTGTATAGTTTTAACTGTAACTTTAAGCAAAGTGCTCTTGGGGGGTTTAAAATAGCTTTGTTCCAAAGCTGTGCGGGGAAGGAAACATGGCAATTACAAGGCCAGGGTGGTTGGGATACAAAGAGGAGGAGATGGTTGAGATGAAACAGGGGAAACAGTCATGGAGAGGTCTATCTTTAGCCTAAGGAGCAGTGGGAGGGCCCTGAAGGATTTTAAGAGTACAAGGAAGAATGCGGAAGCAGGAAAAACTTAATCAAATTTGAGTTTTCAAGAGATGACTCTGGTTGCCTGCTGAGAAAAATCACAAAGAACAACGTGGGAGGACACCGGAGAAAATGCAGACAGAGCTCTCGGGAGGCTAGCACAGGGGAACCTGAGGGCAGGCCGTGAGGCTCCAGCCAGAGCGTCACTCCACCTCCCGTGTTAAAACCAGACACCGTCCTCACAAAGTAGTCACAGGGACACAAGGCAAAGTACTTAGAAGCCCAACAATCCCACAAAATCTGGATTGTAGCAGGAGACTTACTGTCAATATGTGTTAAAATATGTTTATTATTAATACTTAAAGTAATTTATTACTTAAAGGAGAATGCTTAACAAGTAAGCCAACTCCTATCAGAATTCCGTAACAAAAATGTATTATTCATCTTGAAATTTTAATCCCAGTGGAAATGGCACGACTTTCGCCTAAAATATTAAACCCAGTCTACTTTTATTGTCTATACTCTACTCTTCCCTCTTTTAAAGAAATACTATGGAAATGTCCTTTAAGAAAAAGAGAAGAAGAAATCTGGGCCATGTATTGATATAATCCTGAGATTCTTGGCAGACCACAGGTCAAGTTCAGCCCACTAATATGACTTTTTTTTTTTTTTTTGGCCTGAATGATGCTTTAGAAGAAATTAAACTATCTTTTTAAGTCAGAAAATTTTAGGGAGAAACCTGGAATGCTTTTTTCTCCTGAAAAATCAGAACTGGCAACATGAGGGCTTTCTTTCACAAAACTACCATCAGCTAGAACTAACTGCAAGCTCGTGCTTTCAGACCTGAAACCCCTCTCCAGCTCATTAACATCACCACCCTCATCATCTAGGTGTCTGTGTTCACACAGGCTATACACCTCCTTGGCATTAGCATCAGCAACTATCTCTCGCCCTCTTCTGACCATTCCATGCAACTGCACAAAACTGCCAAGTTATTCCAGCCTGTTGATCGTCTGCAAATAGGTCAGCCACTCAAAAACCAAAACTTTTTATCAATACCAAAACAAAAATTCCTTATCTCCTCCCACCATCAGGTGATATGTATTTAAGAAATGCAAACTGAATTTTGTTTTCATAGACCATCATTTGAAAAGTGCACAAGAATGTCAAACGTCAAACACAAATCTCATTATAGTATAATTTGTGAATGGAATTCACAATTACTTCACTTACATAACAAAGCTTTAATTTTTTTCCCCAAAACAGCATATTAAATCATTTTCCACCACATTCCTGAATATGATCAAGGCACAATTAATTTCATCCTGAAGTTTCTGTGAACTACACTGAACTTGGCCATCCCAAAGACTGAATTCTTCTCATGACATGGTGCTCACAGTAGCCATCACAGGAGTCAAAACAAAACAAGGGCTCTTAGTCACTGAGCTACTGCCAAGTGCAACACTCCAAGCAGGGAAAGCCGCTGCCTCACAGGGTAGCCCCAGTCTGTGTGCAGATTTTATAAACAACTCCAACCTGATGTGGGCTTCACTGGTGGCTCAGGTGGCAAAGAATTCACCTGCAATGCAGCAGACCTGGGTTGGAAAGATCCCCTGGAGGAGGGCATGGAAACCCACTCCAGTATTCTTGCCTGGAGAATCCCCATGGTTAGAGAAGCCTGGCAGGCTACAGTCCATGGGGTCACAAAGAGTCGGACACGACCGAGCAACTAAGCACATACAGCATACCAACCTGATGTACTTAACAGCTCTAGTTTGAAAGCCATATATTCAACTAAAGAGATTTCTGCTCTATTTTTACCACTCTTCTCTCTAAAGATAAAATGTGACAAGAGAGCAATACTTTGATCACACCCTGTAAGTTAATCACCAATCTCCAACTTGCAGCAGCAACAGCCAAAGAATACAGAATGTTAAAACAAATATTTTTCTGCAACTGAACTGGAAGTCTAGGGGTAACTGCCAAGTGTCCCTAATCAAAACTCTTGTGGAAATATGACAAAAACCCACAGGTGTGTAAGACCAATAAGAATTAGCAAAAATTGAGAATTATAAATCTTGCAGAAATTCTGTTTAATGCATTTCAAGTATATCATGGGATCCCAGCAGAGCTCTGCTCTATAAAGCACTTAATTAATGTAAAATAATAAATATTTCAACTACATGTATTTGCTTGTAATGAGTGTACTTTCATCTCTTAAATCTCCAGTTTCCTGGGATTCCCTGAGACCCTATCAGGGGATCTATAAGATCAAAACTAACTTTTAGTAATACTAAAATATTATGTACCTTTTTCACTCTCATTCGCTCCTGAGTATACAGTGGAGTTTTCTAGAGGCCACAAGATGAGTGATACTTCTACAGACTGAATGCAAAAGCAGACAGGAGATTTCAGTTTCATTCTATTAAGCCAGGCCTTAAGGAGATTTGCAAAAATGTAGAAAAACACCACTCTTCTCACTAATTTTTCCTTTTTTATTGTGGCCATGCCACACCACTTACAGGATCTCAGTTCCCCAACTGGGGACTGAACCCAGGCCCCAGCAGTGAAAGCCCAGAATCCTAATGGGCAGGCCATCAAGGAATTATTTTTGTTTTGTTTTACAAAATATATTTATTTCTTACAAAACTATTGCTTAACGTTAACATGTACCAAGCTGATTAAAATATTAGTTCATTTAAAAGAAACTGTAAACTTTTCTTACATGGAATGCTATCAAAATCAAGAACTTTAGGTAGGAATTTCCCTAACCATGCAGTTTACAAGAAACAGAAATGGATGAATGAGAGAGAGCATTGAAATTTGCAATAATAATAAAATAAAACCAAAAAATCAATCATTAAAAAAAGACAAAAATTTTTTGCTCTGCCCAGGTATCAAACCTGTGCCCCTGTGGAAGCACAGAGTCTTAACCACTGGACCACCAAGGAAGTCCCCTCAAAAAAATATTTTAAAATTTTCTCAGCTTTAGTTTCTAATAAAGTCAATATCAATAGATATAATCACGTGAACAAAAAGCTCTATGGCGTTCTCAATAATTTTTAAAAGATAAAGAGGTCCTCTCAGACCAAAAAGTCTGAGAACCACTGTTTTAAACACCAGTTCTCCTGCTGCTTCCCAGGTTAAGCAAATGCTCAGAAAACTGAGTCATTAAGAATGTGAGAGTTGAATCATAAAGAAGGCAGAGCACCAATGAATCGACGCTTTTGAATTGAGGAGCTAGAGAAGACTCTTGAGAGTCCCTTGGACAGCAAGGAGATCCAACCAGTCAATCCTAAAGGAAATCAGTCCTGAATATTCATTGGAAGGACAGATGCTAAAGCTGAAACTACAACGCTTTGGCCACTTGATCTGAAAAGCCAACTCACTGGAAAAGACCCTAGTGCTGGGAAAGATTGAAGGCAGGAGAAGGGGACGACAGAGGATGAGGTCGTTGGATGGCATCACCGACTCGACAGACATAGTTTGAGCAAACTCCAAGAGATTGTGTATGAAGGGGAGCCTGGCATGCTACAGTCCATGGGTTGCAAAGAGCTGGACATGACTCAGTGACTGAACAACAGAAAACTGGTTTTACCCTAAATAATCCTTTTTACATCACTAATGAAAAGCTGGGGTCAGATGTTCAGAGTTTGGTCCCGAATGCCCTAGCAGGCCCAGCACTCACCACCACTCCCCAAATCCACAACCTTCAGTTCTGCAGCTGAGGAATGCCACTCTATGCCCCTTGCTAAAGACCATGCTTTAGAGTGATCATAACAATCACAACCCATCAGGTTTTAAGATTTGATGAGTCTTACACTTTGCCAGGCAGGCAGCCTTCCCCATCCCATCCCCAAATTAGTAACAAGTGTTAGTAACAGCACCTGGCGTAGAGCGGGCCCTCATTAATCCTTAGTGATGATGGTGGTGATGTTCCTGGTGACAGCTGCCCGACAATAATCCTGCGAGGGATGTAACTGGTTATACTCCCCATTTACGGATAAGGAAACTGAGGCACAGAACTGTCAGCTGCTCAAGTTCACACAGGTAGTAAGTGGCAGAGCTGGGAATCCAACCCGATTCTATCTGCATCTCAAGTCCACGGACCCAACACTTCTGCTACGCTGTACACCGGAGGGTCCCATGCTTCAGCATGTGGATGAGCCATCTCAAGTCCCTGTTAAATGCAGACTCCGATACGAGAGTTTGCAGTGAGACCTGGGATTCTGCACTTCTAATGAGTTCAAAAGCAGTACCCAAGCAGCTGGACCTCAAGCTACAATTTAAAAGAAGACTGTATACCTCCTCTCATGGGCATCTGTAACCATTTTTTATTTCTGTGTTCGTTTTCCTTGTGTACACTCAAATATGCTTATGCTAAAGTAATTTTCATCCATGTCCCTTTTAACAATAGTCCCTAAACTTCATTCAACTTTTATTTTGTATGTTAGGCACTGATGCCTACAAACTACTTTTATTTTTTTTTTATTGAAGAATACTTGATTCACAGTGTTGTGTTAGTCTCAGGTGCATAAAGTGATTGTTTTATATATATATATATATATATATATATATATATATATAAATCTTTTTCAGATTCTTTTCTCTTATAGGTTATTACAAAATATTGAGTTTAGTTCCCTGTGCTATACAGTAGATCCTTGTTGGTCTATCTGTTAATCCTGAACTAGTTTATGCCTCCCTCCCTTTCCCCTTTGGTAGCCATAAGTTTGTTTTCTATGTCTTGAGTCTATTTCTGCTTTGTAAATAAGTTCATTTATATCATTTTTTAAAATTCCACATATAAGTGATATCACATGGTATATGTCTTTGATTGACTTTACTGAGTATAATGATCTCTAGGTCCATCCCTATTGCTACAAACGGGGGCAAAAAAAAAAAAAAACTACCTATAGAACAAATAAATGCACACCTTTCTTCATCAACTGAGTCTTCTGAGCTGTCCACAGAGGGCAGTGTCTGCCCATCAGTAGCTCAGGTTAGGCAGCAGGCTTGGTAGATTTGTGGAATTGAGTGATTACATGAATGTATTAAAAACGAATGGGAAAATGAAAAATTAAATTGCAGGAGGTGGACAGAAGCATAAGTTCCAAATACAACACCACTGATACAGCAATAGCCATAATTAAGTATGTCAAAATGAAATAAAGATGAAAACTATTTGGCCTTAGTAGAAGCTTTATGACAATCAACTGTGTTTGTTTATGAAAGACAAGAAAACTAAGAACTTGTCTGATGCCAAGAAATAGAACAAGTATTAATGCTAAAGCCAAGTTATGATTAGGTATTTTATATTATTTATTAATTGTCCCTTGAACAGAGTTCAGCCTCATCTTCCCCACAGTCACCTCCACACACACACACTTCTGGCAAAAAAGTCTTTTAAGCAATGGTATTGCACATAGCACAGAGAAAGACAGACTGGACTCATGTATGACGGAATCTAGTAGGATCCCATGTGAAATCACAAACATATATCATTTATTTGTAAATCTGGATAAAAACATCTATGGAGAGGTGTTCACCAAACCACTGAGTTACTTTCACAGGAAGCAGGCTGCTCTTGAGAGGGGATCCCAATAAAGAAATGTCTAGGTTCTGGTCCATATGAAGGGAGAAATAACCACCTCATATGAGAAAAAGAGATGGTGCTTATTAACACTTGCTCCATTCACCAGGAACTCCTTTGACAACTCATTCTCTACTATTACAGTTATCAGAAAGAAAACCTATTTTGGAGACAAGCTAATGCACTGGAGCACAAACGCTAGAGTCAGACTACCTGGGTTCAATTTCAGGCCTGTCACTCACTAGCCACGTAATCTTGAATCAATTACTTCTTGAAATGGAATGCTTACACAGGCCAGAATGGCCACCATCAAAAAATATACAAACAATAAATGCTGGAGAGGGTGTGGAGAAAAGGGAAGACTCTTGTACTGTGGGTGGGAATGCAAATTTAGATGGAGAACAGTATGGAGATTCCTAAAGAAAAACAAGAATAAAATTACTCTATGACCCAGCAATCCTACTACTGGGCGTATATCCTGAGGAAACCATAAGTGAAAAAGACACATGGACCCCAAAGTTCATCACAGCACTATTTACAATAGCAAGGACATGGAAGCAACTTAGCTGTGCATTGATAGATCAATGGATAAAGAAACTGTGGTACATATACACAAAGGAATATTACTCTGCCATAAAAGAGAGTGCATTTGACTCCATTCTAATAAGGTGGATAAATCTAGAGCTTTTTATACAGAGTAAGTCAGAAAGACAAATATGTATTAACATATACATATGGAATCTAGAAAGATGGTACTGATGAACCCATTTGCAGGGCAGCATTGGAGATGCAGACATAGAGAACAGACTTGTGGACACGAGGTGGGAAGGACAGAATGGGATGAATTGAGAGAGCAGCACTGAAACATATACATTACCATATGTAAAACAGATAGCCAGTGGAAATTTACTGTATGACTCGGGGTTCAAACCAGTGCTCTGTGACAATCTAGAGGGGTGGGATGGGGTGACAGGGAGGTTCAGGAGGAAGGGGACATAAGTATACCTATGGCTAATTCGTGTTGCTATATGGCAGAAACCAACATGATTCTGTAAAGCAATTATCCTCCAATTAAAAATAATTTTTTTAAAAAGAACAAATTAAAAATAATAAAATACTGCAGAAAAAAAAAGATTGAGTGAGATGAGACCTTGAAACAGATGCTATAAAGAAATCAAAGACTCAAGCTGATTCAGTTATCCAGGAGATCCCTTTACCCATGCAACACAGGAAATACACACTTCGGTAGCAAGATTTAAAGCCAGTTCACTGATCTCTACAGTCCATAGAGTTGCAAAGAGTCAGACTTGACTGAAGCGACTTAGCACAGCACACACAGCATAGCACACTGATCTCCAGTGTCATTTAGCATTTATGCACAAGGATAGCTCTTTCTGAGAAAAAAAATAAATAACTGGCTGGTTCTGGGTAAAGAATCTACCTGACTTGTATCAGTGGAATGAGATCCTAAGGATACCCGTTTTCCCCTACTTGTACTCTGTTCTGGACAAACACAAAAGAGAATGTTCAAATACCATTTTAAAGATGCAGATCAGGTAATAACAGACAGCTGTGTCTGAGATGATATAAAAAGAAAAGGCAAATTAGCAATAGCATCTAGCAGAAGCCTTTCAAAATTATATATGTGTGTACCAGAGGAGATAAGCATATAATTATATCACATTTATGTTTAACAGTAATAAAGGCCTTTCTTTCCCACCAAAATATGTGTGTGTTTGTGTAGAAAATGTATTTGAAAATATGTATATAGAGATACCTGGGAAGTATCATAGTTCACCTTTCTAGGCAGCATTCCATCAGAAACCCAGAACACTCCTGCCTCTGAGCTTTTAAATTCTTTTCTAGACTCTGTCAGTGATTTACATCTCCTAGAGCAGAGTCCCCAACCTCCAGGCAGAGGACCTCCTATCAGATCAGTGGCAGCATTAAATTAGAAATAAAGTGGACAAAAAATGTAATGGGCTTGAATCATCCCAAAACCATCCCCCACCCACACTCGGTCCATAGAAAAACTATCTTTCACAAAATCAGTCCCTGGTGCAAAAACACTGGGGACCACTGCCCTGGAGTTTCAGGGAGGTACCCCAAGGGCCACAGAAATAAGGAGAGGGCCTTAGAAAACAGGACCATGATTCCACCCAACACTTGCTTCACATAGGACAGCGTTTTTTGTGTTTTGGCTTTTTCCTGTCATGTGGCTTGGCTTGTGGGGTCTTAGTTCCCTGACCAGGACTTGACCCCAGGACCTCAGCAGTGAGAGTATGGAGTTCTAACACTAGACCACCAAGGGAGTCCCAGGGCAGCCCTCCCTTTGTCACAGTTATTGAGCTTCTGCCTATGATTTCACCTGAAAAAATGTTTTCCACAGCTAAAGTAAATACGAACATCACTGGCCAAAACATTAACTTGGTACTTTCTTTACAACATTTCTGATGAGACAGTCTTATGTAGCATTACAGGAAATGGCAACCCACTCCAGGATTCTTGCCTGGAAAATTCCATGAACAGAGGAGCCTGGTGGGCTACAGTCCAAAGTGTCTAGAGGAGTCAGACACAACTGAGCGACTAAGCACACTAACATTACAGATGGTCTTTTCACCAAAGTGCATCCTGTTCCCCCAGAGTTGTTTCAAAGGCTGGACAGGACCTTCCTACTTCCTTGATTCTCCCACAATTTCTAGACCATCTTCACAGCTTCTTGTTGAATGACTGAAGTGTTCTTCCACTAGGACATCCTTCTTTAGGGGAAACTGTCAGCTAACCAGCTCCCTAGGTAGTTCTATCAAAGACAGGACTCAGTACCATTTTTCTAGATTCCATATACATGCTTAGAATACGATATTTATCTTTCTCTTTTTGACTTATTTCACTCTGTATAATAGGTTCTAGGTTCATCCACCTCATTAGAACTGACTCAAATGTGTTCCGTTTTATAGCTGAGTAATATTCCATTGTGTATATATGGCTGAGTAAGATAATCATGATGGTATGATCACTAACCTGGAGAAAACATCCTGGAATGTGAAGTCAAGTGAGCCTTAGGAAGCATCACTACAAACAAAGCTAGTGGAGGTGATGGAATTCCAGTTGAGCTATTTCAAATCCTGAAAGATGATGCTGTGAAAGTGCTGCACTCAATATGCCAGCAAATATGGAAAACTCAGCAGTGGCCACAGGACTGGAAAAGGTCAGTTTTCATTCCAATCCCAAAGAAAGGCAATGCCAAAGAATGCTCAAACTACTGCACAATTGCACTCATCTCACACACTAGTAATGTTTAAAATTCTCCAAGCCAGGCTTCAGAAATATGTGAACCGTGAACTTCCAGATATTCAAGTTGGTTTTAGAAAATGCAGAGGAACCAGACATCAAATTGCCAACACCCACTGGATCATAGAAAAAGCAAAGAGAGTTCCAGAAAAACATCTATTTCTGCTTATTGACTATGTCAAAGCCTTTGACTGTGTGGATCACAATAAACTGTGGAAAATTCTTCAAGAGATGGGAATACCAGACCACCTGACCTGCCTCTTGAGAAACCTGTATGCAGGTCAGGAAGCAACAGTTAGAACTGGACATGGAACAACAGACTGGTTCCAAATAGGAAAAGGAGTACATCAAGGGTGTATATAGTCACCCTGCTTATTTAACTTATATGCAGAGTACATCATGAGAAACGCTGGGCTGGATGAAGCACAAGCTGGAGTCAAGATTGCTGGGAGAAATATCAATAACCTCAGATATGCAGATGACACCACCCTTATGGCAGAATGTGAAGAAGAACTAAAGGGACTCTTGATGAAAGTGAAAGAGGAGAGTGAAAAAGTTGGCTTAAAGCTCAACATTCAGAAAACTAAGATCATGGCATCTGGTCCCATCACTTTATGGCAGATAGATGGGGAAACAGTGGCTGATTATTTTTCTGGGCTCCAAAATCACTTCAGGTGGTGCCTGCAGCCATGAAATTAAAAGATGTTTACTCCTTGGAAGAAAAGTTATGACCAACCTAGATAGGATATTTAAAAGCAGAGACATTACTTTGCCAACAAAGGACCGTCTAGTCAAGGCTATGGTTTTTCCAGTAGTCATGTATGGATGTGAGAGTTGGACTGTAAAGAAAGCTGAGTGCCGAAGAATTGATGCTTTTGAACTGTGGTGTTGGATAAGACTCTTGAGAGTCCCTTGGACTGCAAGGAGATCCAACTAGTCCATCCTAAAGGAGATCAGTCCCAAGAGTTCACTGGAAGGACTGATGTTGAAGCTGAAACTCCAATACTTTGGCCCCTGATGCGAAGAGCTGACTCATTGGAAAAGACCCTGATGCTGGGAAAGATTGAGGGCAGGAGGAGAAGAGGATGACAGAAGATGAGATGGTTGGATGGCATCACTAACTCAATGGACTCAGGGAGTTGGTGATGGACAGGGAGGCCTGGAATGCTGCAGTTCATAGGGTCGCAAAGAGTCAGAAATGACTGAGCAACTGAACTGAACTGAATATTCTATTGTGTATATGGACCACAACTTCTTTATCCATTCATTTGTTGATGGATATCTGGGTTGCTTCCATGTTCTAGCTATTGTAAATAGTGCTGCAATGAATAATGGGATGCATGTGTTTTTTCAATTTTGATTTCCTCAGGGTATATGCATAGGAGTGGAATTGCTGGGTCATATGGTGGTTTTATTCCTAGTTATTTAAGAAATCTCCATACTGTCTTCCAGAATTTATTTACAGGTCAGCAGTGGAGAAACTGATATAGAGAATAGACTTACAGAAGGGGGGAGGAGGTAGGAGAGGGTGAGATGTAAGGAAAGAGTAACATGGAAACTTCCATTACCATATGTAAAATAGATAGCCAATGGAAATTTGCTGTATGGCTCAGGAAACTCACAGGGGCTCTATATCAACCTAGAGGGGTGGGATGAGGAGGAAGATGGGAGGGAGGTTCAAAAAGGAGGGGATATATATATACCTATGGCTGATTCATGTTGAGGTTTGATAGAAAACAAAATTCTGTAAAGCAACTATCCTTCAATTGAAAAATAAATAAATAAAAAAAGACAGGACTCAGTGGTCTACAAATTCCCACCGACTCTGCCCAAGACACCTGAAATCCTGTTTTACCATTATCTTCCACCACAAAGACACATCCTTTACAGGAGCATTTTCTGAAGAAGCTTTCAACCACCATTCTTCAAATGACATCTGATACCAAGAAATTGTCAAATACAGTATTACGCTCAAAAGTAGAGTAACTGCATGGGCCTCGGCTAAACTGAAACATCAGGTATTGGAAGAATAAAGACTGGGCTGTCCAGCATGGAAACCTTTAGTTGCACATTATTGTTTCTACAGTTTAAATCACATGAAGTTTAAAATTCAGTCCCTCAGTTGCTCTGACCACATTTCAAGCACTCAACAGCCAGACGTGGCTGGCAGCTCCCACACTGGACAGCACAGATACAGAACATGCCCATCGTCACACAAAGTTCTATTGGGTAACACTGATATGAAGGCCACCAAGTTTATTGCTTCATAAAGTGCTCTGAAGAACACTAGCCTGGTAAGATGCTATGCATGCTAAGTCACTTCAGTCATGTCCAATTCCTTGTGACCCTATGGACTGTGTAACCCACCAGGCGCCTCTGTCCATAGGATTCTCCAGGCAAAAATACTGAAGTGGGTTGCCCTGCCCTCTTCCAGGGAATCTTCCCTAGCCAGGGATCGAATCTGTGTCTCTTACATCCCCTGCACTGGCAAGCAGATCCTTCACCACTAGAGCCACCTGTAGAGCCAAGATGCTATGATCTGGGCTAAATTAATATGAAAATGTCTGTATCCTAAACCCCATGCTTTCCATATTAAAGCATTAATGTAATGAATCTCCAAGACTCATGGTCTAGCATCACATAGATCTGAGTTTGAAATCCAGCTCTGCCAATTATTAGCAGTGTGAGTTTGAATAAGTCATTTAACTTTGAACTTCAGTTTAGGGAACAGAACTCCTTTTTGTATTGTCACAAGAATGAAATGAAATAATCAACATAAAATTTAGCAAAGTGCTTCACAGATACTAAAGTCTCAACAAATGGAAGCTTTGGTTACCGTTTTTAAAGTGCAGAGAAATTCTGTTTAACTCTGTTTAGTCCAGCAAGGCCCAAATGTACTACCACCAAACTTTTTTAGAATACATGGGAAGTGAGAATAATAGCTTTCCAAAAGATACCTATGCCCTGACCCCAGGAACCTGTGACTATTCACCATACATGACCAAAGGAACTTTGCAGATATGATTAAGGTAAGGATTTGGAGATGGAGAGACGATCATGGATTATTCACTGGGTATGACATAATCACAAAAGGTCTTTCGTATAAGGAGGAGGCAGAAGGGACAGAAGCCAGAGAAGGAGATGTGACGATGAAAGCAGAAGTTATAGAGAGAGAGGTAAAGATGCAAAGGAGTAGAACCCTACGGTCCCTGTCCCCCATGTCCTCATCTGCCTTTTGTCTGTGGAGAAACTTCAGCCAAAGAGCCAGTTCAATTAGAGAAGTGAGAAAATGCCTAAACAAAGGTAAACAGTCCAACAAGACTAAATAATAACAGTTGAGTCATTAAGTACAGGTAAGGACATTTATCTCCTTCTCAAGGGCTGTAGATAATATTCTGGGCCATATCCTGTGAGCTGTCTTGCAGAGACTAAAGCCCCAACCAGGTGGAAGACGCTAACTACACAACGACCAACCTTGCCTCTTTATCGGCTTTTGAGTGGGGAGCAGCGGGACCCCAATTTTGGTTACAAAGATGCTATGCTGCTGGCTTAGCAGATGAAGGGGCCAGGAGTCAAGAAATATGAGCAGCCTCTAGACTCTGGAAAAGACAAGGAAATGGATTCTCCCCTAAATCCTCCAGAAGAAATGCAGCCTGCTGACACCTTGATTTTAGGACTTTGGGTCTCCAGGATTGTAAGATGATTTGTGTTGCTTTCAGCTGCTATAAATTCATGATAATTTATTACAGAAGCAACGAGAAACTAATACAGAACACCTGAAAACCTCTCTCAGTATACTGATTTATGTTCCACTGCGAGGTTGATCTGGTGGAAGAGTTGGAAGCAGAATCAGGAATCTGGGGTCTCTCTCAATCCAGCCACTAACAAGTTTTGAAACTACTAGCAAGTCAAAAACCTCTGGGATGCTTTAGTTTCTTCTATACAAAATAATGACAATATCACCTCTTCTATCTAATTTTTAAAATGTTTATGAAGGTAAAATTTATAGACATCACAGGAAGCACTCAAACTTGCATATTTCAATTTTTCAAATACTGAATAAGAGGGGAAATAATGCACAAAAAATAAATAAAGAGCAAGGTGGAAAAGTTTTAAACTTTTAGAAGAATTTCCTAAACTTTCAACAAGGATTTGCAATGAGGGACTGAAAAGTGTTTAAAAGCTTTTTGTCTTAATGCACTCAGCAGAACAGCTAATGGATAAACATTTTGTACCCAGGTTGAAACATTTATAATCAAACTCTAATCCTCCTTCCCCTTCATCCAAACACCCTTTCTTTCCAAGATATGGAGTATGGTATTTCATTAAAGATTTTTCATTAAAAATTAAAAAAAATTTCCTCCCCAAAGTAAACATGAAGGCCAAAATCTACAGACTGCCTCTTCCATTTTAAAGAGGAAGGCAAATTCTGGGACTTGGCGATGGCAGCGTACTCTTTTTTTCTAATGGGCCCCCAGGAACCTGAGATAGCATGGGATCTCTGAACACTGTGTGTTCCATGCCTAGTCCATCTAGTCCTGGAATGTCTGAAATGTGCACGATGATGCCACTCTACCTGCTGAATTCGGTAGTCATGACAGCTCTAGCTGATGCTGAAGAGAGCATCACACCCACCGTAGCCACTTAGCACGGACAAGAACGTCAAAGAGTAAAATAACAAAAACCACTGAATTGAACGTTCACTGGGTGATGTGTGTGTGTGTGTGTGTGTGCTAAGGGTATGTGAACTCTATCAAGCTTTTTAAAAGGAATATGAAAAAATTCACTGTACAAGGTGGATGTGGCAATAAAATTTTGTTTTTTTTTTTAACAAGTAGACCTTCCTCTAAATAATGAGATGTGTCATTCAGTAAGAACTCACAGAAAACTGTACCCTACAAAAACAAAATAGCTGTAGCCAGGAATGCATTCATTGCATTCAAAACATGATTTTAATCATTCTGTACCCATATGTGTATGTGTTAGTCCTTTACTTGCTATACTCCTAGGACTATGGCCTCTACAAAAAGCAACCTGTCATCTTCACAGCTTGTGAAATCAATCCCTGAGACAGTTCTCCCTAGGGTCATTTTGGACAATCAGAGCCTCTCATTACAACAAAAATCAGAGCTTCAGGACTTCCCTGGTGGTCCAGTGGCTAAGACTCCACATGCCCAGTGCAGGGGGCCCAGGTTTGATCCCTGATCAGGAACTAGATCCTACGTATTGCAACTAAGACCCAGCACAGCCAACAAATACATTTTTTAAAAAAAAATCAGAGCTTAAATTATAATTTCCATTCTAACAATGTAAAAAGCAAACAAAGTCTTGCAAAGGAAAAAAATGGATAAAAATGCATCATCGTATCAATCACCACTGTGTTTTATAAGACTGGAAATTTGGTTTCTAGAAAAGAAAGTTTAAGTTCTCCATCAGCTGATACATTTCAGCTACCTCCTATGTTCTTACCATCCTCTTGCTTTCCAAAGAGCCTTCCCATCTACATCTACAAATTATATCCTCCATAAAGTCAAAACACAAGTTATTAACAAAGGGGAAAAAAACCAGCAGGAAGAAGTCTGAAATAGTATGAAGAACACAAAATAAGAGACTCCTGGATCCCTGTTGCTGCCCAGCTACCGAGAAACCAAGTGACCTAGCAAAGGTCACTTACACTTTGAGCATCTGCCTCTCTATCGAAAATGAAGTTGTGACACACACAACCCAAAAGGGTCCCTGGCAGATCCAGCGTCTCCCTTTGCGGGGAAGGGTTCAGATAGCCTGACTCCCAGTCTGCAGACGGTAAAATACAAAGGATGGCCATCAAGTTTGGAAACATGTGCCAACACATAATAAACAGTTACTACCATGGAATATTACTCAGCCATAAAAAGGAATGAAATTGAGTCCGTTGTAGTGAGGCAGATGTACCTAGAGTATGTCATACAGAGTGAAGTCAGAAAGAGAAAGCCAAATATCGTATATTAACGTATATATGTGGAATTTAGAAAAACGGTACTGATGAACCTGTTTGCGGGGCAGGAATAGAGACAGATGTAGAGAACAGACAAGTGGTCATGGGAAGGGTGAGATGAACTGGGAGATTGGGATTGACATATATACACCATCATGTGTAAAATACACAGCCAATGGAAACCTGCTGTGTAGCAGGGAGCTCACCTCAGAGCTGTGATGATCTAACAGGGCGGGATGGAATGGGATGGGGGTGCTGGGAGGGAGGTGATAATATGTATACATATGGCTGATTCACGCTGCTGTACAGCAGAAATCAACATGACATTGTAAAGCAATTATACTCCAATAAAATAACTGGTTATTTATGTTAAATAAGGTAAGTTGATGACCTATATTTCCAGACTTGGTCCTCATTTTGTAACTAACAGCACAATCCATCTGCTTCCGCTCCCCACAGTGAACTGAAGAGGCACTTAATCAACAGCAGAAGCAAGAGGGACAGGGGAGGTGCTGGCTCGTCGCAGACCCAGTCAGATCTACCCGGCACTCACATTAGAGATGGAAGGTCACGCAGCTTTGCACCCGCAGTCTGGAACAACACTCCAAGATGCCAGACACGAAGTAATGGGAAACGCCACTCAGGAAGGCCCCACGGCAAAGGATGCTTCACAGAAACCAGGAACTGTGGGCCAGAAAGGAGCACCGTAAGCGGACCGGAGAAAGGACGCTTCAGCAAGCAAGGTTGTCGTCAAAGAAGGAACCACCAACCGTGTACTACGGCGGTTTACTGACCTTGGCAGTGGGAGGTAAAGACGCTGCAGACCCGAGGGCTGAGCTCCCTACTGCCGGCAGAGACGGAACTGAGCGCGCTAACAAGCCAACCAAAGCCCCACTTGCCCCACTCCGCTCCTCCCAGAGCTTCGCGTGCAATATTTAGGGCCTGACAGCCCACAGGTGGAAAGAGGTTACTCTCAGACCCCGCGAGCCAACCACGCTCACCTCTCTGATGAGAAGCAGCTGTTCTCTGGCGTTTGCTCCTCTGCCAGTATCTTGTAGGCCCTTTCCACAACTTCTCCTTTGTCCATCTCTCTGACTACCTGGTAGCTCCTGGAGAAAATGAGACTCTGCTACCACAGTGGGTTGCTGGAAGGTGGCATTGGGTTTGGCCCAGGGGAAGTGGCTCAGCAAGTATTTACTGAAAGAAAAATAGGTGGAGTCTGGATTAGCGCCAGGTGGGCCAGGCACCTGCATGCTTGAAGCCTTGGAGACAAAGTGCTTCCAGGGGTGGGAGTGAAGGTGGGGGTTGGGGGGGGGACCCAGAGAGCAAGAGGAAACCCAGCGATCCCCTCTGCCCCTTCTCTCTCCACCTAGGGATCTAGAACCCCGACTTCTCTTCCAGGACTCATGGAAGAGCTCCCCTCCAGAACTCAAGAGTCCAGGGCCTTTGGTTCCCTCCTAGGACCAAGGGAACCACTCTTAATTCCATACCTCACACCTGCTTCACATTAGGTCCAAGGTCTGATCCTAAGCCCTCAGCTTCTCTCCTGAACCCAAGCATCAGGCAGGCTTCCGACTCCCACTCAAAACTATGGGGCCCAAGGTATTTATCCCCTTGCCAGGACTGAGGGACCCCAAACAGCCAGCTCCCTCTCTAGACTCAGGGATCCTGTATACCCAGCACCTCTCTTGGACTCAGGAATTGGAAGCACCCAACTTCCTCTTGGACCCAGGGTATTCCAGGTCCCCAACTTACCGCTAGAGACCCAGGTACATCAGTCCCAGCTCCATCCTAAACTTATGATTCCAGGTCCCCAGAAAAGAAGAAAAGAATACACGAGCTTTATATGCTCAGTGCTCAAGACCTCAAAACATGCTTGTTGAAGTAACCTATAGTCCATTATTTGGGCCTTGGAATATTGGCCTTGGTTGGATCACTTTCACAACTGTAGTGTTTAGAGAACAGTGAGTACCCAAAACATTCTTAGTGGGGCAAAATAGCAGCATATAGCTTACTAATACTCACTCTGGAACCCCAACTCTGGGGTCAGACCCATGGGGGTCTCTGTCCCAACTCTCTCCTCTAGTAGCTGTGCAGTCTACATTCCCATGGGGATGTTTGTTGTTCAGTTGCTAAGTCGTGTCTGACTCTGAGAACTTATGAGTTGTAGCTCACCAGACTCCTCTCTCTATGGGATTCTCCAGGCAAGGATACTAGAGTGGGTTGCTATTTCCTTCTCCAGGGAACCTTCCTGACCCAGGGATCAAACCCACATCTCTTGCACTGGCAGGCGGATTCTTCACCCGAGTCACCAGGAAAGCCCCATAGGTGACTTACTCACCTCTTTATGCCCCAAGGTCATCATCTATAAGACGGAGAAAGTAATAAGAGCTGTGGTCAAGATTTAGGGCACAGAATGCTTAGCGCAAAGGTGGGCACTGAGGACTCACTCAAAAAAATGGATGTTTTTATTATTCCCCTTTCCCTGGATGGAACTGAGCTATAGGATAAACTTTACCTACTCCTAGTAAGAGCTCACACCTAGTTCTGCTTTTATCAGGAGCCACTTAAAATCTTAGCCACCAATTTGCTTTGCCTTGGTTCTTTTGAGGATTGAGCTGGCTGAGGTCCCTTGTAAGTTAAAAATTTTAAAAGAGATGGGGGTGGGGGTGTCTATGGCTCAGATTTATGTTTTATTACTGTTTCTCAATTTCCAAGGATTATCTCTTGGTATCATCGCTGCAGGTGGCATCCCTGTCAGGAAAAGGAAGCATAGACTGGAACCCAGCTGAGGTACTTGTGGGGCTGGCTTCCCTGTTGCTGGTGTCTTAGCAGGAGTATGGAAACGAGGGAGAAGGTTCCAATGAAAGCCCATTTCCAAGCTGGGGAAGCCAAGCCTCAGGGTTCTGAGTCCCAGCATTCTGGAGCTCCCTTCTCCCCACGGCCCTTTCCCACCTAGTACTGCCCTTTGGTTTGGTCCTTCCAGGTCACAGTCTCTCCTTGGCTCCACATAATATACTTTAATCACAGTCTCAGAATGGGATATTCCCTCTTACTGGAGGTCATTCAGCATTCTAAGAGCTATGACGTCTGCTCTTTACCTTTCCTCCATCCCAAATAACTCTTAAAAAAAAAGTTTCATTGAGGTATGATTTACAAACCATAAAAATTCACTTATTTTCAGTGCACAATTCAAAGTTTTCAGTACGTTGTTACAGAGTGGCATAACCACCCCCACAATCCCAACTGAGGGTATTTTCCTCACCCCAAAACGATGCTTTGTGCCCATTTGCAGTCACTCCCATCTCCCACCCTAGCTCCAGGGAACCACTGTTCTACTTTCCATCTCTATAGATTTGCCTTTTCTGGACATTTCATATAAATGGAATCTCACAATAGGTCATCTTTGTCTCTGGCTTCTTTCAATTGGCCTAGTATTTGTGAGGTTCTTACATGTGGCAGCATGTATTCCTTTATATTGCTAAATACTGGTCTATTGTATGAATACAGCCATTTCTTTATCTATTCACGAACCGGTGGAGAGTTGTTTCCAGTGTTTTGGGGTGGGGGTGGTAGGTTGTTTTCAGTTTTCATCCCAAATACTCTAAATATTTTTACTGTATTTCTCCATCCGTCTCATCCAAATCATTTCTCTCCAGGATCCCTTCTATCAAATAAGAAAGGGGGGCTTCCCTGGTGGCTCAGATGGCAAAGTATCTGCCTGCAATGCAGGAGACCTGGGTTTGATCCCTGGGTCAGGAAGATCCCCTGGAGAAGGGAATATCTACCCACTCCAATATTCTTGCCTGGAGAATCCCACAGACAGTGGCCTGCAGGCTACAGTCCAAGGAGTCACAAAGAGTCAGACACAACTGAGTGACTAACACTTACACTTTCACATAGTAGGCAACTTCCAAAAATAAATAAAAATAAGGAAACTTGGCAGATGTCCACCAGGAATACAACTGAATACTGTATTTAAAAAAAAATCTTTTAAACAATATGCTATGAAGAAAGATCAAAATAACTTGAATTCATGATATAAATAAGAAAAATGCATAGGATGTAATTCTTTTAGGTTGGTTAAGTTACACTTATCCTCTAGATGGAAATGATGTTAAAACAAAGAAAAAGTGGATAGAAGCTACATAGTGCTACATATTATATTTGTCTAATATTTTGATGCACAAGTGCTGATATTTCAGAAGATAATCAGAAACTTGGATTGGGTGATGAGGATTGCCAAAGGAAAGAATTCCTTTTTGCTATAAGCACATAGTCTCATTTTGATTTTTATATCTAATGATAATCCAGGAAGAAAACTCAAAATTTTCTGAAAACTAATTCTCAATTGGTTCAGAAAACAATGTATATGTTTATGTGTCTAAATATATGCATATAAGCATGTGTGTGTGTGCAGAGGGCACGAGCACAAACGTGAAAAATTGTTGATAGCTGGAAAATCAGAATGATAATTCTTTATACTATTTTTGCATTTTTCCCTATAAGCTTGCAATTATTTTAAAATAAAAAGTTAGAATAAAATTTCCATGCTGTTAAAGCCTTCTCGAACTCATTTAGCTTCTTGTTTTCTGTATCTTCAGGAGCCTGAGCATCCCAAGTTTATAAGCTATAATGGAAAGTGGTATTTGTTTTCTGGTCCTGGGTTCCTCTCTTCCAAGTACACTGAGTAGAACTAGCACTGTTGTAGCCTGTAATTCATAAAACATTCGTTTGCTCTAAGTAGTATTCAAGGTGTTTTCCTGCAAACCCTGCCCCCAACCATTTGCCTTCCCATATGATGGTGTGGGCCTCTTCACCCCCAAAAATGGTGCTACTGAGACTTGATATTTCACTGTCCACAGCACTAACTAGAGGTTACTGTGAGTTGCTGAGATAAGACGTTATCCCCATTAACTGTTTCATAGACACAACTACTTCCTAGAGGGAAAGGAAAACAGAGAAGATAATCAAGAACCACTGACAGCTGTCCTGATATTCAGTATGTTTTTATTGAGTCAATACTTGTTGAGTTCCGGGATTTCAGGGAGTTTTTTTTTAGGAAGATTTTAAATGTCATCCTTAATTTCCAGAGAAAAACTAGTGAAAGCAAAGTTAGAACCAGAACCTAGAGATCAGATTCTGAGCTCAGCACACTTTCCACTATACGACACTAAGCATTTATGACTCAGCACAGAGTAGACCTCAAAATCCTTTCAATTCCACAAACTCTTCTCCACGAACAATTTCAGCTCCTCTGACCTCCTCCAGAGTATGTTTCCATTGCCTATTATAAAATTTCAAGACTGGTTCTAGAATCACTTTTTTCTTTTCCCAACTTTAAAATGTCATTTTCTTTAAAATCTCTTGAATCTCTAAAATCTCTCTTCTGCAAATAAATTATTTTTCTTTTATTTCATTTGTCTCCATAAATCCTTTAGGAATTCTCTCTATAAGAATAGCTCAACATTTCATTGGTTTAATCACCATCGCTTGTTTAAAAGTCTTCTTAATATGTAAACTCATTCTAATGTACTGTTCTAAAATCACCTCTAAAAAATTCACAATAAACTTAGAGTAATCCATAATTAGACTTTTTAATAGGACTTCTTACCAGCAGCTTTTTTTTTTGTTCATTATCCAGTTCTGCACATTTGATCTCAGCTAGGTGTTGATAAGGCTGAAGAGGTGGTGCTGTTTGGCCGCTAAGTTGTGTCCCACAGTGGACAATAGCCTCCGGGCTCCTCTGTTCATTGAAATTCTCCAGGCAAGAATACTGGAGCAGGTTGCTGTTTCTTTCTCCGGGGATCTTCCTGACTCAGGGATCGAACCCATGTCTCCTGCATTGGCAGGAGGATTCTTTACCCCAAGGGGTGGTGAGGGTTGGGTAAAAGAGGAAGCTCATTCCTGCAGCCGAAACGGAAGTACCAGTTCTTCCTCGAACAGCGTGGTCCTGACTCACATCATAACAACCCTGGGAAACCTGATAGAAATGCAAGTTTGGGGGCCCTACCCCAGACCTGCTGGGTCAAGCCATGCAGGTGATTCTGTGTGCTTACGTTTAAAGAGGTGGGTTACTCATACATGGTGTTGACTATATTACAGATGGGGGTCTAGATTTAAAAACAGCTAGTTGAAAATAATTACCTTGACTGGCTCCAGCAACCCCCCAAGAACATAACCCACTTACATGCGTGCTCTCACTGCTCATCATTGATGGGTCTATTGGGGAGTTTTCACTCCGCTGGGCTGACAGCGTCATTAGACTTGCTAATGAGCAGCAACCTTAAGCTCCTGCTGCTTGTCACTCAGTGCAGTCAAGGACTAGCACACACAGCAAAGAGCTTAGCAGTCAACCTTCTTCACAGTCTGCTCTCAGGGAATAAGCAAGGGGAGGGCCCAGAGGTATCATTGGACACTGATGGTGACGTATTTATTTCCTACACCCAAGAGCCAAGGCAGAAAGACAAAAAGAAGCTAACTTTGGCAGGCAGGCTCTGGATGGAAGGGGGTGCAATGACAGCTGCCTTGGCAGACTCCAACACCATGAACGTGTCCTTCGCTCACCTCCACTTTGCTGGTGGGTACCTGCCCTCAGACTCCAAGGACTGGAGGACCATAGTCCCAGCTCTCCTGGTGGCTGTCTGCCTGGTGGGTTTCATGGGAAACCTGTGCGTCATTGGCATCCTCCTCCACAGTGCTTGGAAAGGAAAGCCATCCGTGCTCCACTCCCTGATTCTCAACCTCAGCCTGGCTGATCTCTCTCTCCTGCTGTTTTCTGCACCTATCCGAGCTACAGCGTACTCCAGAGGTGCTTGGGATCTAGGCTGGTTTGTCTGCAAGTCCTCTGACTGGTTCATCCACACGTGCATGGCAGCCAAGAGCCTGACGATCGTCGCAGTGGCCAAGGTGTGCTGCATGTACGCCTGTGACCCAGCCAAACCGGTGAGCATCCACACCTGCACCATCTGGTCAGTGCTGGCAGCCATTTGGGCTGTGGCAAGCCTGCTACCCCTGCCAGAATGGTTCTTCAGCACCATCAGGCATCATGCAGGTGTGGAAATGTGCCTCGTGGATGTGCCCGCCGTGGCAAAAGAGTTCACATCAACGTTTGGTAAGCTCTACCCGCTCCTGGCATTTTGCCTCCCGTTACTCTCTGCCAGCTTTTATTTCTGGAGAGCTTATGGCCAATGTCAGAAACGAGGAACTAAGACTCAAAACCTTAGAAACCAGATGCGCTCAAAGCAACTCACAGTGATGCTGCTGAGCATTGCCATCACCTCTGCTATCCTGTGGCTTCCTGAGTGGATAGCCTGGCTGTGGATGTGGCATCTGAAGACTGGAGGCCCAGCCCCACCACAAGGTTTTATAGCCCTGTCTCAAGTCCTCATGTTTTCCAGCTCTTCAGCAAATCCTCTCATTTTTCTAGTGATGTCAGAGGAGTTCAAGGAAGGGTGGCAAGGCATATGGAAATGGATGATAACCAAAAAACATCCACCTGCTTCAGAGTCTCAGGAGACACCAGCTGGTAACTCCCAGGTCCTTTGTGACAGTGCTCCACCTCTGGAATCCCCACCATCCGTGTCAGAGAAAGAGAAAACTGGCTCTCCTTCCTTCAGCAAAGAGAAGGCCGAGAAGGCCGAGATTCCCACCCTCCCTGACGTCGAGCAGTTTTGGCATGACAGAGACGCAGTCCCTTGTGTACAGGACAATGACCCTATCCCCTGGGAACACGAAGACCAAGAGACAGGAGAATGTGATAAATAGTTCCGAAGCAAAACAAATTGTAGTTACTTATTTATAATGCTGCTTATCAGTACTGTTGACTTTGCCATATGTAACGTAGAATAAATACCATTAGGAATTACAAAAATGCTTTGCAGTCTGCATTTGCAAAATGTGCAATTTGGTAAGTAGGACATCATATTAGAATAACTATGTTATCATCTCGCTGTCAAAGATTTAACTGCTGTATTTAAGATGCTTCTGTCACAAGTGATTAGAAAGGCCAGCTCTTTTTTCACTTGTCCACAGTGGCTGTTTCCCTGGGTAGTCTGTAGGGCCAGCTGTGTACTGGCTGGAGTAGAGCTTATCTGTCAGAGGCTCAGTCTCCTTCGAGTTTCTTCCTGAACCTGCTAACTCTAACTTTACCTATCAAACCTTATTTCACATAACCAGCACTCAAAATCTACTTTGGAAAGATTTAACATGTAAATTTTAATGAGTTATCTTCATTTGCTTTAGAAATGTTAATTTACTTGATGAAAATCCATGATTTCCATGACTGAATGTTGCAGAGTAAGGAACATCCTTATTCTGATTCTGAGCTAATTTCAAACCATGGCTTATTTTACAGGCAAAGTCTAAGTAAATTCAGACTTTGCCTCATACAAAAATCTGCTTCACTGATCTTTTTAAAGCACCTCAGTCAGTTTCCAGTTTCTAAGTCTGGGGGTTTTAGCAGTTAACTCTGAACTTGAGCAGTAAAATTAAATTTTGTGTTTCCAAATATATTACCAGTATAATTTGAGCAACAAGCAATAACTGTTCAATTTATAGCATGATGAAACACACCCAATAAAACAATTATGATACATGTCTTATCCTATTAAATATAAAAAAGATATTTATCCATGATTTTTGGTTACTCTGTAATGGAATTCTGGGGTATTTTTTCACTGAGGGGTTCTCTCCGGAGAAAACAAAACTGCTTTTAGGCTAAGGAATGGAGAAAATATAAAAACATGCTGTGGATGGAATTTTTTAATGTACAGTCTGTGGCTTTATTCTTTATAAATGGTCAGGATTTACTTTTTTAACACAGAAGATAGGGCTTTTTGCCTTGGTTCCTAACATATTTCATTTTAAGGCTCACACGAGCACATTAAACTATAATAAACACAGGTATCTAAAATACTGTCTTGTGAGGCAATAGTTATATAATGGGGTTACCTTTAAAACTGTGATGAACGATCTGAATTAAAGACTTGTGAGCATTATCTATAGTAAATGGAGGGTGTAAGCAGTCACTATTTGACATTTTAACTTGTAAACAAATAAAAACATTTTGTTTTGCTTCAGATAGTTATGGAGACTTAAAAGCTTTGTCTTGAATGCTGCTTTCAAAATTATCATTTAGCACATGGGGGCTTGCTTTACGGGAAGAGGAGACCTTAACACTGGCACAGGGATCAGAGAGCAAGGAACCAGGTATTCTTAAAAAAGTTTGCTGATAAGCACCAAGTCAAAATGAAGATACTGAAACACAACGTAATTACAATGACCCTGTCATTAACCTAATGGGGGTGTGTGTGTGTGGTAAATTATGAGTTTAGGTATATCATATACACATTACTAATAAAGAGATAAACAAGGACCTACTGTTTAGCATGGGGAATTTTCCTTGTTACCTTGTAATAACCTATAGGGAAAAGAACCTGAAAAAGAATAGATATGTATATATATAACTGAATTACTGTGTTGTAACCTGACACTAACCTGATATTCCAAATCAACTGTATTTCAATAAAAAAACAAACCTAATATACAAAGTCTTGACTTGCCCCTTAAAGAAATCTGCATAGAAAAGTATGATTTACACCATATGTTAAAAGTTAATTCCAAGTATTTTACAGCAAGAGTAAGAAATTAAAATGGGTATCACCAAATCATTTTCTTCATAGTTCCTTCTTCATAGTTTCTATGAGAAACAAAGCATATTGAACAGGCAAACAATATTATGTGGATTTCAGAGTAACAAAATTGTCTAGAAACTTTACCTTTGTAAGTGTCTTAATTCTATAATAGTTGTTTATTTTGTCACACATTTCAGTTTCACTTCAGACTCCACAGCCACTCAATGGATTTACTTGTAAAAATCCCATTAATTACCAATTTATAGGTTAAAACTGTCGATAATCCATTCTGGGTTTCTACATATAGAAAGAAAGAAAGAGAAGTCACTCAGTTGTGTCCAACTCTTTGCGACCCCATGGACTACAGCCTACCAGGCTTCCCACATCCATAGGATTTTCCAGGCAAGAGTACTGGAATGAGTTGCCATTTCCTTCTTCAGGGGATCTTCCTGACCCAGGGATTGAACCCAGGTCCCCTGCACTGCAGACAGATGCTTTACCGTCTGAGCCACCAGGGAAGCCAACTCTACATACAGAGTCCACCTAATTTCTGTGGCACTTAATATATTTAAGCTAAGCACTATATCACAGAGATGTGACTATGTTTTTGTATGTGTGTGATGCGTGTCTGGGTCTGTATGCATATAAAACCTATCTATTGCTATCCCTTTTTAAGCTTTTATTGCCATTGTAGAAGGTGTGAGATAACAGGGAAAATAAAAATAAATTATTCTATTAACATGTATTTTTTCTTAAACATTTTATTTATGGTGGTGATTCAAACTAGAAATCTATGAAGGAATGAAATAGAGATCTTTCTAAACTGGAGAGGTAAAGCTAGACAGAGTAACCAGGAATCAAAGTTAAGTTTCATGGTACGTTGAGCTCAACACACTGAAAGGAATCCAAAAAGGCATTCATCAATATGTTAATATAAAAGATGAGAACAAGAAAACAGACAAACAAAAATCAGCATCTTCTTGCTAAGAAGCAATAAGATATTGCTAAGAGACTGAGCACCAAAATGGTTCTTTACAAATTTCTTCCCTTTTATGGTACAAGTAATTTATTATATTCAAGCCTTTTAAAATGACGTGATACTCAAGATTCAAACCTTCTTTGCGCCAAATTACATTTGCTGCTGCTTTTAAGAACAGGTTTAAAAGAAGTATTTATACATTATATAACAATAATCATATACAATCCACATATATAAAAAGGGTTGGTTTATTGTAGTTCAAATACATAAACTGAACATTCAAACATCTTAAAATTAAACTTTAGAAACAAAAAATTAACATTCAAATAGGAGTATAGTTTACAAGGAACATCCAAGAAAGGTAATTTGTTGTCTAAACCAGAATATTTGATAAAGATCACTTAATGGTGAATACAATGTGTTTAACCAGCAGTCCTAGTCTGGCCAACATGTTAGTTACGACCTCGGCTCCATACCTGAGAAGAAATTACTAAATAAATCTTCTCTTAGGCTAAACAACAAGACTTGACCTATAATTCAAAGGGGATAATCAAAGCACATAAGTGAACAAATGAAACTAAAGTATTCTTTAGAGACAAAGGTCAAAGTATGTCCATTATAATAATCTTAGCCTCTGGAAGATAAGAATTCAATTTTCAGTGTTTTTTTTTCTTTTACCCGCTTTAAAAAACAAAATCAAAACAAAACAAACCCTAACTTAGGTTTTTTTGGGGGGAATCTGTGGTATTTGCATCTTGCAAGTTCAAAGAACAAATGCTCTTACATCTTGCATGTATTATAACACTGCTAGAAAGAACATCACCAAAAGTCACTGACTTCCACATCTCATAAAAGGATGATTTTTTAGCTTCAAGATTTTAGATTTACTAGAGATAGCCTATATTTGAGTATGTAAGTCAGTCATGCCACACAAAGAAAAGCATAAATGTTTCCAAAGTGTTCTCTGTGCAGGAACTGTTCACGGATGCTTCTCCTTCTGCTCATCAGATGGCTCTGCAATAGTCTGACTAATGCACATACATGTAAAGACCTGAAAACTGGCTCACGCAAGCGTTCTGAACGCAGACACCCTGTGGAGAGCGCTCCCAGTCACTTCGCTGAGCGCCTTGTGGGCTCCGACGCTGTGGGAGGCGGGGGCGGGCCCCGGCGGTCCAGGTCGTCCACGTATGCCACGATCAGCTTGCGCCGCTCCTCCGGCACACAGTCCAGCACCAGATAGCGCTTGTCGTTCTGCAGGATTTTTTCTACGTCTTTCAGGTGCTGGTCAGATTCCTGGATTAGCTTTTTGGATCTGAAATAAGAAAAGAAGTCCAAGAATTACTTACTGCTGTTCATAGGTCTTTCAGAAATGAGCTGGAAATGTCCATCTAGTTCCTAATTGTGTTTCCATTTTTTTTTAAAGAAAAATTTCACTGCAGTGGTCACCTTTGTCAGTTGCCTCAGCAAAGACTCCAAGGAGTGAAAGGGCCTCAGAAGCTGAATTACCCTCCCACCCCTGCTGGTGGTCCCTCCAGATCAGGGCTGAGGGTGGGTGGGTAACCTTGCCCGTGCTGTACCTGTTCTGTGGATGAACAGAGGACTTCAGTCTGCGGGGCTGCCAATCCCAGCATCTTTCACAAGCTTTTTCACTTTCACATCTTTCACTAAATTAACTACAAAAATGTAGAAAGAAGTCTTACTTCACATCTAATTTAAAAGCCCAAGCTGATGCAAAACATTAAGGATCCTGACCAAAAAATCCAACGACAAAACACCTAAACACCACACCCTCAGCATTCCCTATCCTCCCGTGCATTCCCTTCATTAAGGTGTTCAATTTTTTCTCTTAAAAGAAGAAAAGCTGGAGCATGAAACAAAAAATAGTTTCCTGCACACTGACTGCTAAGCAGTATAAAACTGTTTTCCCGATGACAACTCGTTAGGAGGCGGGGAACTACTGGGTATGTTACAGCAAAATCTTGTTTTAGAGAATTTTGAAGTTTTCATTTAAAAGTATCCAGCAAGCTGCTTTCATCTGAGAAAAACTTCATTTGCTGAGTTTAAATAGGATGATTTCAAGCTTTAGAATGAACACACTAAATATTTAGTCTTCAAAGGAGGCAAAGATAATTGAGAGTGAAGGATTTTTTTTTTAAGTCTCTTCATGAAATACAATTTTTATATATTCGGAAATACTTCTGAAAAAGCAGTGAAGTAAAAACAAAAGCGTATTTAAAAAATAGATGGGTGGGTAACACAAAATAAGAATTAACATCTGGGCCCTTTCTTAAAAAAAAAAAAAAAAGTAGATATGGGCTGTATTCAGCCTTTGAGAAAAGTTGGCTTCTTCTTATTCCTAAAAATTAACAATGTCAACATGTGTGTGAATGCAAAGTATGCTTGGCCATCAGAGTAGGACTAGTAAAGACAATGACTGGCGATATGAAACATTTCATTGGACATACCTATATGTTATAAATTTGGTCTCTTTCAAAAGCGTCCTGAAGTCAGCTTTGGCTGTGATGTATTTGTCTCTGATGTATTCCTCAAACTCTCTTTGTTTTTTCTGCAGAAAGACAGTAAGATTAGGGGGGAAATTCCACTAATTCCAAAATTATTATCAATTATTTATTAAACTAATGACCAGTAAGTCACAACGTAAAATAATTCAAAAGCAAAAAGCAGCAAGACACATTTCTGTTCATGCAACATACATTAAAAGTAAAATCTGCAGTGTACATTTTAAAGGTAAAAAGCAAGAATAAGAAACCATCTATTAGTAGCAGCTAGTACATAGTTTATGTTATAACCAGATATTGGGGGCTTGCTATGTGCTACTCTGTACTGAGGCTTTTATAAAATATCTCCTTTACCCTTCACCACAACTTCACATACTAGATGTGAAGAGAAAGTAAGGGTTAAATGTGCATTCCTAAAGACTGTATATGTTCAAGCACAAAAATAATGTGTCATGATTTAAAAGTAATACTCAGAACTTTAATAAGTTCAATTGAGCATTTAGCTCAGTAAGAGAGCTTAGTGAGGGACCAGCAAAGACATGCAGAAACTCCAAGCTTTAAAAAGACATTATTAATTCTAAACAATCAGAAACGTTAAGAGATGCCTGCATGGATCTCTCAGCTATCCATCCACCATTCTTTTCCAACCACGTATAGTTTGTAGTCCATATATCTAAAACGTAATGGAGTAGGAGGGGGAAGAATATTAGAGCATGGGCTCTTTGAACTCTAGACCGAGGGAAACCAACCAGGATGGAGAATGATGGGAAGAAGGAAAATACGAAGTCTGAGGGACAAAATGGACGGGAAAAAGCTACACTTTCCTTGACACCATTTACTAATTCAGAGCCCTGGTGAGTTTCCTGGTACACAGGAGTCAGAGTGTACCAGAAGAGGGCTTCTACAAGGTTCACAGAGCTGAGGTTCTCCTACTCCAAAGTCTCTGGGACATGTAAGAACTAGAGGTCATGTTACATGTTTCTGCTAGCGTGGTTGTAAGGATTAAGCACTTTTGGTAGCCTAGTACCAACTGCCAGCCTGAATATATCTAGTGGGACCTGACCATACAATAAATAAAAACTACAGTTTCATTAAATCTCTTAGAAGGTCCCAAAACACATGTTTAAGCCCAAGGATTAAAATTTTAAAGTTCCTCTTGTGTTGTCTTGCTAATTTATCATACAAGAAAGAAAATATAAACTTAAAATTCAAGATTTATTTCTCATACATTTAACCATTACTCACTTCAAAACATCAACTTCATTTCAGTCAAGATACTAGTGCTCTGATTAAGCACACAATTAATATTTATAAACTGAAAGTAAATCTCAGATAAAATTTTCTTACCCTATCACTGGAGGAGAATTTAATGCACCGAGGATCTTCCTTAATGATTTTTTTTACTTCTTTCCACGTGGATGTTAAGGTAATCTTTGAAAGACAAGTGAATAAAAAAACAGAACTGACTTTTCTTGAGAGGTGATACTGCAGCACATGCACACATCGTATCACACAATGATCCGCAACCTCTCGTTAGGCCCAAGTATAATGGGACTAGTGAGGGAGAGGGAGGCAGCTTTAATGCAGTTTCTGTTTGTTGGCTTGCCACAAGTTATTTTCATGGCCATACTGTCAAGTCAAAGTGACCTATGACAGTTAACTGCAAACCCTGTATCCCCATGGGCAATATCATAATTCTGAAGAAACCACCACCAAAGAGATCAAATAGGAGCAAAACCTGCAGAGCACAAACTGCCAAACAAGGGGAGCAAGGTACCAAATTGAAAATGGAGCAAAAGAAGAGATCTATTAAGTCTATCATCAGGAAGCATCAATGATCACACACAGATAAGAACACCTGGAATTACTAAGGGAGTAGATATGAAGCTGAAAACAGTAAAAAGTTCTAAATAGTAAGAGTACCGTGAAGAGGTGTTAACACCCATGAACTTCAGTAATGGCTCCAAAGACAATGACATTAAAAATCATATCAATATTTTACGTATAGGAACTAATAACTAAGATTCATCCAGATTGAAGCAGAAAAGTAGAAAACTCTTACTGCAGAAGTCTCATCCAAAAGTTGCCTAAAGTGCTCCCTCTTCTTTTTGGTAAGTGCTTCAATGTGTTCATTAAAAAGCTTCTCTTTCTCCTCTCTTTCCAACAAGGATCCAGATTCCCAGCGGTGATCTTTCCGTAGAGTTCTCCGAGTATCAGACCAGGACACATCTGAAGAACGTACCTAAAAACAGAGAATGCTATCTATCACCCAAGACAGACTTATCTTTTCATACTTCATCAATAAAAGACTCATTTATTTTGTTTAGGAACAATACACTTAATAAAAGCTTCTGATGACTCGATCTTGGCCAAGCAGTCACTGAAAATCTACTTCTTTAAAGCCAGAAATCTCATCTCCCAGAGCACATCTAAGCTATATAGTATGGGCTGAGAGATGAGAATGATGAAGACAAGTTATCTCCCATAAACCATGGTCCCTAAGAACTTTAAGTACCTAGGTACTTTACTGAAGATCTTACCAACTTCTAGTAGTAGAAATGGATATAAATAAGAGAGGAAATACACTGTCTTATAGCATAAGCAGCTCACCAGACCAAAAAAAGATTTCTTAAGTTCAAATTGGGACTTAACTATATCCTGGAAGTGACATTTGCACATACAAGCAGGAATGAACATCATTAAGAAGGTAAGAGAACAGACAACGTGATAGCTCTGGCTGGGTCAGCAACCAGCAGAAAGGCATGCTTCGTGGATAGCAATGGCATTACAAGTTAAGTCACACTGCTGCCAACGCTAAGAAATACAGGATGCTGAAAAGACAAAAAAAAAAATAATAAAGAAGAAAAATATAAAAGCATTTATTTACCCAAAACCAAGTACCTAAAACCATGTCAAGTAAACACTGAGCCTGGCACTGTGAATACAAAATAAAAAAGAACTGCCAGGAGTAGCAAGGACCTTCACCCTCTTCAACCAACAGGGAGAGCAACAAGAATCAGATGTGCCTTTTACAAAGATTTCTGTGATTACAATAAAGAGGGTGAATCTGGGGGAAGCAGAGGCAGGGAGAGAAAACAGGAATCAACCGTAAATGTGTAGAGAACAGAAGAAAGGTCACTGAAAACAGGCCAGCAGAAGCAAGGGGAGAAATCAGAAGAAGCAACAGGAGTGATGAGATGAGCCTTGTTAAAAGAAATAGTAGGGAAGAGACAGTGACAAGGAGGAAAAAGCAAGCAGAACAGCAGGGTGGCCTGAGGGAATTCACTGTAGGGACAAAAAACCCTACATACCTGAACAGGAGATTTTTTTTTCTTTTAAAGTCCCATGCAAGTGTATGATGATTTAAGATGACTTCATCAAGGACAATTTTTTAAAAGCTCTGAGACTAAAAGATTATGAAATTTTACAAATACAAAACATTAAACTTCTGAAAATATTAAATAACTAGGTTTTCCTATTCTATTGGTGTTAATACCAAGTACTCAATTTTAAAATACTTTATAGGTAACTTGTTAAATTACAACTCTCAGAGTCAATTTAAAGAATATTAAAATGTTCACTAGTGAGGTAATATAGAAGATTTCTAATACCCAGTACTTTACAGAAAAAAGCCAGACAGTAACATATACCATATCAGACAGAAGAGCCTTGAAGTTCTGGATAGCTTCTTCTCGTTTGTGCTGTTCTCTCTCTCGATCTATTTCTTTTGTTTGTTCTGAACGAGCCTTCTGAACCTCTCTTTCTCGTTCTCGAAGGCTTGCCTCAATGCGGGCTTGCCTTTCAAGCTCCTTCTCTTTTTCTGAGTCTAAATTCTGTAAAAAGTAAAATTACCAACTCCATTAACATATGACCCCACAGAATAACCAGTTTGCCAAATACAAGGTTTTAAACCTAGTTTTTACAAGAATATACCTAAATACTTGTTACAAAATTAATTACTAAAGGTTCTTTTAGGAATACCAACAAGAAAAATTCTAAATCCCGAAGAAGTAGCAAATACCTCTATAATGCAATTAACAATTTTACTATTCCATGGTTACCATAAAAGTAAACACAATGGTTACCTTGGCTATTTTTTCAATGTACTGTTTGAAAAGGTCTTCTCTCATGGATGAACTATCCACTGCTTTGTAACGTGGATCACTTTCTACTTTGTCTTTTACTTTGCTCCATCGAGACTGACTGTCCAAGTGATGATTAGATAGTAGTTCAAAGAAATCTGATTTAATCTATATTTCAAAACAGGTGTAAGGTGGGAGGAAAACAATATGCCATGAGAAATTCTTCATAAAGATTTACAACTAAAACAAAGCTCACTGACCTTAAAGATGAGAATAATTTGTTTAATGCATTTAAAGTGGAATTTTAGTTTTAAAAAAAAAAGTATCAGAATTGCTCTTTTATGAGAAATTAAAATTCAGGCTTATGAACAAATGGCAAAAATACTTCAACATCAAGATGGTAAGAATATTTTTAAAAGTAGATTAATACAACTGTTAAATTTAATAGAGGAATTTGGAAACAGCTGCACTCAAACAGCAAGTCTTATTACAAATCTGAAACTTACTGTCTAAAGTATAAAAACAAGAAATACACTTTTACATTTTGCTTTTAAAAAAGAGCAATGTTTTTACCTTTATATGTATAAGGAAACTATATAATTTCTATGGTTATAATTAGTCATTTCTAAAAAACAAAACCTATATTCAGATTTCTTGCACTTTTTAGACTTTAAACATGTATTCCTTCACCAGAATGTGTCAATGAAATTAATGTTCTTAACAAATTAAGTATCAAATTAGTAACATTATACTAAAGATATTATATAATATCAATCCTTTAGTGTCAACATATGTAATACTTAGTAAGCCTCTTCCAAATTGTACTTTTTATTTTTTAATATGAGAAGAAAAGAATAAATAAGCATTTGTTTCTATGCACTCTGGGGATTCGTTTTAAAGTTCAATCTCATTTAGGTTATTGTGTATTGTCACCAGCGAAGACATCTGAGGTAGCTAAAATTGTTTCAGCAGAGGATTCTGACCATGTCAAGATCCTCTCTTCCCCACAGGGATTAAAGATGCTGTCTTCCCATCTGACCAAGGGAATGAGAAATTAGGAATGTTAACATACTTTCTGTGGGGGCACAAAATAAAATGAATCATTCTTTAGGTCTGTTTCAACCCTCTCACTTCTCCCTATAACTTCATTTCTCCTAAAAGAGGATTAAAAGAGAGGTGGATGTCCTTTTTGGAAAACACTTGTAAGGTTATAAGAAACAGAGCTTCTGTGTTAGAGAACTTTCTAAAAAACAAGAACTATTCAGTGGATTTCTCCACTCACAGAACTCTGCTCTTGCCTTTGTTTGGATTAGTAAGAAATAACTCATAAACCCAGTATTTCTAGACAGCAATAAAGAAACTACTTGATGTAATAACAATGTAACAATTTTTCTGTTCATTTATCTACTTTGTATCTGACACAATGAACACCAAATTCCCAGAAGGCAGAATTTATATTAATAAAATAGCTAAGCTGTATCAAATATGAATCTTTCTAAACTATAAAATGTTAGTTATCATTAGCAACAATTCAAGATCCTATTGTCCCTATTTTCCTTTCTCTAAATATGAAAGCATCTTACCAACTAGCTGTTTAGTTAAGGGAGAAACAATCTCCTCAGTCAAATGTACTGTTAGAAAAATTGTTTAGCAGCTAATTTAAAAGAGAAGGAAGAGAGAAAAACGCCAACTTTACAAAAGGATTAACCCCATTATGTGCAACTTGAAATCTGTTGTTCCAAAAAATAAACTATTTGAAACACTAATAAAAATTGGTTAGAATAATAATAACCAAGTTATTATCGAATAAACAATAACCCGAGGGTAGCTACTTTGATAAACAAAACTGTCCAGGAAAAGTTTTAGGGGCATTTTTTAAATAAAACTACCCGTGAAAGTAGTGATGCTGAAAATGATGATTGCACTCTAGTTTGAAAATCCCAACTGAAGAGGAAAAAAAAGGATTTCACCAAAAGTCAATGTCATTCATGAGTTTTCAGTCAGCAAGTAAATTACCTTTTAATTATTACTATTCAGCTACTGATTCAATTATCTATGTTACAAAGACCAATCAGGAATAGAAGAAAGAAATTTCAATGTATCAGTTTACTATTCAATGATACACAGTTAAAATGCAGTTTAAAAAATGTACTTCAGGACTTTGGGACAGTACTTCAGGACACCACTGGTGGTCCAGTGGTGAGGAATCCTCCTGCTAATGCCAAGGAACATGGGTTCAATCCCTGGCCTGGGAAGATTCCACATGACATGGGGCAAGAAAGCCTGCGAGAAACAACCATCAGTCCCGTGTACCCTAGCCTTTGCTCTATAAGAGAAACCACCGCAACAGAAAGCCCACACGCCACACCTAGAGTAGCCCTAGAGAAAGCCCATGTGCAGCAACGAAGATTCAACACAGCCAAAAATAAATAAATACTAAAAAAAAAAATCTTTTAATTTACTGCCAATATATTTCATAAGAATATACAGTGGCAGTCATGAAGAGATAAAACTTCATTAGCCAGGTACTTCTCAAATTTGAATATAAAAATATACATTTTAACCTTTCAAAACCTAGTTAGTAACTGACTTTGCATTCTTTAAATTGGCTAAGAAAAGTTTCAATTTAGTAATTTCCTGTTTTTTCCCCACCAATGTAATAGTACAAGGCTAAACCTTTAGAGAATTCAAATTTTACAATCAAAAGAAAACAAAGCTGAATAAATTAAGTTTATTTAGATGCAATGTCTATTTAATGTCTTATTTTAATTAACACATTCTGGACACAGCTCTCATTACTTTATAAGAAAAAAGACCCCCCCAAAAAAGTAATATACCAGAACCACGTGAGGCTAAAAGCACCACACAAGTGAAGTGTTGCTTATTCGTATCTGATTCTGTGCGACCCTATGGACTGCAGCCTGCCAGGCTCCTCTGTTCACGGAATTCTCCAGGCAAGAATACTGGAGTGGGTAGCCATTCCCTTCTGGAAATCTTCCCAACCCAGGGATTGAATCCAGGTCTCCTGCACTGCAGGCACATTCTTTACCATCTGAGCCACCAGGGAGATGCGAATTCTTTCCTCATCAGAGAATTACATTGTCAGTAACTAAACAGCTGTCAGCCCAAACAGCACAAAACTGTAAAGACTATTCACTTGTTATAAAACAATATATAAAACAGCTACCAAAAAAACATGTTTAGAGAAAGAACATCAGTTACAAATGCAAAACATTCCATTTGTTTAAAAGCAATCATATGATAACAGTAAGTTCTTACTAAAAGTCAATCGTAGCAAACAATTCATTGCCCTGATTTTAATTCAACAGACAAACTCAATCTTCCTCTGAGAAGCACAACCATTTACTCCCAAAAAAGTTAGTAGTGAAATGATTCTGGAAAAATCTACCATGAAGCCTAATAAATCACATAACCAGGAAATTTCAGTTATTTCTGACAAAAGTCTTTTCAACAAGAGTGGTGGTATTTCCATAACAACATTTCTTAATAGAATTTGAAATATTTTAACTCTCTGGAGTAAGAGGCAATTTTAAATGTCAAGAATAATTAAGCTTCAGAGGTTCTTTTTCTCCATTCAAAAGCACACAGGGTCACCGAGGAGAGAGGCTGCGTGCTCTGACGGCTCACGCACCACTGGCACCGCCTCCCTACCGGTCTGCCTCCCAGCGGTGTGCTCCTCTTCACTCGTGACACCGCTATCAATGACATTTGGAATTCATTACTCTTTAATAGCTGACCTTTAATTCTGATGAGCAATAATTCATATGTAAGATATGTTTACTAAAAGATTAGAAAGTCACTAAAATGCTATCTTTTAGAGGGCAAAAAAAATAAGCAAGCTTTCTGAAAAATTTAAATGTTACTGCCTATGAAGAACCTTGAAATGTTAGCAGGCAAGCACCAGTGAACAGCCTAATAACCAGTTCTGGATTTAATGGGCATCTTAGAATTAATAAAATATAAAGAAAATCTACACAGTTTAGTGACATTACTAAATGTGCATTATGGAAGCGATCAAACATACACATATGAACAACTGTAAAAGTTAACTTTAAAAACTGACAGTAAATATGGATCTTGTTATTGGGTTGGCCAAAAAGTTCGTTTGGGTTTTTCCATACATACGATGTTACAGAAAAACCATATGAACCTTTTAGCCAACTTAGTATTTATGCCCATGAATGAGATTAGAAACAGCACCAGGTTATAGTCCCACCCCATTCACACTCCCATCGATCACACCACTGGACCTTCTTACCTTCTCCCCTCTAGTCTTCGAATCTTCTTTCTCTTTTTTCCTTGCCGCTGCTACAAATTCATTAAACAAGGCTTCTCGATCTTTCATCTTTTCAATTGCTTTAAATCTTGAATCTTTAGCATGCTTGGCTGCAAACTCACTAAATGTAGCTCTGCAACAAAATGGCAAGTGTGCTAACTTTGGTAGAGCTGTTTCTACTTAAAGAAAGGCACAGCAGATGATGTCATCTTCCCATTGAGTATGTGCCAACAAGACAATGAGTTCCAACATCTACCAACAGAAAGGTGTGAAAGGGCTAAAGAGTGAAAATGTGGTTAGAGATCTGCATTACTATCAGCATGATGTTAGGGGGACATCTGAGAGCAAAAAATCTGTGTATTTCAAGAAACTTGACAGTTCATTTAGTTCCACTCTAAGATGAGACCAAATAACTCTTCCTGAATTAGCTCGCCCTCCAAAAGCAACTATAAAACCAGACAAAATATATGAGGCAACGGATTTCAAGCACTGGACAACAGGCAAGTTGAGTAAAACTGAAGTAAGAAGCCCCATGGCCCTCTGCCTCAGGACAATCTGCCAAAATGCAAACAACTGGAGTCCAAAAAGAGTATGGCAATCCCCATGAGCTAGAAGCAGCAAAGATCAGAGTTGGGGGTGCTAAAAAAAAATGGCAGAGGAAGAAGCTATAGAAAGAAGGTACCCCAGAAAAATACCATTTAGAAATTCTCCATGAGTAAGTAGACAGCCAAAACCAAGCTATAAAACAGCAGAAAAACTATCCCCTGTACCAAACTGCTACATGCTTGAGAGCAAAAAAGAGACACTAGACACTGAGAAGTGCCAGAAAAAGAACACTAGGAGGACAACAAAACCCACAAAAGGTCCACAAGGGGGACAAAGCTGGAAGCTTGACAAAAACACTTCCCACTTTCTGAGATCCACAGTAACAGCATAAAACCAAACCTAAGATTAAAGTGATCAGCCTGTGATTGAACTGCCTGCTAAACAAGAATCCACACTCTTGAGAGGAAGACAACAGTCTCTACCTATTATTCCACAATTTTCAATATTCAATTAAAAATCACAACACATAGAAAGAAACATGTAATCCATTGGGGGCTGGGGGGTGGGGAACCTTAAGCAACAGAAAGTAACCCAAGATTACCTACCAGATGTTGTTTGAGATGTAGACAAATCTTTTAAAGTACTATAATTATACTGGAAGAATTAAATAAAAATATGTTCAAAGAATTTAAAACATGATCTTATTATGTAGCTTCAGTAGAGATATGGTAAATCAAGTCTATGAGGGACAATGAAACTAAGTATTAAAGAAGTTTCTCCATGAATAAAAGAAGCATTTCTAAAGCATTCATATATTTGGATATATTTCAATATCTGAAGCTTTTCACCTTACACAGTAAGAATTCAAATGCTCCCATGTTTAGCTTATTTTTAGAGTGAAAAATAAAACTTACTTTTCCCTTTAAAAACCATCTATCTCAATACAAAAATAAAACACTTTATCTCACGTATTAAAACAAAGATTAAGTCCAATAAATCTAATTTCTTGTCATGATAAATTAGGTACCCTACTTTATAATTTTAAGAAAAAGTATTACTATTATTAAAGAACAAATTTCTTAAAAATGTATAATCAATGAACAAGTGAGAATTCAATTATTTAATACATATTTCTATTACTTAAAATAGGTTTAAAAAGAAGGTAGTAGATTTTTTTATCAGAACAGACTAAAATGAAGTTTTAGCGTAAGATCCCATAGAGATGTTTTCATATGACGCATCTTTTAACTCCAAAAATGCTATTGCAAAGGATTTATAACAGCATTTTGCTACATACTTTATAACAGACATGGTATAAAAGTATTTACAGAAAAGAGTGAGGTGGATAGTTGTTGGCGATAACGGATGAGAAAGAGTATAATGACTTGAAGTTAACCATAGGAAGTACACCTGAAATTTCCAACAAAAAAGAAAAAAGAAATAGAAGAAACAGGCACTAAAGTTAGGTAAGTCTTCCCAGTCATTCTTTCCCTTGGAATAAACTCCAGTGCTTTCGAGTTCTGTGCTTCAGTCTCTTCCCAATCCAAAGAAAGTCTATGGATGGTATTTTCTCAACTTTAATAAGTTTTTCCCCTTTGTTTCCTACTAACTAAAATGGGTCCTAATCTCTATGCCAATGTCAAATGCATCAATTTAGCAATATGGCCCAATGCCCCAAGTACTAAGACTTCCAGTTCTGTGCCCGATGACTTCGCTTTCTGATATAACCTGCATAGTAAAAATCACTCCAACAATTTTATCTGCCTCAAAAGAATATTAGTAAGGTACTGTGATACAGAAAGATTTAACTTCTCAAAACTACAAAAGAGAAATCTCATTGGAATCTCAATTATCCCGAGACCCATAAAAGGTTTTTATGGATATATTTTGCTGAATCATTTGGAAGTAACCTATAGACATCATGAGATTCCATCAATAAACATTTCAGCATCTCCTGCATCTCCTGAGAGTAAATCCTTTTTCTACCAAAATTACAACATCCAAGAAAATTACTAATTTCTAATATTATGTAATACCAATTCAACTACCTTCCAAAAAATATTTTATAAGAGTCAAATACACGGACCCATGAATTTTTACTCTTTTGATTAAGAAAAAAGCCCAAGATCTCCTGGCGAGTCTGAAACTCTAATACCCTCTGAAGAATACTACATTCTTCATGGTCACAAACACTCTATTAGTTTTATTTATGAAATCTGTATTAATACCACTGTTTTCTCTTCATCTTTCAAACATAAAATTACCAAATATACTTTTTCAAACAACAATACTCTTCCCTTCCTCTACTGACAAAAATAACTGTCTAAACAAGATAAACTTTTATAAACACTACCATTTAACCCAGAGATTCCATGATTCTACCCCATAGTTTCAGAAATTCTTCATATTCTGGGATATTCATAACAATTTAAAATACTGGTATCTAGCTGAAATTCCATTCACTCAGTGAAGTGACCTAATATAAATCTTACTTTCCTTATTTGTAAAATAGGTAGGATATGAGCACCTAAATCATCGGCTGTTTTGAAGATTGAATGTGGTAATACACACAAACATATGCATGTTACTGTAACTGCATATGTAAGTTCAAATATCTAAAATATCCAATAATTGATGATATTATAATCCTAAGCACATAAGTTTAAAATATCTTTTCTTCAGCCATTACATATATTCAATATATATTAACAATCAATTGAAAGTGCTGAATAATCAACACTTAGACATTTTTAAAATGAAAGATCCTACATTACTTCAATTCAAGCAAAATAATGTTCCTGCTCTGCAATTTATTATCTGTAAATCTTTAAGAAGACAATAGATTTTTAATCATTTACCAGTTTCAGAGAAAGAAACTTATTATCAAAGAGAAGCTTTTAAAACAAGGTACCTTCTTGAAAACCAGTGCCTCAGGAACCAGTACCAGGAATCCTCCAAAGAAAACGTATTAAGAAAGAAGATTCTTGGAAAGCCAGAAATCAATAATCACGCAAGAAGCTTTTCATGTCCCCAAATCCAAAAGATATAGGTTTTTTCAATTGATCTAGTAGAAAATACACATATGCTTTGATATTTGACAGTAATAAACCATATACCTTGGATTAAATTTTGCTTCCTCCATCATTTTTTTGAAATCTTCCTTGGCTTGCATTATTTTGTTTTTCTTTTCCCTGCGTTCTTCCTCTGCCCTGGTCTTTACATACTGATCAAATACCTATTACAAAAAAAAAAACACAAACTGATGTCAGTATTTCATATTGGTACTCTAAATACCAAACTACAGAATCTATGAAAAAAAATTCTATGTCAATATCTGTCTCAAAATAGGGAAAGTATATTAATTATAGGTAACTCAATTATATACCAATGATCTATAGCAAATCTCAACTTTAAAACTTCAATTGACAGAATTAGACAAGTATACAAGTCTTGCGTTTAGGCTTCCAGAATTAAAAAGTTAAAAGCCCCTTTAATTTTAATTTTTCCTGTCTACAAACTGAGTACAGGTTTATTTTTAAAATTTCAAGCAATATAAAAAGTTAAAGAGAAATCACAGTCTTCACAAATCCATTTTAGAAAAAACATTAACAATATGGATGGAATCTATACTGGAATTTTATTTCTGGGCTTCTCTTTAAGATACAATATTTTTAACAAAATGTAATCATGCTTTACATATATTCTATATTTTTCTCCATTTAATAACGTACAGTCAAGATTATGAACTGAACATACATATCTATTTCCTGCTTTCTTGAAACAACAATAAAGTGACAATAGAGGATCTCCTTTTTTAAGTCACAAATCAGTAAGAACAGAGAAACAAGGGGGGAAGAAACAGCAACTCTGGGAAGTTGGAAAGCACAAGGAAAAAAAAAAGCACAGCACATGGAGAGGTGATAAAGAATTTGGTAGACAAGAGAAAGCTGACTCTAAACCAGCAGTCAGGAAACCAAAGAAACCAGTTTTTAAAATTAGAGACTCCTTCACTAGCTCGAGAATTGACAGCACCAGATACCCATGAAGTAAGGACACAGTACAGCTATAACAAAGATTTTGAAAAAGCAGTTTAATCACTATATCCTCCTTGCCAACTTTCAAGTGTATCTGGGGCACTCTTGAAACTCAGTAAAAGGCAAGGAGTGATTTTAGAAAGCAAGGGTTAGCAAATCACAATCTGTTGGCTAAATCTGGCCTGCTGCCTGTTCCTATACAGCCCAAGAATAGTTCTGATATTTTTAAAGGTGGGGGAAAAAATAGAAAACTTAATTACACATAAAATTAAATGAAATCCAAATTTCAGTGTCCGCTCATTCCTTTACATAAATCTACAGGTGTTCTCACATTACAACAGCAGAGTTGCACAATCATGACAGAGACCACTTGGCCCACAAAACCTAAAATATTCAATCCTTTATGTTAAAATTTTGCTGACCCTTCCTCTAAAAGGCAAAACCATCTCTGGACTGGGAGAACACAGATTAAGAATGAGGTGTACTAGACTGAGAAAACATACCGCGTTATCAAGACACAGTCCTTACCCAGGATCTCACCAGCCTAAAAATGACCTGCCCCAGAGGATCTCAATAAACCAGCCAAATATTGTTAAGCAACTATCCTTCAATTAAAAATAAAAAATGTTTAAAAAATAAATAAATAAACCAGCCGAAATCATCCCACAGCATGGGAGTTTACAACCTCAGCACTGACCAGACCATGTTCAGAAGCATCCCTGGCCACCAGATGCCAGCAGCACTCCCTCACTGGAGTGCTAAATGTCCTCATTTTAGTGCTAAACTAAAATGTCCTCCAGTGTGAAAAAAAAAAACCCTGGTTGAGAATTACTGTTCTATAGTAAAGCCAACAATCATAACAGCCCACCCAGATGCTAAGAGAGCCCAAAGAGCGTTTTAGTGCCTTGTTCTTAATCATTAGCAGTCAGGGTCTACAAAGATATCTAAGCAAACTCTCCAACATGAAAGTCCCCAGGTTGTGGTAGGCAAAGACAGATGGTAAAATAATTTTAGATGAGAGTTCTGAGTGCTACTGAGAGTAATGAAGGCAAAGAGGTTAATCAGAAGGCATCTAAACAAGTATCTGAATGTAAATGATTTAGTAAGCTATGCAAACACCTGCGGGAAGAACACTTCAGGAAGAGGGACTAGTAAGTACTGGCCAAGACATATCACTGTCAGTGTAGCTAGAGTAAATGAACATAAGAGCCTTGAGAAGTACTCAGATAAGAGTATATAGAGAATCTTACAGGCCATAAAAATTTTATTCTAACTAAAATAGTAAGCAGTGCACTCTTTTCAAGGAACAGAATACTGCCTTAATTTGTCATTTAAATTTTAAAATTAGTCTGGCTGCTTATGGAAAAAGAACTTGACTACAGAGGACAGAAAGAATGGAGGAGGCAAGGAGTTCAATTACATGCCACAATCAGAGTATTTTGAATTAGGGTTTAGTGAGGGAAATGGTAAATAAGAGGTTGGATTTAGAAAAGGTTCTGGAGGTAGACTGTGCTGATAAGACTTGAATTGCACAGTGGGGAAAGTAAAAAATCAAGGCTATTACAGATTCTGATAGGGCCATCAACTGAGTGAAAATGAGACCATCATACATGAAGTGTTAAAATAAAAAAGACTACTGTGAATGAAACACAGATGCAAACACATATGGAAAGTCCTATCTTCCTACTTCGAGTCTCAAGTACAGTGTAAACTTCCTATTTTCATAAAATGTCTATGATTAGACCTAAATTATCCCAACCATTAAGTCATAAACCTGGAAGATGGACAATACTTCTCCCAAATGAAATTGTGCACCTCTACTGCACTATAGCAAGTGGTCCAACATACTCAACGTCTTACACAGATCGGTGTCAGGGTGGTCCAGGTAATTCAGAAGCTATAGAAGTTAGCCATGTACAATACTTTAGAGGAAGCGTTCACTATGAGATATACGTCACCGAATCACAATGGGAGTAAATAGCAGCTCGGTGATAAGGCAACTTGAGTTCTTATAATTCTAGTTCAGTACAGACCTGAAGTGTCCATTAAGTTTATTATGAAAAGACATCCTAACAGTTGCCACTTAACAGATATATTGTGTAGAAGGTGTGAGACAAAAACATGCTGAGTCTTATCTATCTACAATACAGATATATATATATATGTATATACTGACACATAATAGTTGGGAAGGGTCAAATGTCAAACTATCAGATGGGAAGAATTGTAGGTAAGCTTTATTTCTTTTTACTCTTCTGTATTTTGCTATCTTGCTACCTTAAATTTACATCATTTGCCCAATAAAAATTAATAAATGTACATGAGTTGATTTTGAAACCTTGGTATAACATCAGTATGTATGAAAACATAAGGACAAAATGTTCATGAGGCAAAAGCCATGTCCATAATGGCAAAAATATCCAAGTATTTCTGAGGCAGAAATGTCCACACAGAGGGTCACTAAGGAATGAAACAGTTCAATTTAAAAGTTATGCTGGCGGGGGCTTCCCCTGTGGCTCAGCTGGTGAAGAATCCGTTTGCAATGCAGGAGACCAGGTTCGGAAGATCCTCCTGGAGAAGGCAAGGCTACCCATTCCAGTATTCTGGCCTAGAAAATTCCACAGACTGTATAGTCCATGGGGATGCAAAGAGCTGGACATGACTGAGAGACTATATGATGAGGAATGTTAAAATAAATAAATAATGAATAAGAGTTATGCTGGCAAGGGATATATATTTCTTACTGTTATTTTCATTTTACCTGTTTTCTCTCTTTAGGATTGAGCAATAAGTACCGAGGATCAAAAACTATCTTGTGCAACTCCTTCTCCCATGTTGAAAAGGCAGACACCTTTAAAATAAAAAAATGTATTGCCTCATAAATTAAGTTGGCTCTAAAACCTGAAAGGTCATATAATTTTGCTTGAAATCTACGGGACGTCTACTTAAAAAGGACACATAGTAAAAACCATACTGCAGTTTCCATCACTAATAATAAATGACAAGCAGTGGGAGGCTAGGCAAAAGCAAATTTCCACACTAATTGGCTCTGAACATTTCTATATTATATAGAAATAACACACTTAATTACTCATTAAAATAACCACTACTGTGTGACATTTTAAAAATCAATACATCAGAAAAAGCCTTGAAGATTTGCATTTTGATTTCCCAAGCTTGCTCTGATCTTGTGAACAATGTCGTGATATAAAGTTGAACAATTTTACTTACTCAAATGAATCTGTGAATATAATCAAAAGGTTGAAATCCCTTCTCAATTAAGCTTCATTAATAGTAATATCATAAAGTACCAGTACTCCTTTAACCAAAAGCCATTCTGTAGATATTAAAAGAATCACATTTACCTTACCTATCCCGAGGAGTCCGCCATTCTGTAATGTTAATACTCGTCATATTACTCACCAAAATTTAATGACCCAATAAATGTTAAATGTTATTTGTACTTAAAAGGATAATAAAATGGCATTTAGTTAAAACATAATATAATTAGCCAAGAAAAAGGCTATCTGAAAAAAGAGCACAGTGATTTGACAGGCTTCCCTTATCCCGCCCCCACGACATGAGCACTAACCTTAGGTTTGACCTTTTAGCAAGACATATTTATATTACTTATACAAAACAGAAATATCTCCCCCAAAGATTGTTTTCTGACCCCTCTCTCTAGCAGCATGTCCTTGAACTGCTTCATTCGGGCCTCCAGAGGGACAATGGCCCTTTCTCGGGCAGCTTTAATTTCAGCTTCCATGGCAGCTTCTTTCTCTGAATCAATGTCTTTATTATCGTCTCTCCTATAAAAAAGAAAATAGAGGCATCAACTGACAAAATATTAATAAATAATCTTACTAAAATCTTAAAATCACTGGAATATTCAAGACTCACTACTGAGCAGAATATTTTTGGCAAAAACAAATTATACTGAGCTTTTCAAATCAACTCTGAGGGATAAGCAACTTTCATTATAATAATAAAGTTACAATGAGCTTCTAATGATGTTACAGTGGCTACATTGTTAGGAAAGAAAAATACCTTTAATATGCTGTCTCTCCCTGATACTACTGGATACACAAAATAAACGACCTTACTTAAAAACAAAACTTATCTAATATTGCAATAAAACTCTATGTGTTAGAATCAAACAGCACAGAACATAATTTTTAGTTCTTGAAATGATATAGGAAAAACAGTATTTTCCAAAATGTTTTTACATTACAAATGCATACGATTTTTAATCTAATAAAAATTGGTAAAAGTCTTACTAATCTCAAATATTTATTTTGAAAATAAAATATCTGCAAATTTGGCCAAGTGTATATGTGAGATATATACCTTACCTACCTGACATTTTTTTTACTCACTTTCTGGGTGATAAGTTGAGATTTAAGTTGAAGGACAGGTCCCAGAGAGCAACATAGGCCCCGGAGTAGTTAGGTGGAATTAGAACTGTTCATCAATGACTAAACTACTTCTTGTTTCTCCAAAAATGCACCTCAGGGCAAAGGGCAACCCTGCTGCTATACAGTACTCAGGTGAGACTGTGAACATGAAATTAAGTCACCTCTCAAACATCTGCCCTATGAAGAAGGCTCATTCATGTGAATAATCAAAAAAAGTAATTCAGTAATATTCAGTGTGTTAAGCAGATCTTCCATCTTAAATTCAATCTGCTAGGTATACAAATAAAATTGGTTCATATTTCCTGCATAAACTTAAGGGAATTAGGAAAACAGAACATTAGGAAATTCAAAATCATACTATACAGGGAAATGAAAGTAGCCCAGGAGATTTAAATGGAACCAAGGCTAGCCCACAAATATGGTGAGAGGTATTTAGCAATTAAGGGAATGAATCAAAAATAGAAGATATAATCCGTGACCTGCAGGAACTTAGCGAGATAGTCTGTGACCTAAGATATGCACAAAACAAACAGGTAAAAGCAATTTGCCAAACAATATACCCTCTTATAATAATTTATTTAAGAACTATTTATATAGTTAAAAGACAAGAAATACAACTAATGAAAACAAATAACCTTTACAGAATTATACTAAATGAAAATGTCACAATACAAACTATCACTATCTATCTCAATAAAAGAAATAAAAGAAAAACTAAGCCAGGAAAAATAGGCTTTTAGCTTTGTACCTAAATAGAGAAGCTCGGGCAATCCACATAAAGGACTTCTTTGACATTCTCCTGATAAAAGCAGTTAAAAACCTTACAGAGTTGTCTATAAGAACAAACAATTAAAAACAACCTAAAAGTTTAACATTGTAGGAACATCCAAAATCATGGTACATAAACAGAATGAATACAGTCATTTATAATAATTAAGAAAACAAATTCTTATTCTAGATTTTTAAAAGAACACAAGTTCAGTTGATTATAACTAGTAAAAAATACATTTGGTCAAGAACTAAAAAGTCAACTGTAAAAACTGAAACAGCTGTTGTTACTGTGGTCTATTATGAGTCACACTTTAATATCTAATTTCTTTAACTCCGTTGCCAATAAAGAAACTTTTTAAAAAAAAGAAACACCCTTAACAGGGTTGTCTTACTGATTTCTTTGCCATAATTTGGCTGCATTCAATCTGTCCTCAGATAAGGACTATGATAAACCAATCCATAATAATGTCTTCAAACTTTCCTTCTTGCTGCTAAATAATGGTCCCATGCCTCCCCCACTCATATACAGACACCTTCTACCCCACCCATTCACCCCCCATAATTAGTAACATTCGTATTCTACTGCACACTGGTCAAACTAAGGCTTCCATTTATACCACTCTTTTTCTCTCAGAGCACTTTCTAATAATAATCAGCTCAGGGGTTCCCTCTTCAACAAGTAATGACCACGGATACAAGGACTAAGTGAAATGACAAGTATATAAAAAGAGAAGTCTGGGTCTACATTTATCAGATTTTTGGAACGGTATCTGTTGGGGTATACATTAGGAAGGAAACTTCTTTTTTTATAAACTCCAGGTGTAATGAATCTCTGAAAACAATTTATCATAATGTCATTTGGCTTCATAATACATATTTAAATAACCAAAACTCTTCCAGATCTAGAAACAGAAGGGACACCATTTCTACATCCTAAAGCAAGGCTTAGCAACAGGCTTAAAGAGAGCAATCATGCCTTCTGCCTCCTAACACACACATTACCTGTCCTAATTATGAACTGACTGCAGCCTAATCATCTTTTAAAAGGTAAAACTCTACCTAAATTACATAAACTGTAAGTATTACTTACTTTCGTTTTTTGGCTTTAACAGGTTCATCTTCATTCATTTCTTCCATTAATTCTTGTTCTTCTTTAACTATAAGAAAATTTAATTTAACTGTCAGAATAAAAATAAACAAGCAACAATTTAAATATTTAGGTATGAACCCTTCTGCTAACCACTACTGGAACACTTGTGTCAGCAGTATTTTTTTAAAGCTGCAACTTATAGCTCACTCACTTGCACTCATAGAGAACTGCCACTTTTGGATGGACAGCATTGTCGGGGTTGGGTGCCCTGGCAAAAAAAATTTCAAAAATTATGAATAGTTATATGCATATATTACACAATCTTTTCTTTAATCAAATTACTCCTTAACTACTTACATATCTATAACATTTCTTAATAAAACATTAAACAAATTATGATAACTCTACAACTTCTCTATTAATCTTTCCTTTACATTAAACTTAATTCATTCTGAAATTTTTATTAATATAAAATTTATCAAATAAATGAATACTGTATTCATTTATCAAATAAGTGAATATTTATCAAATAAATTAATAAAACCCTTATACATTTTGCACCAGGTAGACCAAGTTCCAACAATTTGGAAATCACTAGCAAGCAGAAAATGTTAGTACCATGTATATATATATATATTATATATGAAGATTTTTCAATTATTATAAATGATATATCAGGATTTGTTTCAACTAAAGTATTAAATGAGTCATTTATCATTCTTCTATACTACATAAAGGGGTTTTTTAAAAACACAATCCTATCAATACCATGGCAAATTATCAATAAAAAATGCAATAAAAATTATATACAAATATTTATATTTATTATATATCTTATGTATTGAAAGGCTGTCTGAGGGTAAGGTGAATTAAAAGATTATTTCTTAATAAGGTGCAGGCGTCTCTCTCGTCCCAGGAATAAGGTTTACTTCCCTAAATTTCATCAAGTTTAAAAGACTGCAGTTTTAGTTAACCAAATTTTAATAAACAATATTTTAAAACTACTCTACACAGCTTGATTATTTCAAAATATGTAACACTAATCACAAAAGGTGCTAAAAGGCTCACTGAGGAGCATTTTAGTATTAAAGAATGAAGCAAGCATCAGCAGTACCAACGTATCTTGGACAACCTTGAAAAAAACAAGATGTTTTTAAAATACATATAATAAATATTTTACAAACCATAATTATCCAAATTCTCTATTTTTTAATTGTATGAACTCAATCTAGAAGAGCAGTCTACTTTCCATTTCTCAAATATTCCTTTCCATATATTCCTTGAAATTAGACATTTCTAAACTGCCTCATATTTTCCACAAAAATATTAAAATAATATTAAAATTAGAGGATAAATCCTAATTTAAGACTTACTTAGTTTCTTTACTTCTTCCATTCCTTTTTTATGAGGGGGCTCCTGAATAATTTTGTCAACATCTGCCCTTCCAATCAGATCATCAGGTCGGTCCCACATAGAAAGACGGGTGGTAGGATTATAAAAGAAGACTCTCTCATCACCAGTCCAAACAACACACCTAGGAATAGATTCAAACATTTTCTTATGTTACGGAACATATTTAATAGTTAGGTCTTTCAATGCCATCCAATCAAAAGGGGAGGTGGTGGTAGTGGGGAAGGACATGTTCATATTTCTATTACTTAGAGAGAGCCAAATATGATTTTCAGAACAGGAGAGGTGACTGGCTGTGGGTTAAGTAAAATAGCAACTCAACATACTAACAGAAAACTAGGAGAAGCAAAACATTCATGATCAGAATTTAGAGTGCTCAGGAACATGTCTGGCACACTCAATGTTAACCTATCACAAAAGATGAGCCTAACAGCAAATAATAATGCTATTAAGCAGTTCTAATGCTAAAGAACACACCACAGCATCTGACCTATTACATAATACTATTTCTTACCAAACCAGACAGAATACAAACTCAAAGGCAATTATTTATGAAGCTTTTAATAATTGACTATATCAAGTATCTAAAAATAAAAGCACCCATTGTGCTATGGCACTGTAGACCAGTATAACCCACTGTTCCTATTAATTACAACTAGAAACTCAGCAACAATATAGAAAAAAACAAGTACATAAGAACTCTCTAAGGTTTAAAAAAAAAACAAACACAGATATGAAGTCCAAATTTAGAGAAGCAAGGGTATAAATTTCTCCTCCCTCAAACCTCTGCTGAGGCTCCCGGCTGCACAGTAACAGTAGCACAGGCAGCTAAAACTGAGAGAAATCAGGTCTTTATGACCAGATAATCAAAGTTAATCAACAGCTGCCAAGCTCAAGGTAACCTAGATGTTAAAATTAATCAGACAAAGCCTCTATTGTTGAAATAATCAAACACTTTACAGCAGCAATTATAATTACACTTAATGAGAAAGAAAAACAAAACAGAGATAGGCCAAAATTTGAAATGAAAGAAGACAGAGGGTCTCAGCAGAGAAACTGTTAAAAAAAAAAAAAAAAAAGAAGAATGGTGTTTCAGGAACCTATGGGACTACATCAAAATGCCTGACAGACATGTCACTGGGATCCCAAAAGAGTATTGGGGCAAAAAAAAATTTAAAGACAAAATGGCCCAAAGATATCCCTAAATTTGGTAGAAGACATAAAGACTAAGGAAATTCAGTGAACCCCAAACAGGATAAACTTCAAGAAAATCATTTTTAGACACAACATAAGCAGATGGAAATTGAATATAAAGAAAAATCCTTGAGAGCAGCTAACAAATAGTAGGGCAGAAAACAAACAGGGAAACAAGTCCAGGGACTGTGGATTTCCTACCAGAAACCACAGAGGCAAAAATACAGTCAAAACATTATTAAAGTCCAGGAAGAAAGGAAATGCCAATCTAGAATCCCATATAGAGCAAAAACATCCTTCAGGAACAAAGGAAAAGAAGATATTCTCAATGAAGGGAAACTAAGAGATTTCATTTCTATCAGAATTGTCCTGTAAGAAAGTTTTTCAGGCTGAAAGCAAGTGATACCAAAAAAAATACCAAACAAACAAAAAAGCACCTGGATCTTTAGTAATGAAGGGAAAAAAATAGAAATGGTAAATATCAAAGATTTTTTTTCCTCTTAAGTTCTTCAAAATATGTATGAAAAAATTATGAACATGCATGTTGGGGTTTTCAATGTATGTAATAGTAATACATATGACAACTGTAACATAAAGGTCAGTAGGTACAAGATTAAAAAAAGAACCTTACAAGGTTAAAAAAAGAACCTGTATGATAGCAAGGATCCCACATTTTACATGAAGTACTACAATAATAACTCTAAGTAGGTTATGATGGTTAAGTGGGTATATAATAATACAAGAAAAACTAAAAATTAATGCAGAGATACCACCCTAAAACCAAGAGATAAATTATTAAATGGAATGCTAGAAAATGTTCAAGTAATTCAAATGAAGGGAGTAAAGGGTGAATGGAGGAACAAAAACAGAGAAGACAGAAAACAAATACTAGATTTAAATCCAACTGAAAGTTACACTCATGTTAACAGTCTAAACAATCCCATTTGAAAAGAATTGACAAAATGAATAAAAACACAAGACACTACTATTAGCTGTTTTAAGAGACAAACTTTAAACATAAAATCATAGAAAGCTTGAAAGTAAATGGATGGAAAAAGCAGAAGACAAAGGGTATTAGGAGAAATAGGGTCTTTTCATAATGATAAAAAAGACAATCAGGAACATGTAACAACTGTAAAACATATATAATAAGCCTGTTTACAGAGCTTAAAAGTAGATGAAATAGGCAATTCCACTATTATAATAGATTAACAAAACTCAACAACTGCCGGACCAACCAAACCCTAAAACTAACAGTACCAAGAAAGAACATCTGGTGAACAATTAAAAAAAAAGTCTTAATGTATTTGAAAGTATTAAAACCAAAGAAAGCGCATTCTCTGACAACAGGACAATTAAATCATACAAGTGAAATACAGAGAAAAAATTCAAATTAAGGAAATGAAACAAACGACTTCTAAATAATGAGTCAGAGACAAAAATAAAAAATAAATTTTATAATTAAAATTGAATGGTAATGACAATACAACACATTAAGATTTGTAGGCTGGTGCTAAAGAAGTGCTTAAAAGGAAACTATGTTAAGCTTTAAATGATAAGAAAAGGACACTAATGACCTAAGAGTAATTTCATAATTACTAAAAAAGTGTAAAGTAAACCCAAAGTAATCAGAAAAAAGGAAATAAGAGTGCACAAGAGTGGAGGGGAACTAAACAACCCTAAAATTTGTGGTCTTTATGAAAGACCACAAAACAGGCAAACTTCTGGCTTGAATGGTCCAGAATAGAAAACAAATCACCACTTTGTGGAAAGAAAAAGGGGTATCACCACAGATCATAGACATTTAAAGGTTATTAAGAGAATAGTAACAGAAACATTCAAAGGATACTAAGAAAATAATTAGAACAAATTCAACTTATAAAAATAAGCCAACTTCCTGAAAAATACAACTTAACCAAAGACAACAAAAGAAACAAAACAAAACGAATGTTCCTATAGCTATTAAAGAAGTTTAAATTGTTACCAAAAACCTTCCTCCCAAAAAAACTCTGACCACAGATGGTTTATTTGTTAATTTTATAAAACTTTAATGAGAAAGTATTATCCTATAAACTTTTTCAGTAAACAGAGGAATAGAAATCACCAACCACCATCCAACTCATTTCCTGAAACCAGCAAAACCCTAATACCAAAATCCAACAAAAACATTACGAAAGAAACTTATGGATTCATATGCCACAAGTATAGATGCAAAAATACTTAGTAAAATATTAGCAAATCAAATCCAACAATATATTAAAAACATTAATCTACCATGATTAAGGTTTATTACAGAAATGCAAAGTTAGTTTAACAATCAAAATTCAGAGTAATTCTCCATAATAAAAGAATGTAAGAGAAAAACTCATGTCTTCAAAAGATGCAAATTTATGATAAAAACAGTATCAAATTTTTAAAAAACCACACAAGCTAATATTATATCTGATGTAAGACTGAATTTCTCCCCCTGCATGGAGAATAAGGCAGGAATGTTTATTTTTTTCTACTTAGCATTGCACTGATATGATAGTCCTAGCAACAAAACTAAAATATATTAAAAATCAGAAAATAAAAAACATGCTCCCATCTGCAGGTGATAGAATGTCATGAAGAAAATCCCAGAGAAATCTAAAACACTATAATAGATGAATTTAGCAAGACTGTAGTCTACAAAATATCTAAAACCTTATCACACACAAGTTTTACATTTTTAGGAGATCAAATTTAATTATCTTTTTATTTACAGCTTCTAGGTTTTGTGTCTTACTTAGGAGGCATCTCTATTTCCTCTCCAAAACTGCAATTATATGGTCCTAGTGTTTTTATAGTTCATATGAATACCTGAAAGATAACCACTTGTCCAAATTATCTTCCAAGTTTTATCAAGGAAGGAATGTATCAACAGTGTAACTTTAATTCTCTAATTATTTTCTATTTCTTATAAGATAGATAACTGTAACTTTAATCTGTTCAGCTAACCAAGTATGCTACTTCATTTGGATAATCAAATTTTATTAGTTTATTTCTTGGTATCTTTACATGCTGCTCTTCAAATTACTATTTCTTTAGAGATAAGCTAAGAAATTAACTGTAAATCATTAAGTTTCATGTTTTCCTTAATTACACTGGAATTTTTTTCTTGGTATTTCAGAGCATCAGTTCGACTTTACCTTTTTTTTAAGAATAAAGGTGGATCAAAAATTAGAAATTTTCCAGGTTCAGTAAACTTTAGTTTCTGGCTCTAAGAAAGTTTTTAATGTTTTGACACAACAAAAGTCTTTAAGGTCATGGAGACTTATAACTTTTCCAATTGCTTACAAAGACCGCATCACAAAGATACAGCGTGCCATAAAGGCAGAGGAACCAGAGATCAAATTGCCAACATCTGCTGGATCAGAGAAAAAGCAAGAGAATTCCAGAAAAACAGCTACTTCTGCTTCATTGATTAGGCTAAAGCCTCTGACTGTGTGGATCACAACAAACTGTGGAAAATTCTGGAAGAGATGGGTATACCACACCACCTTACCTGCCTCCTGAAAACGTGTGTGTGCAGGCCAAGAAGCAACAGTTAGAAGTGGACATGGAATAACCGACTGGTCCCAAACTGGGAAAGGAGACCATCCAGGCTGTATATGGTCACCCTGCTTATTTAACTTACATGCAGAGTACATCATGAGAAATGCTGGACTAGACGAAGCACAAGCTGGAATTAAGACTGCTGGGAGAAATATCAATAACCTCAGATATGCAGATGACACCACCTTTATGGCAGAAAGTGATGAGGAATTAAAGAGCCTCATGATGAAAGTGCAAAAGGAGAGTGAAAAAGTTGGCTTAAAACTCAACATGCAAAACATGAAGATCATGGCATCTGGTCCCACTACTTCATGGCAAATAGATGGGGAAATAATGGAATCAGTGAGAGACTTTACTTTTGGGGGCCCCAATATCCCTGTAGATGGTGACAGCAGCCATGAAATTAAGACGCTTGTTCCTTGGAAGAAAAGCTATGACAAACCTAGACAGCCTATTAAAAAGCAGAGCTGCCAACAAAGGTCCATCTAGTCAAAGCTATGGTTTTTCCAGTAGTCAGGTATGAAAGTGAGAGTAGGACCATAAAGAAAGCTGAGCGCAGAATGGCTGCTTTTGAACTGTGGTGTTGCAGAAGACTCTTGAGAGTACCTTGGACTCCAAGGAGATCCAACCAATCTAAAGGAAATCAACCCTGAATATTCATCAGAAGAACTGATGCTGAAGCTGAAGCTCCAATACTTTGGCCACCTGATGAGAAGAACCAATTCGTTAGAAAAGACCCTAGTGGTGGGAAAGATTGAAGGCAGGAGAAGGGACGACAGAGGACGAGATGGTTGGATGGCATCACCGACTCAAGAGACTTGAGTTTGAGCAAGCCCCGTAAGATGCTGAAGGACAGGGAAGCCTGGTGTGCTGCAGTCCATGGGGTCACAAAGAATCGGACATGACTGAGCAACTGAACAACGAAGTCAAAGTGAGGCTGCCTTTATTTGCCATTCACAATTTGTTTGTAACCTGTGTTGGATTTTAACTTATGAAAAATTTATCTTTGAACTTATGGTATGTGAAATTTCATATTTACCTAGACTGGCATGGTGACTTTATTTTTATTTATATCAATTGATTAACTGCTGATGCACTTCTATAGTTTTATTTCCACAGGTTTGTTACTCAGTATTATGAAAAAATTGAAACATACAGAAATATTCAAAGAATGTCTCTAGAATCGTGAACACAATATACTGACCATCTAGATTTAGACTTCATATTTTATCATGTTCTTTATCACATATCTATCCTTCCCCTAAGTATCTGCCAGTCTTATTTATTTGATATATTAAATGATGCAGATTATCAGTACACTTCACCCTAAGCACTTTATCATGCATATTATTAGCACAAGGTAGTTTTGTGACACAAGAATTCTTTGTCCATGTGCTTAGTGCTTAGTTGTTTCTGACTCTCTGCGACCCCATGAACTGTTGCCCACAAGGCTCCTCTGTCCATGGGGATTCTCCAGCCAAGAATATTGGAGTGGGTTGCCATGCCCCCCTCCAGGGGATCTTTCCAGTCCAGGGATCGAACCCAGGTTTCCTGCACTGCAGATGGATTCTTTACCATCTGAACCACTTGTTTACCAAAGAAGCCCAAGAATTCTTTGTCCATAGTCTTTCTATGAATTCTGAAATGTCCTGACAGCTCCTCACTCCACACTTACGGCTCATACCACTGAAGCTGTATTAGCACACCTAGGTAGAAAAATAACCAGGAAAAAATCTTAAACTGTCTTTAGTAATCATACTGTTGCTGACACTACTGGTCTTGTCTGTGGGAAAAGCAAATGAGTAAATATGCCAAAAGACCAAGTTTTTCAATCTCCACATTACTGACATTTAGGCCAAATAATTAATTCTTACAGGGAGCTGTCCTATATATGGTAGGGTGTTTAGGAGCAGCCCAGGCCTATACCTACCACATGCTTTTAAAACCTTCCAGTTATGACAACCAAATACGCCTGCAGACTTTGTCCAACATTCACTTTCAGGGAGCAGGGGGCTGAGGGGAGGAGGCCAAAATTACTTCTGGTTGAAAACCAATGATCTAGTGATCTAAAATCACACACAAAAAAGGGACAACTAGATGCATCCTACGGGAAAGGTTATCATCAGTTAGAAACTAGCCTTGCCAAAAAGATCAAGCATGAATTTGATCATATCTCTGTAACTGCCTGCTAAATTTACAGGAAATTCAGAACAGAGGATTCTATTAAAAAGTACCACTAGGATACAGTAATAAAACCCAGACTGTGGGATTCTATAGAACAAATAATAAAACCAAGGAGGAAAAAGCAAGGAAAAAAGTTGGAGGAGAATTTACAATTACAGGACTTAAGGAACAAGCCAACTCACTGCCATGAGTAGACTGAATACAGATTAAAAAGAATAGGTAAAGAAAGCCCTGATGTGGGGAGAGGAAGAAAAGGGAGAACCAAACAAAAAAGGAAAGAAAAAACAGACTACTCAAAGCTAAGATAAAAAGATGTAATTTTACAAAGTTCTCTAAACATAATCATGTGTGAGAATATATATAAAAGCAATTTTAAAACATTTCAAACAATAAAAAAGGAGATTCGGGATCTTACAGTGGTTCAGATCTATAATTATAATCCATAAATATCAATAGAGAGTTCTGTGAAAGGAGCAAAACACTGCAGCAGTTGAGTTTTAGATTTGAGAATCCAAAATAAAACAACCAAAAAACATTCAGTATTTGACACATCATTTTTTTAAAGTACTTTCTCTACCTATTGTGTAATAATGTAATAATAAAACACGGCAATAAATAAATAAAACAACTTACTAATTAAGAAACCTACATACCACGGAGTACCAGGAATAGGGGTAGTAGCTACTGGTTTTGCCTTCTGGGCAGCTTTTTCTTCCTCAGTCATCTCTTCTTCTTTGGGCTCCTATGGGAAATTGTATTACTCCCATTAAATTAATATCACAAAATTATACTTGAATATCCCACAAATACAAGACTGCAAATACCTTAAAGTAAAACTAACATAATGTCTGTTGCTACCATACAGAGGGAGACTCTGAGTCAGAATTTCTAAATCTTTGCCCCCTAGGTAGAGCTGAACTCCCCAACAGCAGAACCCACTGGCTTCCCAGATGGCAGAGTAATAAAGAATTTGCCTGCCAATGCAGGAGATGCAAGTTTAACCCCTGGGTCTGGAAGATCCCCGGGAGTAGGAAAACGGCAACCCACTCCAGTACTCTTGCCTGGAAAATTTCATGGACAGAGGAGCCTGGTGGGCTACCCGTCCATGGGGTTGCAAAGAGTCAGACATGACTGAGAAGGTACACATAGAAATATAGAACCCGTCAGAAGAAGATGTTTGCAACTTAGAGAGTCAGTAACCGTCCGTTTAGGAGTAGAAATAAGGAAAGGGGTATAGAATATTAGAGGAGATTTCCTCATTTAAGGTTGTTTCTTTTTCTGCTAAATTCCTTACTTAGCAGAGCGTCCAAAGAGCAGAGCTCTTTTAGTGCTGTTCAGAGATTACTCCACGTAGGAGAGAACAGGTAAAATATAATGAACAATCCCCAAATATGAAGTCGTACTTAAAATTATAATATGTAACAGTCTGTAAGTCAGGAGGAGAAATCAGCTGTGGTCCAAGGCCCTTTCTTTCTAGGAGGGGCTTTGGTTTCGTGTAAGAAGTAATTTAGTGAAATTTTCAAAGGGAAAACTGAACTACAAATGTCAAAGAAGCATAAAATTTCAGGGATCAGATTTACAGCAATTATCTAAAACTACAGCAAACAGATTTTCAGTTACCAGTAAACTGTACCCAACAATCAGTGCTGGTCCTCACGTCAGCAGGAAATGGCCCTTTACCTCCTTTATCTCCTTTATTGGCTCTTCCTTAGGATCCTCCTCCTCTGTCTCCATTGGCAGAGGTTCTTCAGAAGGTTCTTTAATTGGCTCTTTAATCTTCTCCTCCAATTTTTCTATTAAAAAATGGAGATAACATCACATAGTGGTTCTGATGTAACTTCTGATGATCTCTGAGACTAAGCAGTTAGGATATTCCATTTCTAGCTGTTAACCACAAAAATAAAACGTTCTTCCTATAATATCACTGATTTGAATCTAATGTCATGCTCAACTTCAAATACCTTGCTATACTAATTAGGAAACTGTCAGCAGAAAAGAACTACTGATTTCAGAAGGACATAAAGTCTTACATTCATATATCATTTTTGCTACAAATGAAAGGGATAACATACTAAAAATCAGAAACAGGGACTTGTGATTATAGAAAATTAAGAGTCCTCTTCCTCCAAGGTTCCAACAGCCTAAAGTTTTTCTTGAGAACACACACAATACACACATTCCTTCCTGGTCACTACTATCAGTCTCAGTAAGGATGATGACAGTAATTCAACAGCTAATTAGGCAATTACGCAATTCCTGACAACAGTAAAAAATATATCTCTTAGCATGGACATACAATTTAACTTCTCTAGATGGTAAAATGACGGACAAACATGTAAGCAGAACAATGGTGGCTTTTTAAATAAATACATTATTTATCAATTTAGTGGAAATAAATAATCCAACACTATATAAATAGAAAATCCCTCAAATGTTTTAAAAAGGAATTAATTCAGAATTTCAAATAGCATTCTATGTATACTACGTCCCACTAAGTCATACAACTATACCTTTTTCCTTTAGCTCTTGGGGTTTTTCCCAGGTTGATTCTAATGTTCTATTATTATAATAATATGTCTTCCCATCTGCTGTTTTATATTCAGTCCACTCAGAAACTGCTGTTGCTCCAGCTAAGGTAGCAGGTGAAGCTGCAATAGCAACCTGGGGATGTATCATAGGTACGATAGGAGGGGCCATTCCTGGCAATACACCTAAAAGAAGAATAATAAATAATATTAGATCCAAGTACCAAATTGTGATACAAAGTAAAACTAAAATATGAGCTAAATCTTTCTATTAAACATCAATAAATGAATGAGCCAACTGAAACAAAAAAAATCATATAAAATATTATTTAATTACTTATATCTGACTTACTTCTAATGCCTAAATTCAATTAGATTCAGAAATTCAACCCAAGAAGTACCTTAAATTCAGAAATTTGCATCACACCTATAATGCAATCTCAATAAATCTTAATAATATAAAATTATAAAAATGATAAATTCTCTAATTAATAGAAATATATTTTTATAAAGAATTTAAGTTCTAATGAAATCAAGGCAACAGGCACATTTACTAAGAATATTTCCTGAGGTAAAATTATTTTCTTGTTCTAAGATACCTAAAAAGGATATGAATAAAATTCTATTTCAAAGTAAATGACTGAAAAAATAAATAAGTAAAACTAAGTCCCTGACTTTGTTATCAAATCAACTTTAACATACTATAGTGATTAAGTCACATAGCCCTGTAATCTGACAGTTTAATCTTTTCCAAAAAGAGAGCAAAGTTTCTTTTATTTTTAAAAGATAAGCCAAGATTTATATTTTTCACCAGACAGCTAAATAAGCTGGTGCTACATAATCAAAAATGTGAATTAAAATTGGAAAAAAAAAAAAAACTTCATATCCTATCCTAGAATTTAAGTTTCAGGTGTTAACTTCAGTAACTTTAAAATGCAAATTTATACTATACACACACAAATATTCACACACATAAACTCACTAGCATGCAAGCATAATCACATCACTTTACACATGGAAATGATTTTTTTATATTTAACTTAAAAACACACATCAAAAATAAACTTAAATGTTATGAATATGAGAATGAAGTTGTTTACACTTATTACAAAAATCAAGATATAAAGTGATCTGACCTTATTTGCTTTTGTGAACCAACAAAGCTAATACTACAGGCAACTGGGAAAATTAAGTGTTGGCCAAATATGACAACTGCATTTATACTGCTCATTTAAAAAGAAAAATATAAAAAAATCCACTCACTTGGGCAAAATAAATAAATAAAAGGATAAACAACAACATTCACTACCATGCCAACTTACAGACAAAACAAACTAAGATGGTTTTAAAAATTACCGGTCTTGGTGGTAGCGACTGTCTTTACATACGGGCAGCTGACTATTTGCATCATTGCTACACCTGTAAAATGGATAAGCAAGCATACGTTGGAAAGCTGCCATTGTATGTCGGCTACCACTGGGATTCAGGGAAATAATTTACCACTACAATTTAGAATGTTATTTCCAAATGAAAAAGACCAAGGATGGAGTAAAATTTCTTTCTGTTTGACATTTTGTGGGAAGTGGTGCCAAATTCAATGATAACTAATTCTAAGTTATAGCATCAATTACCTTTTTATCAAACCAGCTGGTAATTTTTGAAGTCTCAAGAATTTAAAGTCAACAAAGGAAAAGTCCCTTCATTACATATGCATAACAGGTTTCCATGTGGGACATTTTCCCACAGGACATCAAGTCCATGCTGCTTAAGATACTGGTGAAAGGCAGACGCAGCATGGCACTGACAAGACATCTTCTCTGTGCTGCTGCTAAGTGGGACTACATGCAGAAGCAGAGGCATGGAGCACAACCATGCAGAAGGAGAACAGTAAGGTAGGACAAAGAATGTGAGAGCAAGGAAGAAAACTGTAGGAGATAGATCCAAATATTGCACTGCAAATAATAAAAAGGGCAAGGATGAAGAGGAGGGTAGCATTCAACTAAAGACAGAATATCCATGTGTAGCGCCTTCTCTGTGGAATGACATGGGCTTGGGATACTGTGGAAGTAGGCTAACAAATTAAGAAAAATACAGCCCCACCAATGACTATATGGGTTGATTAATTTAGAAACTTCCATTTGTTTATGCTAGTTAAAGGAAAAGAAACTACATACAGTTCTTAGAAGAATGAAGCCTCATCACGATGCATAACAATGATGATAAAAAGGGAATGAAAGGAAAAGCTGGAAAACTAAGATTTTTAATTGAGGAAATTTGAAATTAAAGAGAACTTTTTAAAATTTTTAAAGGAAAAGGTCTAAAGCAAAGGGTTTGGAAATTAAATTTTATCTTCTATTTGTTTTGGCTAAAAAAATACTAAACCTATTTTGGTACTGACAAAAATTAAAAAGAATAAACTATTTTCTCCACAAAGTACATGAAAAGAAATTCTTCATGATTCAGAGAAAAAAAATTAAAGCTAAATCCCTGGGTTTATAAATAATGTGCCTATGTTCACTCACACACACACAAAAATACTGCTAATTTTTGCAGACTGCCTTAACTTCTTAATTACATTTTAAATAAAAACATAAAGCTAAACCTTCTATTAACACTGAAACTAAAACAAATGCACTGGATCATAAAGCATGCTGAGTAGTTATATGTGCAGTTTTATTTTCCATGTTTAAAGAAAGCAATGGAAAAATTCGTTTGGTTAAGGAAGTTACATGTATTAGGTTTAAATTAGTATAAATACTGCCATCTGCAGGACCACTGAGCCTAGTAAGCCAGCACTAGAAATTCAATTCTTAAGAATATATGAACTTTATTCTCAAAGATTGTTCCTAAAGACATTCCCCCCAAAAATAATTGCAACTATACAACTAAAACAGAAGAAAATCCTACCTACTGATATTTAGGCCTAACTGCCATTGTCTATATCAACCAGGCCAACAGAGAACTCTTGTATTTGACATTACAGGTCATGATAAAAGAACACGTCTGTTTCTTCTCATGTTAAAAAGACCAAATTAAGGTTTTCTGAGGGTGACTATATGCACACCATGAAGACTCATAAAATAACCAAAGAGCTAAATTTTTAGTCTTCTTTTTAAAAGGAGCATTTGTTCAATTTCCTTACAACTCCATCCATCCTCAAATTATGTTCTACCAGGAACTTAGAAAATTCCATTTAGTATTCTGGATAATACTGATGTCACTGACTATAAGCTTCTTAAAATTCCAAATAAGATTTTACAGTAGAAATCCTATAATCCTAATCCAATTCATTATCCCAAAGCCCACCTCTGAAGGTTTTATTTTATACCTAACTCCTTTCCTTCATTTTGTTTGAGTATCCCCTCTTTAATCATCCTCAGAGCCATACATTGCTGTTTCAAACAGCATTTAAGGCTCCAAGATAAATTACATCCAAATCCCCCATTTACCTTACTACAAATGTTTAACAAATATTAGTTCAAAATATTATTACTTTCTATAAAAAATTAGTTCCCTCTCCAAAGAATCTTTGGTATCATGCACAAAATTTTATAGATTATCTAATTCAGGTCTTCCAACTGACCTACAAATGCCATTAATGGCTGCCATTTATTAAATGTCTTTTGCTGCCAAACTTCATAGGTACTATCTAATCTGGTAACCTAAATGTTTACCAACTGTTCTAAAATTTAATGGTGGGTGAGGGCCAGAGAAGACCAAGATATTCAAAGACAGCTGTAACTGAAGGGATTTTATTGTGACAAAATTCCACTTTCTATAAGAATAATTTTTGCTACTCTTTCACTCACTGGTACTATTAAGAACCTCCAGAGCAAAACCAAACTCTTTTAGATAACAGCCTTTCCAATATCTCATATATGTTATTATGATACCTCTCAATCTTCCCTCTACAGAATTAACAATCCCAGCTCCTTAAGATGACTCAGAATTCAGGATCTGGTCTTAACACTGCCTGGCCCTAAAGCAGACCAAGATTGCAAGAGGTTATGTCATGCTATTATCCATTTATCACTTAATTTTCTACAAAGAGTACTCCAAAGAGGAAAGTATCTAGCTGTTTATCTTTAATTTTGAAAAAGGGTAATACCTAGCATTTGAGAAAATTTTTTTATTTTCTTCTTACTTTCAAATGATTTCAGTTTCTTAAATATCATATACTATGCATTATCTAACACTACAACAACATGAAAGATTTTCCCAAAACCCCACTAATTCTTCTTTCTTGCTCAGGTATAATAGCTGGAAGTGTTCTTTTCAAAGTAGTTACAAGGAAACAAGACAATTAGAACAACGGTGATAACTCATGTGTGCAGCTCTGAACAGCTGTGTCACAGCCCTATTTTACACAAACACTAATGCAGTAAAGCAGCAGTCGCAAGGAAGGAAGGTGAAATAAGTAGACAGGAGGCCTAGGTTCTATTCATCTTTGCTACAAACTAGCCTCGTAAACTGGACCTCTTTAGTGAAAGGGTCATGTCCAACTATGGACTACGGCCCGCCAGGCTCCTTTCTCCCTGGGATTTCCCAGGCAAGAATCCTGAAATGGGTTGCCAACTCCTCATCCAGGGGAATCTTCCCACCCCAGGGATCCAAACCGGGTTACCTGCACTGCAGGCAAATTCTTTACTATCTGAGCCACCAGGGAAGCCCTGACCTCTTTAAGGGATCAATATTTTCAACTAAAAATCTAGGAGAACAGACAATGGATTAAGGAGTAAATGTGCCTGACAACAAACACTCTCTGCTGCTGGACACTATCATTGCTTAATTCCTATGGGGAAAAATTTTACTCCAAAATCTTTTGATTCCCTCTCTAGTTGAAATGATTTCCCCTAAGAAAATAAAACACATGAATTCACTGCAGTTATGTAAACATTTAAGTGGTATATGTTATACTTCACAATTGTTACAGGGGAAGCATGCTTTTTGTTTCACAAGAATTTTTTAAAGTTACATGACTCACAATTTTTTCTCAGTATAACATCATTATTATGAGCATGGTATTTCGACCTGAAGTGCCCAGACTCAAACCCCAACACCATCCCTTATCAGCTATGTGACCATAGGCAAGTAACCTTAACCTGTCTGTGTATCTACCTCCTAAGATGGTGGTGAAAATTACATGACTTATTACATGTAAAGTGCTTGGACCAATGGATGATATATAAATCACTTGTGGTAACTCTTATGATGTGATTTCTTAACTTCATACAGTCAATCCCTTAAAATATGGCATTTAGAACATATTTACACAAAATGATCACTTTTAATTCATTGAGGCCATTATCCAAAATGAGTGTAGCTTTAAATGTGGCTCTAATTTTAAGACATGTAAACAACAATAACAAAAAAGGACATTTACCAAAACTGAAGAGAAAATATTGCAGTTAGCCATGAATCTTTCAAAAATGTCTCAAACCAGTGAGATTCAAGGCAAATCTCAAATGCAACAGACAGATGAGAACAAACTAACTGACAATATGAAAACATAACTGGAAAACTATTACCAGCTATGGTTTACCTGGAAGCGGAATTGGCATGCCAGGAAGGGGAACACGAAACGGAGGTACCATTACTGGTGGAAAAGCAGGTATTGCTGCTGCTGGCTGAGGTACTGAATGAGGAACAGCAGGAGGTAACGTCTGCGGGTGCGGCTGAGGGACGGTTTGCACAGGTGTGGCTGTAGGAGCAGGAGTTGAAACACTAACTGTAGGCGTGGCAACTGAAACAGCAGAACTTGGGGTCTGATCTTGTGTTGTGGGTGCTGATAAAAAATAAAACAAAAATATGTATCACTCGTTCATAAATGATTTTACTATACTCATTCATCATTCACTCATTCAGTATTTAAGGGCCCATTCCATGCACTGCAAGGTATTTATAACAAGGTCTCTGTCTTCAAGAAGCTTGAAAATAGTTAAATGAAACACAAAAAATAACTAAAATACAAAGGGAGATGGGATAAATGTACAGGAGTGTGAATCAAGACCCAAAGACACTTCTACTGTGAGACGGTACAGAAAATTTTATACTGTGATGATAGGCCTTGAAAGATTATGGTTTTAACAAGGAAAATGACAAAGTGAAAAGAGAAAATAAGCAAGTGGTGAGAAAACTGAGTAAAAGCAAAGAGTAGGGGACCAAAAGGAATTGTTCAGAAAACAGAAGGCAAGCAGTCAACTAGTCAAACACTAGGCATACCAACAGAACCAGTAAATTACAGCTGGAAAGGTAGGCAAGAAGCATAAATTGGGAGGCCTTGAACACACGACTAAAGAGTTTGCACTGGACTGGGTAGGGAAAGGGAAGAACTCATGTAAATACAGAGAAATAATCTAAACAAATGAACACCACACTATATCTGTATACACCCTTTTGTTTTTACTACACATGCTTCAGAATTTTTCTTTAGTAAGAATGCATTCATGTGTTATTTATGTGACTTCATGAATGTAAAAGGGATGGGTGGAGGTAGAATGAAGGTTTCTGAATGAAGGAGTAATAATCACTGTTCATTTGATGAATTAACCTGGCAGATGCATAGGAAGAAAAGGAAAAACAGAGATGTGAAAATCAATTTCAACACATCTGGAGTTGTCCAAGAAAGGAAGAACAGAGGGAAAAAGATATGCAATAACTTATGACTGACTGGATATGAACAAATGGAGTAAATAAACAACTTGGGTTTCTTTATAATTATTTCAAAATAACAAGGTTAAAAAAAAAGAGAGAAAAAAAACACTCAGGTTTCCAATGTGAGACCAGGAGAATGTGAAATTCAGAATAATTTGGTTCTAATACATTCTTTTTAGATATGAAAAATAAAAATATTTCACCTAGTAGTTGCACATAAAATCAAATTGTGACTCTTGAAATATATAAAATTCATAGTTCTCAAATATAATATTGCACAAAACTAAACCATCTAGTTCCAAAACGAAATTTGTTTTTATAATTCACTGGTAACAAATACGTCATCTTTATCTTGACAGAAGGAAAAATGTCAAACTTTACCTATATTGGACTAAGAATGAATTCAAATTTATAAACGAAACAGTGCTTTCTCAACCTTTATGCCAATTTTATTCTAAGGGAAAGCATACTGTTTAATGCAAACCACTCAATAATTCAACTGAAAAATGTGTCACTATCTTTGCTTCAGCTCCTAACAATGAAAAACTCACTTAGGCTGGGAAGATGTGTGCAATTTCATACTTGTTAATGAGGGACTCACCTTGGCTAAATAGACAGCAGGGCCAAACAAGTATCTTCAGGGGCCCAGGAATGAATTGGTGGTCTAGCATAGACCTAGCCTTAGGGTACAGTATCATATTAATATAATTTTATAACAGTGTGAAAAATACAAATTACATGCAACATTTGCCCAGTCCCATACATATACCACTTATCATTTGTAATCTACTGCAATGGCTGAAAATATCTAGTTATTTCCCAACTTCCCTGAGAAGTAGGATTTCATCAGCATTTTTCACAAACTTGCACAAGATAAAACGAGTTTAGGCTCAACCGGGGTTAAAATATAAACTCCTTAATTTTTAGTTCCATTTACCCACAGGTTTATACTGCAGTTAATAGAATTACATTTTTTCAAAGTATTATGGTAATAGTACTTAGCAATATTTGTTAAAATTATGATATAAAGTACTGGAGTTGGAAAAATTAATAGAAAGGGATCAAATTTCAAGGGGAAAGGTACACCAATGGAGATGGCAGAAAGTATTCACTCATCCTCTTGCTGAAACAGGATTTTCTGAATCTCATTAGTGGCTGACAGAAAAGGGACAAAGGAAATAAAAGAATTAAATGAGGAGCTGGGAGAATGGTAGCTAGGACTTTATAGTAGGTAAATTTCTACTAACTCCATTTGCTAAAAGGACTAGTATAACACTAGAACTCAAAATACACTACTAATCCAGCCTCAGACCTTAACTAAAGACAAGTGACTACCTCTAAGAGATGGGAAAATATTAAAAATTATAGTATCGTAACATTTCATGACAGTGAATCAAGCAAAATAAAAACAGATGTCAGGAATACTCAAAGACCACATCAAAACTGATGCTTAAAGGCAGTAAAAAGAACAAGATTTCACTGTTTTGTTCTTAGAATAAAGACTTTCCTTCCTATCACTGAAGAGTAGTGCAAAAAAAAGAAAAAACAGGAATTCTGAATAGAATGGTTAATAACCACAAGACACCTATGGACTTACTGGTAGACCACTCCAAAACAGAAATGGAATATAGAGAGAACAGTTGAAAGTTTTTGGCCACCCACTTTTCTTAACAAGTACTACGGAATTCTTTCTGAGGAAGGCAGGGAAAAAAACAGAAGCAACATAGAGCCTCCCCATAGAACCACACTGCTTTTAACAATCTCCTTCTCCCATTTCGACCAAAAGTACCCCATAAAAACTGGTAGCTTTCTACCTTGCCGCACAGATTTAACATTTGCCTATAAAAAGGCAAAGATCCTCAACGAACTAGCTATCACTGCTAGACTTCTATATTTTCAGAATTCAACATACTTACAGAAGAAATCAGACTACTAAAAAATATCAAATAGGGCCTTTAAAATAAACTGTCTCCCTATCACAGGTACCTTATTACTTCAGTTTACTACTTGTATAAATAAAAAAAAATAAAATTTGAATTTTTAAAATGACTAGATTTCTCTTATTTCTTATAAGGTAATATACACTAATAATTCCCTAATTCCCAAAGCTACTAGGGGAGGAAGAAAAGTTTCTTTTTTCCCCCTTATTCTCACCTATTTTCTAGGTAGGAAAAGAATCTTAATTGTAATTGTCTTATAAGGATAACTATGTATCTTCATATCATATTAAATAATCGAATCAACAAAATTATTTAAATATTTGGGTGCTCAATCTGAACCTGCAGAATAAGTACAGCATTTGTATGTATAAAAAAAATAAAAATATAAAACCCAGAAATAGTAGCATAAATATTAATAACAGTCTTTTAAGCAAATTAACATTCTTCTCTCCTCACCCCTGAAATCTATTCATCACTGCTCATCTTTAGAGAAAAGACATACCTTTGGGCTTCTGTGATTTCATACCTGAAAGTTCTCTTACCTTTTGGACTGAATTCCTCACTTCATCTGCCTGCATGTCATTCTAAGACCTATCTACCTTTAAACAAGGTTACTGAAAGTTTTCCAAAGTTTCCCTAATTTCAACACTAACCAAAAAATGAGCACATGAAAAAATCTTCCAGAATACTGAATTCATACAAACCACCTAGCACCTGCCTGCCTCACCCATTTGCCTGGTTCTTAAAACTCTCCATAACCTGGTCTCTTATTCAATATATTAACTAACAAAAATCCTCCCACCTAACAATCTTACAAACTACATTTAACGTCATTTCCTGACCTATGTTTCCCCCATCTGAAACACCTCTCTGAAATGTTGAACCTATTTAAATCCTATTACACACCCTTTATGATCCATCTCAATACCCATGTAGTCCACTCACTTGTCTCTCCGTTTTCTTGAATTCTTATATCTTCTAGTTTCGCTGTATAACTCTGCACACTATTTTCTAATTGTTTCACATGCATTTTTCTTGCCTCCTCAATTAGAAAAACTGGAAACTCTGCAAGATAGGGGCCAAGACTCACACTTATTTTGCAAATCCACAGCACCCAACATTACTGTTGGCCAAGTTGAACAGCTAACTCTGCACTTTCCCACTTTAGCGTCATGAATTTCAATTGAACAAATAATTTCTTCTACTGATACAAATTTCTGTTCTTTTTAGCCAAAAGTCTTAATGTCAAAAATGCATTTTAAATAATATCAACAATAATACTTAAAATAGGACCATATGGGAATGCATTCCTACTTGTCCATTTCTCTAGTCCCTAAATGAAAACGCATGCTGACTAATACTCACTTGATACTGTCTGCGAAACTGAAGAGGCAGTTGTTGTGGTAGAGGTGGTAGAGGATGGGGTTGACGATGATGCTGAAGTAGACACTGCAGGCGCGGGGCTGCTAGTCGTAGGGGTGGAAGCGCCAACTGCTTGCGCTTGCACTTGCGCCTGGGCCTGGGCCTGAGCCTGCGCCTGGGCCTGGGCCTGGGCCTGAGCCTGCGCTTGCGCTTGAGCCTGCGCCTGGGCCTGAACCTGCGCCTGGGCTGCAAGCATAGGCGTCAGTTCTGACTGCTGAATAACCTTAACTCCATCTGGCTTGGTCCATGCAGATTCACGTGTCCGAGCATTATAATAATAAACCTGCAGAGGAAGCAAAATCATCAGTTTCAAAGAACCTGTCAACTATCATTTATAAATAATACAATTACATTTTGTCTTAAATAGTATTTTTTTAAAAATCTAGAAAAGACAAAGTACATCAAAACTGGCTGTTCATATGAAATGACTGGTGATTTTTCACTTTCTCCCCTCCCCTCAATTTTCTATAAAGAGCATATTGTATTTTTAACACACATCAAAAAAGGAGAACCAAGGCTATGTTTTGTGCAGTTAACACAGCAGATCTAAGGCCACTATCCCTAGAAAGCCACTGTCCACCATTCCCTAACCAACAGGAATGGCTCAACTATTTACGCAAACAATGCAGTTTATACTCTATACCTGCCTTCCTTCTGGAAGTCTGGAATTTGCTAAGTGCAAGGCAGATGGCACCAGTCCCAAATGAAAACCCTGATTCCTCAGCTCAGGACAGTGTCCCTGGCAGACAACACTTCTCGTGTTTTCACGAGTCCATGGTTCAGGAATTAAACACACTCTCAAGAGACTCCAACTGAAAGGACTCTTGAAAGCTTGTGTGTGGCTTCCTCCAGACTATGCCCCATGCACCTTTTTTTCTTTGCTGGTTTTGCTTTGTATCCTTTTTCTATAATTAGTCATAGTGCTGAGTCCTATGAATTCTTCCAGTGAACACTAAACCTGAGAGCTGTTATGGGGACCTAAAGTGTGTATTTAAAAACACAGGTTTCAGAATCCCAGGCAAACCTATGAAAGTGCTCCAGGCCCACATCATGTCTGTGCAGAAGTCCAATCCAGTGAACCTTTCCTGGAGTCCTGCCCTACCCTGGCTTACTTGGGTTTCATTCTTAATTGACAAGGATACAGTCACTGATCTCAATCTGCCAAACTCCCAGGTTTTACTCTTCTGTCACCAAGAAGATAACAACCTAAATACATTTCATAATTTACCTTCCCATCTGGAGTTTTATTTTCAACCCATATCTCCTCAGTAGGAGGCAGTGCTGGAGTACCAGGAGCAGTCACAGGAGGCATTCCTGGTGGAAACATCATACCAGGAGGAGGAGGCATGGTTCCCATGGGTGGAGGCATGAAAGGTGGTCTCTGTTAATTCACAAGAAGTAATGTCACTTGTGTGTCTTTTTCCTTCAAATTATTACTAAATTCTATCCAAAAGTAAAGCACTGTAAGAGAAATTAGCTTTATAGTCAATTCAAATACATATACCTAGGTTGTTGCGTAAGCAAAGTTGTTCTGTAATACAAACAATTACTAAACAGACTAGAAAAAAGTATGTCAAGCAAGATACTAATAACAGTCATCTCTGGGTTATAGAATTATAGGTGAGTTTTGCTTTATTATTTATACCTTAACTGCTATTTCATATATTGGGCACAAGATTACTTTCAGAAGAAAAAAACTGATTCTCTTAATACCAACCACCCAATGCCTCGACAGCTCACCTACAACAGGAACCAATAAACTATAAGAGAAATGTTATTTTACAAATAACAATAACTAACAAATAAAAATCAGACATACTTAACCTTTCATTTTTCCTGTAAGAAAAAAGTTATTAGCTAGGAAAACATTTATTTCCTAGTTTTCAAATAATAATGTAGCTCACAAAAGATGCTAACATTAGTAAGTTTAAAAGATACAGTAAAATAATTATTCACTTTACTTTTGGTAAAAGAATTTAAATGGTATATATTACAATTAAAAAAATAAATCTCCTGATACCATTACTGATTCAACACTATCCCTCATAATTCCTTCAATGATTGCTGACCCAGCCCAAGATCCTGAACCAAAGAATTTAACTGTAACTGCTATATTTTACTCATTAAAGTGGAAAAAAAGGTCTGCCATTCTGAAAACAGATTTTGAACAGGGATTAAAAGATTTCCTCTATAATCTACAAGTAACATTAGAACTTAATTATCCAAAGCATCTTAATCTGGATAATGGAATTGACACTATGCTAATAATGTGAAAGTTATTTTATTTCCCTAAAAAAGTTTTCTTTTCCATACTCATTTTTCTAGATTTAGTTGACTGTCTTTAAAGCATCAGCTCATAGGCCCATGTTCTACAAAACATCCATTCCAAATATATGCTATACAGTATCTGGAAATCATTGTGATTTTACATTAAATGGTCCGTCACATTTTACACAAAGGTCCATCAAGACCAAAATCATCGTATTAGGAAGCATCCCATTACATCTGATATATTTCCATTAGAGGGTTACATTAACCCATTACATTTTATAATATTCTACAAGGAGGTTGAACTCTTAAAGGCACAAAGTAAATTCACATATAACAAGTTATGCCACAGTCAACAAGTCAAAAAGTTACTTTCTATTGTAATTCTGAAGAAAATATAAAACCATTTAACAATTTGTTTAAGAGGGCTGTGGGGGAAGGCAACAAAATAACTAATAAGCAAAGTACTAAAATCTGATGTTTCTGCCATAAATATAATTCTATCAGAGCTAACATCACTTAAATAGTACCTCATTATCTCTATTTTTAGTAAATTCATTCTTGATTATCTAAGCTAACGGAAGGCAGATGATACTACTGTATTTGGTTTCAGAACTGTACAGGCTAAATAAACAGAAAACTCAGAAACAGTCAAAAAGAACACAATCTCAAAAGTAGGTATTTGAGAGTTGATACCTTCAAACTTCACTAAAGAGGGATATATGCTTCAGGTTAAAACACTAGGAAATTTTCCATTTAAAGAAATTTCACAAAAATTCTATTTCTAAAACTGTGAGACACTCATATTTTTTCCTGGGGAAGGAAAAAAATTCAAATACTATGCTTACAAAATGTGCTTGTTGTCAGTCTAGATTCTAAACTAGGGATCATTCCTGGAAAGAATTCCTCAGGAATATATAGATATATATATAGATACATTTAAACTCACTGGTAACCTGTATCATTGAAAACAAACTTCCCTCACTTTATACATAAGCTTTCAAATATCATTTCCCATAAAGAAAATTATTAAAGACAACTGTCAGAGATGAAAGCAAGTTAGAACTACCTTATTCAATCCTAATATACATATTTTTTCACCACCATATAAATTTTCATTCTGAATTTCCATACTGATTATCATTATCAGTGCTTCTGAAGCAACACATTAGTATAGAGATGTTCTCTTTAGTTCTCATTCTCCTATAAACCCAAGAATACAAGTTTTAAAACCAGAACTCATACAAACTATTGACACTAATGCCAACAAAGAAACAGCCCTTTCTACATTCTTTACCTGAAGGTGTGGCGGGCCCATAGGTGGAGGAATCCCTCCTGGAGGAGGCATTGGTGGCATATTAGGATCAAAAGGGGGACGTCCAAATGGGGGCCGAGGTGGTGGAGGAGGGCCTCGCATCATACCAAAAGGTGGAGGAGGTCGCATCAGAGGTGGTGGGCCTCGCATCACTGCATTTGGTGGGGGAGCTGGGCCTCGGAACCTCAAGGCCTGCTGTTGAGCCATCCTGTATAGGAAACCAATGAATAAAATTTTCTTTCTCAAAGTAACAAAAATATAGCTACTAAACTCTGATTACATCAAATTTGTAAAGCCCTTAAGAGCAAGCAGAGTTGGAAAGTTATCATTTTGTATCACTGTAGCAGAGTACATCAGTAAGAATGATCAATGGACACCAAATCTAGGAGGAAATGAGGGGGTTATTTGGATGGTCTTAATATATCTTCCCTAGACAGCATATTAAGAAGCAGAGACATTACTTTGCCAACAAAGATCTGCCTAGTCAAGGCTATGGTTTTTCCAGTGCTCACATCCAGTATGGATTGTGAGAGTTGGATTAAGCTGAGCACAGAAGAATTGATGCTTTTGAACTGTGGTGTCGGAGAAAACTCTTGAAAGTCCCTTGGACTGCAAGGAGATCCAACCAGTCCATCCTAAAGGAGATCAGTCCTGGGTGTTCATTGGAAGGACTGATGTTGAAGCTGAAACTCCAATACTTTGGCCACCTGATGTGAAAAGCTGACTCATTGGAAAAGACCTTGATGCTGGGAAAGGTTGAGGGCAGGAGAAGGGGACGACAGAGGATGAGATAGTTGGATGGCATCACCGACTCAATGGACATGGGTTTAGGAGGACTCTGGGAGTTGGTGATGGACAGGGAAGCCTGGTATGCTGCGGTTCATGAGGTCACAAAGAGTTGGACATGACTGAGCGACTGAACTGAACTGAATATATCTTCCCACATGTTTCTTACAATAGAAAGGATAAACAAAACACTATGCAATGGAGAAACTGACCTAATACAACAGAGAGGGACACAATACCACCCATTCCAAGCAAGAATGTTTAACCTCAAAGTAATAATAAGCAGTTATTAGACAAACACAAAATAATGTTCTATTTCAAGGGGGGAGCAGGGAGTATATTCTTCTGAAATGCTGTTATAAAAAGAAGAAAAAAGGAAGGTTGTGGAAATGTTCTAGATTAAAGGAGGCCAAAGAGACATGACAATACAATTCCAACTCTAGGCAAGATACCAGAGGGAAGAAATACAATAAAGGACATACTGGATTAACAGACAACACTGGAATAAAGGCAAAAGATTACTTTATCAGTGCAAATTCACAAAGTAGGTAACCATGCTGTCGCTAAGAGATCGCTATTCTTAGAAAATAAGCACTCAAGTATTTAGAGGTAAAGGGCCATGCTGTGTGTGGCCCTTTTACCACAAATGGTTCAGAGTAAAAGCATGAATGTGACCAAGCAACAAAGTAGAACAGGTAAAATATTAACATAAAGCATGCTATTTTCATTTTTGCGACTTTTTGGAACCTTGAAACTACTTCTGAATACAAGGTTTTTATAGCAGGGAAGGCTAGCAGGTTAAGACATAATTAGTGTTCTCATATAAAAGGGAATGCCCTTCTGTACACTGCATCCCGCCCTACACTTCAATCTCTAGCTAACAGCCTTCTTGATTTTCTCCATAGCATTCAAGCAGATAAGCAATATCATATTAGATGGTATTCCCTATCTCCTAAGTGCTTTAAAGAAAAAAAATTATAATGTTTTAACTCTTACAAGTGCTTACTGGGCTTCCCAGGTGGTGCTAGTGGTAAAGAACCTGCCTGCCAATGCAGGAGACATAAAAGATCTGGGTCAGGAAGATCTCCTGATGGAGGATGTGGGAACCCACTCCAGCATTCTTGCCTGGAGAATCCAATGGAGAGAGGTGCCTGACCTGCTACAGTTCACAGGGTCACAAAGAATCGGACACAGGAAGCAACTTAGCATTCACGCAATCAACGTAACTCTGAAATAGATTTTATCAACCTCATTTTACAAATTAAGGCACACAAAAGTAAAACAACTTGCCCAAGGCCACATAGCTGGTTCAGTGGTAAAGCCAGAACTTAAACACAGGCGAAAGGCTCTTAATACTACACCATGCTGTCTATGTAAGCCCCTTTATAGCAAGAACTGTCAGTCCTGTTCACCTTTGTATCTCCAGCACATGGATATTTATGCCTGCCCATGGTAGGGCTCAGTAAGTATTCGCTGAATGAACCAATGAAAATGTAGGTGATAATGTACCTTATAAATAGGGTATGTAGAATCTTATAAAAAATTTTACTATAATTTGCCATAGTCAATTTACCGAGCACCCATCACAGTTTACCCAGTAGCTACAATTATCGCCATTAGAAACATGAAATTTACATGCTAGTGCTCAGGAGAAGATTAACAATTATATCCTCATGTACATCTGATAATAGTCATTCTGACACTCTCGCCTCACCAGATTCTTCCAACTTTCCTACATTTTTCAACCCTCTGCTTAAGACTACCCTTTCAACTTCCTCTAAATTTTCCACATTGTAAATGTTCAATTCTGACATTAAAAAAAAATCCGAATGAAAGAACCAATTTGCCTTCTAGGAGAGCACTAGGATTGTAAACACATCCAGAACTACTATACCAAACATATTTCACCAAATCTGCAAATCATCCTACACTCAATGTTAGACGTATGAGTTAAAAGCAGTGACTGCAGAAACAATAATCAGCCTTTTTTAAATTATATGCACTCCAAACGGCTGATGGTCACTGTTACTGAAGCAATGTCTTAACCTTTGGGACAGGAAAAAACTTCACCAAGGAAAGATATTCCATTTAAGCCTTCAGTTATACATTATTTCTCTCTCTGGAATTTCACACTTTCTAGCTATAACTTAGAAGTATTTTAGGCTCTAAAACCATGGAAAGTCAAATCAGGGCTCTGCCTTCTGTTTCAGGCTTCTTTCATATTTTCTGAGCCTGAATATACTCAGATGTAAGTGAGGGGCAGTGGGGACAGAAATGAAACCTCTCTTTCTCTCTGTTCAATAAGATAATTCCCGTGAAATATTTAGGATGGTACTTGGGACACACTGAACTAGTTTAACCATCATTACTTTTATTCTCCCACAAAACCTAGCATAGTGCTCTACCAGAAAAGCAAGATGCTTTCAAACGTCTGCAGTGAAAATGGTAGCAAAATTTACATAATTTCCTCTATCGACAGCCTCAAGTTACCATTTTCTTATGTCAGATATGTATAGCACATGTGCTGAGCTCTTTATATTTACTTTATCACAACAACCTTACCTGCAGTGAGAGTTAAAGAAGCTAATGAAGTACTTGGAACAATGCTCAGCACATAAATATTAGTTATTATTGCTATTAATACAACATCACTATAGTAATAGTAGTCATCAAAAACCATACTTTAGTGACTACTAAAATTACCTTGCAAAACGGTATTAATATTAGTAGCAGTGTTACTACTATTATAATCATTGGCAGCAGGCTCTATATAACCTGGCCCTAGGTGATCTCTCTACAGACTGCAGTCCTTTTGATCAACTACTTCATTGCTCTGAAGCCTCTACACTTGCTCCCTCTGCCTGGCACGCTTTTCCCCAGAGCTTTATGTAACATACTCTCATTCTTCAGTACAAGCTCAAAGTTCTTTCCCACCTTGGTCTCTCCCACCTCCTTTCTATCTCATTACCCAATCTGAGTTTACAACTATGAGGTAAATGCTATGAAAAAAATCTGACACTTATTTAGTTTTGTATTACCTGTACTCACTAGTACTTTCTCTTTAGTATACTGATGCCTCCCAGAGCCCAGAGGCAGGTGTTCAATTACTGTTTTAATAATGAGAGTGAACCCTAGGTATTTCTTCTATACCAGGAACAGTTATAGGGACATTGTTTGTACTAAGTTTTTCAATCTCAGAAAAACTCAATGAGATAAGTTTGGCACCATTTTTACAGAGGAAACTATAGCACAGAAAAAGGGGGAACTTGTTTCATGGTAGTTAGTAGTAACACCAGCATATTCTTATTCCCAGTGTACAGTTGAGGACATTGAGACAAGTACCTTGTCATAAGTCATAAAGCATTAATAGGTAAATAAAGGCCCTGAGTAAAGTATCTATACAAACATGACTCTAAAAGTTATCTTAATGACCCTTAATCATAACAAAATAGAAAGATATTTGAATTTCCAAATAAATCCTATTGTAGATTATTCACATTCCTACCAATTTCGATCTTTATGAAAATAGAAGCATACATGCATGAACAGAAATGCAAAAAAGTTTTTTTACAAGAACAAATGTATTTCCCTGGAAGTACTGTATCTAGATATGCAATCTTCCCAATGGTGACGACTGCAAATACTTTAGCACAACGGAGCAAAAATTTTTAAATGCTGATATATGGGAGGAAAATTATAAAGTAGACCAAGTGAGGAGACCTAGGTTTTAATCCAGACCCTGCCAATAACTCAGTGACCTTGTGTAAGTCACTTCACACTTGTAGGCTGATTTCCTCATCTGATGTGGTTAATTTGAAATTTAGATCAATCCTAATTAGCATGGAAGCTCCTGGAGGACAAAGGATTTTAGTCTGGTTCAAGACTCTACTGCCAGCACCTAGGTCAGTGACTGTCATATAGCACACAATAAATGTGAGTCCAATAAATGGACCATCTCTAAATCTCCTATAACAATTTAATTACAATATATATACCTGAAAACCTTATTCATGAGGCACTATGATGGCGACACACCACGACATATATTCAGAATACAAATACAAAAAATTAAGCCCCAATTTCCATAATCAGAGGCCACAAAAAACTAATTTCTCTTAAACCATGAGAAATGCTAAAATAAAATTCTGTACCACATACTGTGGAAGGAATTTCCAACCCCAGAAGTTAAGGTACGAAACATTTGCAACAGAAGACCTCATTTAAAGCACTATTCAAATCAGTTTTGCAGCAGTGTCTACACTTACTATTAATAAAGTCTAAAAGGCTACTCGCTGTAAAACTGAAGAAAGATACTCTCTTAAATGCAAAGTAATGTTTCCAAATCAATCCATAAGACTAGCTCAAGCACCTCTTGAGATCAGAATCAGGTATAACCCTTTCATCATTAATACTAAACGACCCTGGCAATGCACTCTGATCAGTTATCATTGAAGTATACACGTGGGGTTTAAAAGATTCGAGATCCATCCCTGAAATAAGACTATCTCTGCCAAACTAAAAATTGTTGTGACAACTCATCATCTCAAAGACATTTTTTCCTCCTGAAAACTTTAGTAACAATACCAAGTTTCCTTACACAATTTTATCTGGAGCTCTAGACAATGCTAGAGCCCTCATAACTTACTCTACCCTTCATTCTCAAAGGATGACAATGGCACAATTCAGAATGGGGGCTAAACATCTGAAATGCCATTTTTTTTCCAAGAAAAAAAGAAAGTATCAAACAGACGTAAAGTTCAGTACCTCGTTTTCCTTAAAAACCACTGACTAAAGATTTTTCTCTCCAAGACAATTAAAAATTCCAGAGGCAGCCCAGAAACCAGGGAGAGAAAGGTCACTGCTCCCGTCCTTAGGGAGACGGCGTGGGCAGACAACTAGAAGGCAGAAGGATAGAAGAGTGCAGGCTCCCAAGCCTGGCTGCCTGCGTTCAAGCCACTTCCTGAAGCCAAGATTCTACCAAAGACAACTGGCTCTACGTCAGTTTCCTCACCTGAAGGATGGGCAAGTCACTTAACTGAAGGTGGCTCTTGCTCCGGGGCCTGCAAAACGAGAAGAGCAACTACTCCAAAAGGTGGGTGTGAGGATTACGAGACGAAACACTAAGGAAAGGGCTCTCTGGCTCTCGGAAGCCCGAAACAAATGACTGCCGCTATTGTTACTCCTCATAAACTCGGGCTAAGGGGTCAAACGATCAGAGAAAGGGGAGGCCGCGTGAAGTTAAAGGAAAGCATCCGAGGTGGGCAAAAAGGAACCAGGCGGAAGCAGGGAAACCAAAAGGCGGAGGAGAGCGTGAAGAAGACCGAGCCAGAAAGCTGAGGAGTTGCCCGCGACATGGAGGGCTTCAAGGAGGAAAACTGGGCCCGCGGCGGCGCCGAGCCGGGAGTCAGGCAGAGGGCGGCCCAAGCGGAGGCGGACTGCGTCTGCGGCGCGGCACCAAAGCGGGAACCCCGGGCCCAGCCTGTGGGCCGCAAGCTGCGAGGGGCGCCGGGGTCCCACGAAAACGGAAATGAGAGCCCCGAGAACCCACAGGAGGCCGCGGCCGAGACCCGGCCCGGCTCCCTCATTCAAGCCTCCTTCCCTTCCCCCTTCCCCAACCCCATGCGGTCCCGGCTCTTAGCCGCCGCGCCTCCTCAGCCCACACTCCACCTCGGCTCTCGGCGCAGCAGGCTTAGCCCCTGGGACGCAGGAGCGCCGAGATGTAAGGCGGAGCAGCGCCCTTACCTGAGCTCCCCGGGGTTGAATCGCTCACCGTCTCCCCCGTCCCCGCCACGCTCCGCCATTACAGAGGGCCGCTTTCATCCACCCGCCGACTGGGCGTCCCCTATTGGCCAGGTGGATCGTCAATCCCGCGCGAGAGAGGCGGAGTTAGCGAAAATATGTGAGGTGATTGGTCAAACTCTCCATCAATCCTCCAGCTGAGGGTGGTGTCTGCCTTGTTATTGGTGAAAGGGCCCGCCGACTTTAAAAGCGGTATGGAGACAATCAGTTGATTGGTTACTCAGAGGCTTTATGGGAAAACGAGACTTTAGCAACGAGGAGCCGCCGGCGCCCTCTCGAGGTAAGCGAAACTAGGTCCTCCTACGTACGGCTAGGCCTGCGGTAGCCACGTGTCTGTCGGCTTCCAGGAAAGCCAATTGTGGGGCCATATTGTCCTCGTACCGGTCATATTGGCTCGGGCCTTGACCATTTCTATTGAGTGAGCCAATCAAAAACCTGGGTCGCCGGTAAACCAATCACAGAGTTGCTGTAGAAACGAGCTATTTCCCAGATTTTTAGAATCTAGAGTCCTAAGGGGCCACCAGTTTATACCTGTGTTATTAAATGATACACTACTAACCACAAGAGTACCTTTTAAATTGTATTCAATAAGTAGTTGCAGGCTGATGAGTGTTACAAATTGCTCTATTAAGTTGGGGGAAGGGAATGTCTTGGCAATTTATAATTTAAGCCATACATCCTTCAGTTTTAAAGTATACTTGTGTAAAATCAGCATACCCTAATACCCAGGAGGAATTCTGAATACTTATTAAACTTTTTATTAAAAACAAAAACCTTTGGATACTGAGGTTTCAAAGGCACGATAAAGAGGAATTCCACCATTAAGGAGCTCAAAATATTAAGCTAATAATAGAGATTTTTTTACTCAGATCTAGGGGCTTTCCAGGTGGCACAGTGGTAAAGAATCTGCCTGCCAATGCAGGAGATCAAAGACATGGATTCAATCTCTGGGTCAGGAAGATACCCTGGAGTAGGAAATGGAACCCACTCCAGTATTCTTGCCTGGAAAATTACATGGACAGAGGAGCCTGGAGGGCTACAGTCCATGGGGTGGCAAAAGAGTGAAACAGGACTTAGGGACTAAACAACAAACTGCCTATACCAATCACTGTCCTAATTACTTTCCACGTATTATCTGTTTTAGGCCTCCTAAAAAGGCCTTTTAGGAATTGAGTACTATGAACAGCCACAGTTTATAGATGAGACTGAGGCACAGAGAAGTTAAGTAACTTGTCCAAGTTTACACAGCTAATAAATGGCAGAACCTGGCCTTAAACCTGAGATAGTAGGGCAGCAAAGCCTCACTGCTAAACAGCCTGACACGAGAAAAACTGAAAACATATATGTACACAAAAACTTGTACACAAATATTCATACCAGCATAATTCAAAATAGCCAATAGGTCTGAACAACTGATGAACTGATTTAAAGACATGGTATATCTATACAATAGACAGACATGGTATATCTATATTTGGAGAAGGAAATGGCAATTCACTCCAGTACTCTTGCCTGGAAAATTCCATGGACTGAGGAGCCTGGTAGGCTACAGTCCATTGGGTTGCAAAGAGTTGGACACAACTGAGTGACTTCATTTTCTTTCATATCTATATGAAGGAATATTATCAAGTCAAGAAAAGAATTAAGTACCAATACATGCTACAACATGGATGAACCCTGAAAACATTATGCTAGGTGAAAGCCAGACACCAAAGGCTACATAGTATATGATTCCATTTAATGAAATATCCAAAATAGGCAAATCCATAGAGACAGAAAGTAGATTTTCAGGAGGTGGGAGTGACTGCTAATGGGTACAAGATTTCTTTTTGGATGATGAAAATGTTCTGAAATTACATAGTGGTGATGATTGTACAATCTAGTGAACATACTAAAACCTATTGAATTGTGTACTTTAAAGGATGAATTTTATTGTATGTGAATTATAGTATTTCAATAAATACCATGCTATACTGAATCTCAGTTAAATATTCAAAATTAACTAAGTATGATAAAATGTGATAAGACCCAAACACAATTCTGATCATAAAATTTGAAGAAGGAAAGTATGGTTAAAGTTTCACTAAATACGTAACATTTAAACAAACTGGAGCTTGAATGACAGTGAATGCTTAGATCCCCCTTTTCAACATCAGTAAACTCCAAATGCTGGCAAACTATTCTGAAAATAATACTTGTATGGATGACGCATGACAGACTAATCCCCACTGCTGGGGGGGTGGGGAGGACAGGGGGACAATCCTCATAGAAAGATAGTCACTGGCATTAATAAAAGATGAAAACCCTGTCAATTGAATGAATGGAAGAAACTCCTTGGGGAGGGGGCAGATTGACAGCAACTGAATTATAGATCCTAAAACTTAGTATATCAAAGTGAGAGACAGTGTTGGCTTAAGACTAATTGATATCATCAGGCCTCTAAGTCCTGGCTATGAAGTCACTCTTCAGAATTGACTCTTGAGAAGTGGTTCCAATGCTAAATCAGGTTTTCCTTTTTAATAACTACCATTTTGAACACCTATTTTATACCCGTGGTAGATATATACTTTTCATACACTGTTTTTAATCTCTTCAACAACCCTTCAAGGCAAATGTATTGTCCCATTTTTACATAGGGGGCACTGAGGATCAGGAATGAAGACTCACCCAAGAGTGTAGAATCTATTTCCAAGTTCTCTCATCTGGATGGTAGCATGTGTCACTTCCTCATGGGTTGTTCAACTGAGGACATACAGCATGAGTCTCTTCATGGGGCTGATGACAACATGGCAGTTTGCTTCTCCTAGCATGACCAATTCAATAAAGAGAGAGAGAGAGAAAGGGAGACAGAGACAGAGATAGAATGCCAAAGATGGAAGCCACAGACTTTCTGTAACCTAGTATTGGCAGTGAAATTCTGTCATTTCTGCCTGTATTCTGTTCATTAGAAGCAAGCCAATATGTCCAGTCCACACTCAAGAGGAGTAGCTTGCACAAGAGCTAAATACCAGAGGTGGTACCTCTGGGGACCATCTTACCTACCACACTTTGTTTTAGGTCTCAACTTACACAATTACTTCCTCCAGGAAGCATTCTTCAAATAGGAAATCTGACCTCTAGCCACCCTCATCTAGGTAATTTCCTCTATCATAATTCTCCTATAGCACCCAAGATATCTTTGTAATCTCCCAATCATTTTTTACTACCTACTACAACATTTAGCATTATGCCTATGTCTTACATATTATATCTTATTTCTTTTCCTGTCAACTCACTTTATTGTTTTTAATTCTGAAGTACTTTAAACTATAAACATCATAATATTCCATCCCTAAAAACTATTATATCAGTATTTATATATCTCTTAAACAAAAATCCCACATGTTAAAAATAACATTTTCACATCTACCAAAAGTCACAGTAATATCAAATCCATATTCAAGTTTCCCCAACTGTCCCTAAGATGTCCCTTTGAACTGGTTTGGTCAAATCAGGATCCAAGTCAGAATCATGCAATGTGCCTGGTTGCTATGTCACTTAAGACTGTTAGCCTAAAACAGTCCCTCTTTCTCATGGCACTGACTTGCTGAAGACCCCAGGCCAGTTTCACCTTTTGGATCTGATTGCTTCCTCTAACACTGTAATTTTTATAAGCTGAAAGTCAGATCTGAAGACTTGATCAAGTATAAACTGAACATTTTTATCAAGAGGACTTCCTAAATAGTAGTGTGTATCTCACACCAGGAGACACATATCTGAATTTCCTACCCTTGATGACTGACACTGGGCTAAAGGGGTGAAAGCTCAATCCTTACATTGTAATGTTATCTGAACTATTAATAATTATTTTTGGACAACAGTCATAAACCAGGCCCATCTCCAGCAAAATTAAACAAATAATCTCCCTACCTAGTAACCATTAATCTAATGGTTTAATGATTGTATCTTTTTCTGAATCAGTACTTTCATTCGGGGTAGCAAAATAGTGATTTTCTAACTATATGTTACCTTCTACATTTACTAACTAAAAATTCTTCTGAAAATTAAAGGTTTCTTTCAACAACAGGGGCTATTGCCCCCAATTACAGTTTCTATGAAGTATTATTATGGACTCATTGGTTTTCAATTATTCAGTCCATTTCACATAACTACAATGAAAATTTTTGATGCTAGAATTTTCATACACTATCCATCTTCTTTTCACAACAATCATCTAAGTAAGGTAACATCACTATCTCTTTCACCTATCAGGAAACTAGGACAAAGAGAAATAACTAATATAGTAACTTCAATGTCCAGTTGGATAAAGAATCCCAGAGAGTAGGAATGCATTCATGTTTTTTAATGTTTCTCCTAAATGTAGCTCAGTACCAGTCAATAAATGTCAATGTGCAAATTAGTTAATGATTATCATTTCTAATTGACACCAAAAAAACATTCTAATACCTACTGAAAACTTCTGGATAAAGTAATTTCTGAGATTAACTTCAAAATAAACAAAGATGGGGAGCACCAAGGTCAGGGAGAGAATGTGAGGGAAGGGGAGCAGATTACAGATGAAATAAGTTGACTGTAATAACTGTTGAAGCTAGGTGATGGGGAGATGAAGGTTTGTGATACTATCTTCTCTGCTTTTTAACATTGAAGTTGGCCATTAACAGAGAAAATATTCTAAGCCCTTGAAACATTAAAACCTAAGAAACTTTCTAAAGGCATTTAAACTGATAAGTAATAATATACTATTGCTGTTGCAATAACTCACCATCTTAGAAGTTACCTGAGTTCTCCCTTACACAAATGTATCAGACCAAGTGTTCTGCTTTTGAATTCAGAAGATAATTCATTTGTCCATTTGGCAAACCCATTCATTTGCCCATCTGACAAACATTTAATGAACACCTATTGTGTGCCAGGGATTATCATAGTTGCTAAAGACACTGTCCATGGAGTACACAGTCTAGAAGGGAAAGCAGATAAACCAAATCTAAGACAGTAAAAATTGTTGTGACTGACCATGACAAGACTTTAGCTAAGATAATGACAGCAAGGCTGGAGAAGAGGGGACAGGTTCAGGAGCTATTTTTTTTTCCAGGTTAGAAGTTGATTTAATTCAAGTTGGTCAAAGATCAAAGATATGAAATGTTGCAAATATAGCATCAAAGATAAGCTCTAAACAAATGGTCAAGTATAATTGTGAATTTGTAGTCTTTTATAGATTTATCCTTATTACAAGTCTAAATATAAGAAATATATATTTCTTATATATATAAGTTATAAGAAATATATAACTTTTCAGAAAAATATTTTTTAAACAGAATGGAATCACCACAAGGAGGTCACAGATATGATAGCAAAAAAAAAAAAAGACTTTCAACAACAGAGTAATAAATACAAACTATTAGTCTGATGTCCAATTCAGAATGCATATGTCTGGTAAAAATAACCACTATAAATTGAAACTGAAAATCCCTACCATTGCCTGTGGTAAAAGGTGATATTGACCAAAACTTTACTGAAGATCAAATCTTAAAGTGCAAATCTGTAAAATTTGACCAAGGAATCTTAGACCTGGTAGAAATAATAGTCATTGAAGAAACCTCACACAAACAATATAAGTGGTAAAATCTGATGGAGACAGAACTGTTGGATGACTCAATTCTTCACTTTGAGAAATTTTGTAAATTTATTTTTTAATTTCACTTTGAAATTTAAATGGAGAATTAATTCTGTCAGAAATAACTTCAGTAAATTAAAAAAAAACTAATAGTGAAGCAAATGGAAAAATCTTATCTAATACAGAAAAACTATTCCAGAAATGTATTGGTGTTTGGGGGTGATTATTTATTGGAGTTTATTATACACTGGATTTTTCTTTCTGAAAATGCTTTCTCGAGGAACATATAACAGTGTTGGTATAATTTTGATTCAATGTCAAAATGCCATTAGGAGAACCTCCCTGGTGGCCCATAGCTAAGACGCCATGTTCCCAATGCAGGGGGCTTGGGTTCCATCCCTGATCAGAGAACTAGAACCCGAGTGCCGAAACGAAAAGATTCCGAATGCCCCAACTAAGGATTCCACATGCCCCAACTAAAGATCGAAGATCCAGCATGCTGCAGCTATGAACGGCACAGCTAAATAAATAAATAAAATGCCATTGGCATCCAAAGGATTAGGGTCAGGATGAGGGTGTGGATCAAGGGGCATACGTGTGTGTGTGTGTGTGTGTGTGTGTGTGTGTGTGTATTCAGGTTCACACGTGTGTACAAGAGAAGTTTGGGAAAAGCGAAAGGTAGTGTGGCCTCCTAATGAGAGTCCATGTTAAGTATCCCCCATGCTATGAGTAATCTCCTGTTACCCTAACTGATGGGCCAGAGATGCAGTAGTGTGCAGGCATCAGGGGCAGGTAGACTTGGGCTGAAAGAGGGTTCCAGCACTCACTAGCTGTCACCCTGCAAAAGTCACCACCTCCCAAGCTTCAGCATCCTCCTCTGAAAGCAAGAATGTCAACAGTACTAACCTCATAGTGTTGTCAGGAGGACCCCCTGAGACAATGCCCCTGGCAGGTACCTGACTTGCAGTCCTGCTCTCAGAATGGATGCTAGCCACCATTATTTGTGATTGTTCTACTTTTGCTCTTGAAGTTACTCATCCAGCTTGCAGTCAGTGAGATGAGTAACTTCTGAACTGGGACTTTTTCATATCATATTTCTTTGCTCCCTGCCACCCCCAGCCCAGTTTCCAAGACCCCAGAATAATGCCATGTTTTATCATATGATCCCAGTGATTTTTAGCTGTATGTTGAATGCCTATTACAGAAAGAGACACAAAAGGGAAGAAAGAAAGGGGGTTGGGGCTGAGACATCTGGGGTGCATCAAAGGGCCGCCAGACAGCTGGTGAGCAGGGAAACACTCCTGGGTGCCAGGTCTCAATTAGCTGACAGGTGGGTCAGGGCTTGGAAGAGGTGGGAAACAGTCTGTTGTTTACTTCCAGAATGAGAGGCTGCCCCAGGCAGGTTCCCTAACACTCCCATCCCTCCTGGCTGAGTCAGCGCAAGTGAAGAGGTGCTCCACTTCACCTTGCAGAAGCCCTGGGCCAAGCGAAGAGGAGCTTTGCAGAACAGATATGATGATCACAACTTCCAAGAAAGGCTCTGAGCCACTTTGCCCTCAGTTCGCACTCCACTCCCTCCGGTCACATTTTCCCTGACACTAAAATACAGCTGGGAAAGATAGCTCGGTGCCCTCACAGTCGCTGTGGCTTCCTCAAGCCACGGCCTGCTCTCTCTTTGATGAGCCTGTGGGGCTGTAATTCTCACCACCTGACATTTATGGGAGGCGGCGTATTAGCAAAAGGCTTTACAGCCATTTTTATGAGGGCTGCCTCCCTGAGACCTGTCAGGTATAATCACCCAGGCCAAGCAGAAGGAAAGAGCAAAGACACACGAGTAATGGCTCTGGGCCCCTGGCCCACAGAGTGCCCACAACAGAGCCCGCAGTTGCCACATTTCTTCTATCGCGTGTCATGGCTGATTGGTTTGCCCTCCTAGCCCTGGCAGCTGTCAATCATCCCCTGCCACCTCCAGCTCATCAGCGAGGCCTGAAGCTGAAAATCCCAAAGGCACCTCCTGTCCATCCATTTCTGCTCATCACCACGGCACCACTGTGGTCCAGCCTGCCTCCCATACAGCCCCCGCCTGGCTCTGCCTCCTAGTCTTTTTTCTTTTTTTATGATTAAAAGAAACATTTTAAGCCTTTATTGAATTTGTTATAATATTGCTTCTGTTCTATGTTTTGGGCTTTTAGCCTTGAGGCATGTGGGATTTTAGCTGCTCTCCAGGGATCGAACCCACATCCCCTGCACTGGAAGACATAACCGCTGGACCACAAGGGAAGTCACATGCCTCCTAATCTTGTCCCCTGCCCTAACTTACGTGATCCACACAGGAGACAGAGTGATCCTCTAGATGTTAACTTATTTCTTTCCTGTACGTACCTTGTAAACTTTCTGATATGAGTATTGCTACTCCAGCTTTCATTTGATTCCTATTTGCATGAAATGCCTTCTCCCATCTCCTTACTTTCAGTCTGTAAGTATCCCTAGGTCTGAGGTGGGTCTCTTGTAGACAGCATGTATTCAGGTCTTGTTTTTGTATACATCCAGCCAATCTATGTCTTTTGGTTGGTGCTTTTAATCCATTTACATTTAAGGTAATTATCAATATGTATGATCCTATTACCATTTTCTTAATTGTTTTGGTCTGTAAAGCTTTTGATTTCTCCATCATATTTGAACAGAGTTTTGCTGGGTAGAATATTCTTGGTTGTAGGTTCTTCCCTTTCATTACTTTCAATATATCATCCCACTCCCTTGTGGCTTGCAGAGTTTCTGTTGAGAAATCAGCTGAGAACCTTATGGGAGTTCCCTTGTATGTTGTCATTTTTCCTTTGTTGCTTTCAATATTTTATCTTTGTCTTTACTTTTTATCAGTTTGATTACTGTGTGTCTTGGTGTAATCCTCCTTTGGCTCATTCTTCCTGGAACTCTCTGCAGTTTCAGGATATGGTTGACTATTTCCTTTCCTGTGTTAGGAAAGTTGTCAGCTATTATCTCTTTAAATATTTTCTCAGGTCCTTTCTCCTCTCTCTGGACCCCTACAATGTGAATGATGGTGCATTCAGTGTTGTCCCAGAGATCTCTTAGGCTGTCTCCATTTTTTATTTTTCATTCTTTTTTCTATATTCTGTTTTGCAGCAGTCATTTCTACCATTCTGTCTTCCAGGTCACTTCTCTGTTTTTCTGCATTAATTATTCTGTTAGTGATTCCTTCTAGTGTATTGTTCACCTCTCTTTGTTGGCTCTTTAGTTAAATTTCTTGTATATTCTCCGTTCTTTTTCCAAAATCCTATATCATCTTCACTATAATTATTCTGAATTCTTTTTCTGGAAGGTCACCTATTTCCACTTCATTCAGTTGTTTTTCTGGGGTTTTATCTTGTTCCTTCATCTGGAACATAATCCTCTGCATTTTCACTTTAACTTTCTGATTATGTTTTTGTTCTGAAGACTCAGTTGTAGTCCTTCTTGCTTCTTGTCTGCCCTCTAGTGGATGAGGCTATCTAAGAGGCTTGTTCAAGTTTCCTGATGGGAGGGACTGGTGGTGGGAAAAACTGGGTGTTGCTCTGGTGGGCAGTAAAACTTTAATCCAATTATCTGCTGATGGGTGGGACTGTGCTCCCTCCCTATTAGTTGCTTGGCCCTGGAGTCTGTAGCCTCTAAGGTAGGGCTAATGATGTCCTTCCTAGGGCCCACACCAATGGGCACTTCCCAGAACTGCTGCTGCGAGTTCCCCCATCCCTGTGGTGAGCCGCTGCCTGCCACCGAAGGCCTCTGCAAAAGACCCTCCAACACAGCAGGCAGGTCTGGTTCAGTCTCCTGTGGTGTCACTGCTTCTCTCTCCTGGGTCCTAATGTGCACAAGATTTTGTGTGTACCCTTCAAGAATGGGGTCTCTGTTTCCCTCAGTCCTCTGGGAGTCCTGCAATCAAATCTCACTGGCCATCAAAGTCCAATCCCCTGGGAATTCCTAGTCCCTTTCCAAATTCCCAGGCTGAGAAACCTTACGGGGGCCTAGACCCTTTACAACAGTGGGAGAACTTCTTTGATATCACTGTTCTCCAGTTTGTGGGTTGTCCACCCAGTGGGTATGGGATTTGATTTTGTCATGACTGCACCCCTCCTACCATCTCATTGCAGTTTCTCCTTTGTCTTTGGATGTGGGTTATCTTTTTTTGGTGGGTTCCGGCATCCCGCTGTCTGTAGTTGTCCAATAGCTAGTTGCAATTTTGGTGCTCTCACAGAAGGAGATGAGTGCATGTCCTTCTACTCTACCATCTTGAACCAATCCTAAGCCTTATGATACTTTCGGGAATGTCTATTGTAAATTCTAGGACGAAAAGTTCCTACTCAGAGAATAATCTTTGAAAAACAAAAACAGTGATGCTTCAACAGCTTCCTCTATTGCTAAGATTTACTCAGAAGAAAATCCAGGTTCCTTTGCAGACTGCAGGGTCCCTGCATGACCCAGGTCCCTCCCCTCTCCTCTGGCCTTCCCTCCACGCTGGCCCCTGCTCCCACATTAGGTCCAGGGGCCCAGCAAGCGGGTTTATACTCACTACTCAATCTTGTCACAGAGCTCTAGGCTCTGCTCTCAGCTGGTTTTGTCTCAGCCTTCCAGTCTCAGCTTGTGTTTCACCTTCCAGCTCCCCAAGTCTTCAATCGCCTGGTAAGTGCTTTCAGAGCCCACTGAACAAACTCTAAATGTCTCTCTCTCTCTCTTTTTTTAACATGTACATACTGCTTTATTTACTTTTGGCTGTGCTGGTCTTCGTTGCTTCACACAGGCTTTCTCTCGCTGTGGTGCGTGGGCTTCTCACTGCAGTGGCTTTTCTTGTGAAGCACAGGCTCTAGGCACTCAGGCTTCTGGAGTCACAGCATGCAGGCTCAGTCGTTGCGACTTGCCGGCTCCAGGGCATGCGGACTTCGGTAGTTGTGGCACAGGGGCTCACTAGCTGTGGCTCTTGGGCCCTAGAGTATGCAAGGCTTCAGTAGTTGTGGCGTGCTAAATGTTTCTTATTTGTTGACACAGTCTGTCCCCTTTGCTAGAATGTACATCCCCAAGCAGAACAGGGACGTGTATTTTTTCACTGTTGCACTAATCCCTAGTACCATCGGCATAGGGTGTAGGCAAAGTATACTTACACACAGTAAATATGTATTGAAATGAAATGAAAGGATGAAGCAATCCACCGAAAAGCCGCTCCTCCTCTCAAACTGCCTGCTAGTCTTCATCGTAATCGGTAGAGGGCAGCAAAGACCGTGTGTTATCTGACTTCTGAGGTTTCCACCAGAAACTTCACAAAACGTATTTTCCTTTGCCAAATAGCAGCCTCAGATTTATCAGGAATCTTGGGGAAATGTCTTGCTTTAAACTTTCTTTCCTCTCCTTATTCCTGAATCCCTATTTTCCCTGAGCCATTTACAGATTTTTTTTTCTTTTTTTTTTTTAAGATTTCAGGGACAATGATCCTTAGAAGTGAAAGCAGATGTTGTATTGATCAATGCCCTGGAGTCTTATCTTCCTGCCAGACAAGTTAGTGTGGAAAGACACTCCTGACATAGCTGACAGCTGTGTAGGTCTTAAGGATTTAGGCTCTCCCTTATGGTGTTTGGGAAGGAGCAGGTACCAGCTAGGCAGCTGCTGTTTGTTTTGAGCACTTGTAAAAGCAGGTTGTGTGTGTGCGTTTCTAGTTCTGTCTTCCACCTGGATCCATTTCTGCTTATTCCATCTTCACTTCTTCTTTAACAATCTCTCACCCAGAGCAGGAACCTCAGCATCTGCTGTCTTTGTGGGTTCCTTCACCGAGAATGCACCCTGAATCCAGGTGAGTCAACAGTATAATCGGCATCCACACAATCCCAGGATGGTGTTTTCATTTGACCTCTGCCCCTAAAAATATGTACTGAGACTTATGACTTACCAGGGCTTTCCTGACAGCCCAGGTGGTAAAGAATCTGCCTGCAATGCAGGAGACCCCAGTTCAATTCCTGGGTCGGAAAGATTCACTGGAGAAGGGATAGGCTACCCACTCCAGTACTCTTGGGTTTCCCTTGTGGCTCAGCTGGTAAAGAATCTGCCTGCAATGCAGGAGATCCTGGTTCGATCCCTAAGTTGGGAAGATCTCCTGGAGAAAGGAAAGGCTACCCACTCCAGTAGTATGGCCTGGCGAATGATTTGTGACTTACCAAGCCTGGGTGTGTGCTCTGGAGGATGATTTATGACTTACCAAGCCTGGGTGGTACAGGTACAATTTGATTGAAAGAATCAAGAGGGAGGCAGAGTTTCTCAACCTCAGTGCCACTGACATTTTGGACTGGAGAATTCTTTGTTGTGAGAACATTCTAGGATTTTGACAACCTCCCTGGCCTTTCCTCATCAGATGCATGTAGCACCCACCCCTAAGCTGTGATGACCAAATATGTTTTCAAACAATGCAAAATGTCCCCTGGGGACAGGTTCCTACCATTTCAATCTTGAAAGCCATTCTTTTGAGGATCTGGTGGCAATCTTTTGGGGTGTCTTTCCAGCCTGGGACTCAGAGAAAGGAGAAAGATAGGACCTCTTTCTCCTATCTCTGCTCCTCGCTTTCCTGTACATGTGTGCTGTGACCCCAAAGTCTATGGACCAGGCAGATTGGACATGTGACCCAACTTAGGTCTCAGTTTCTTTCCTTTGGGAATTTGAAACTAGGACCCAGGGCCTGAGTAGCACCTGGGGGATAAAACTCTTAACTCAAATTTACAGGATGTAGGCAGATGTATGACAACATGGAGAACATGAAACAGGCATCCTACTGCAGAGATAAGAATGAAATAAACCACAAGGGAGGGGGAGGAAGGACAAATTAGAAGGTAGGGATTAACATACACACACTACTGGATATGGGACTGATAGCCAAAAAGGACCTACTGTATAGGTGGGACACTCTACTCAATATTTTGTAATAATCTCTAAAAATCTGAAAAAGAATATAGATATGTGTGCATTTTGTATGTGTAACTAAATCACTGTGCTATACACCTGAGGCTAATGACAGTGTAAATCAACTATATTTCAATTTAAAAATAAAATCAAATAAACTACAGAGAAACCCAGATGGAAGAGGCAGAGAGAGGATGCCTCGTTCTGGCCGTTTCTGGTTCTAGTACTTCTTAAGGATAGGCTCAACTTCCTGTCTTGGGTAGGAAGTACACTGGCAACTATTAATAATTCCTCCTTTGTGCTAGGACAGTTTTTGTTTGTTTATTTCTGAGTCCTAACTAGAACATTCTCTGTAACCTAGAAGTAAAATCATAACCAGAAAACATCAGGGGTCTAGGCAGTTGGGGGAATAGTTTCAAACCCTCAAGGTAGCTCCACCCACCTCTCCACATGTGCTCTGTTCTTCTTTCTCTACCAAATGGCTTTCTCACCCTCTCTGTGGAGTTTTTCTTGCCTTAACCTTGGCTTGTTCATGGCTTCATGTGCCACAGCCTCGACTCAGCTTCTGGTGGTGCATTCGCTAACAGCAAACCCAGGCCAGTTTCTTGGTTCAGATTCCTGAGCAAGAGAGTCTGATTGGCTCATGTGGCAAAATACTATCAGCTGCCCATCCCACAGTCATCTCTCCCAGTCAGTTTTGTTCAAGTGAACAGCCCCAGGTGATGAACCAGAATTGGTTTGTTAAGGGCGATGAGATCTAAAAGAAATCCTCCTGAGGGGCTTATATGACAGATGAAGCCCCTGTGGCAGCCAGTTTGGAACCATGAAGTAAAGCCAAGGGACCTAGAGAGAAGAGGCCTATGACATCCTGGAGCCGACAGATTAACAACCCTGGAGCCATGCACCTTCAAACTTCATGTTACATGAGATAATTAGGTGTCCTTACAGTTTAAGCTACTTTGACTCTGGTGTCCTGTTACAAGAAGCCAAAGGATCCTGACCGATATAATATAGCTCATCTTTTCAGACCAGGTCACTCAGGTCCCAGGTCACTAGCTGGCTATCCTGTAGATTCACTGTCTTGGAGTCACACACCTACCTCCAATCCATGTGTTTATCCCCCTGCTCCAAATTTCTATGAAATTTCTTTAACCTGAAGAAAAGTTGAAGAAATAATACAGTGAACACCGAAATATCCCTCACTTAAGATTCACCAATTGTTGATACATACACCTAAATGCTGCATATGTTCGTTGTATAATATTTCCATATATTTGGGGGTGTTTTTTTCACTGAACCATTTGAAAGAAAGTTAGAGAGCTTATGAAACTTCACCCCAAAGTATTTCAGCAATTATCTCCTAAGAAACAAGGACATTATCCTATATAACTAAATTATCATTACAGTAGATTCAATACTTATTATGTTATTCTATGATATAAAAATATTACTAAATTCTTCAATTTTCCCAGTAATGTCCTTTGAGCATGTTTTGCTTTTTTCTAGTCCCCTTGATTCTAAAAAAGGGTTTATGGTTTGTTTGTTTTTTTTTTTGGTCTTTCCTGTCACTGGCTTTCAGTTCAGTTCTTTTATGGAATGTTCCACAATTTGGATTATCCAGTTACTTCTTGAGAATTAGATTTATGTAAAGATTTTTAGCAAAAACTCCACGGAGGTGATGCTGGGTCCCTCTCAGCACAGCACAGGAGACACAGGAAGCCACTGAATCATATTACTGGTCTTGCTAAGTTTAAACAGTTGATTAAGATGCTGTCTGCCAGAATGCTCCACTGTAAAGACGTCTTTTCAAACTTTATATAATTAATAAGTAATCTGTGGGATAACACTTGGAGGACATCTTGTTCCCCAACAGCTTTCACCCGATGTTTTCGCAGCCATTCATAAACCTTGCCTGAATCAACTATTTTATCAGTGATTACAAAAATCACTTTTTAAAAAATTTTATCATTTTCTCTACATCAATTGGTGTTCTATTTAAGAGCTTTCTCTCCCCTCACATTCAATTTTCTTGAGTATCATTATGAACTTGGAATTTTCATTACCACTAATTTTCAATTTTCAAGTTGGCCCCCTTCAAGCAGGGAGCCCCTTCTAAGCTGGTCTCTGTCCTTCAGACATGATCCCATCAATGTCTGAGCACTTCTTTGCTCTCTAGCAGAGGAAGCCCCAAGTTCATTTGGTACTTTCCAGACCTGGAATCAGCCTTTCTCCAAGAAGTCTTGATTCCTTTTAACGAGAAGTAGTTCATATAAAGCAAGAATTGGGTGCTTATAGAGAGCTCATTGCTATTGAGGTGTCATGGTGTCTAGGTCCTTTCAGCAGACATAGCCAAGAAGTATGTTTGATTTTAAATCATGAATTTATCTTGATCCCCAACTCCAATTGGGCTTCCTTGATAGCTCATTTGGTAAAGAATCTGTCTGCAATGCAGGAAACCCTCAATTCTGCAGATAAATCTGCTGGAGAAGGGATAGGCTACCACTCCAGTATTCTTGGGCTTCCCTGTGGCTCAGCTGGTAAAGAATCCGCCTGCAGTGCGAGAGATCTGGGTTCAATCCCTGGGTTGGGAAGATCATCTGGAGAAGGGAAAGGCTACCCACTCCAGTATTCTGGCCTGGAGAATTCCATGGACAGAGTCCATGGGGTCACAAAGAATCAGACACGACTGAGCGACTTTCACTTTTCGACTCCAATCCAGCACCAGAAGATTTTTCTTCTTTTCCCCCAGTTCATATTTTTATCTCCTTTCTCTTACAGTGAGAAACTAGTTTTCAATTCAACATCAATATATTTATTAATACTCACTTGCTATTCCCTACAGTACACCCAAGAGTCAGAATGCCTGTTCTCAGTACCTTTACCAACCATAGACCTACTCATAAGTTCCAGATTGCTTGCAGCACTTTTTTTAACCCTTAGAATACAGCCCACTAAAGGTAACATGGTCTGTTAAAAAACCTTTAAACCCGAAATAGATTCACTTCTCTTTATACTCAATGTTAGGGTTCTCCTAATATATTGATTTAATTTTTTGTGATAGTGGGCTTTTTAACTTTCCAGTCTTATTAACATATAACTGATATATAATATTTGAAAGTTTGAGGTATACAGCATAATGATTTGGTATATGTATATACTGTGATATGATTACCACAGTAAACTTAATTAATATCTGTAACAAAATTACAGAATGCTTTACAAGTTTGCATGTCATCCTTGTGCAGGGGCCATGCTAATCTCTGCATTTTTTCAGTTTTAGTATATGTGCCACTGAAGTGAGCACTAATTTAATTATTTTGCATATGTAAAACAGCAACATGATTCAAAAGTCAAAACTATATTAAAATGTAACTCAGAGAAGTTTTCTTCAGCCCTGTACATAGCCAATTTTATTAGTTTCTTGTTTATCCTTTCTTAATCGCAAAAATAGTCAAATGTATATGTACACACACACACACACATATATCCTCATTTTGCCTTCTATTCAAATGCAACCACACTAAATACATTCCTCTCTGCACCTTATTTTTTTTACTTCATATTGTTTTATGTCATACACATGCAAGTGTTTTATAGCACTTGTATCTCACTTATTTGCTCTCTCAAATGTATTTGGTATTTCAGTTCAATTTAATTGATCAGTTGTGTCCAACTCTTTGCAACCCCATAGACTGCAACACAGCAGGCCTCCCTGTCCATCACCAACTCCTGAAGCTTCCTCAAACTCATGTCTGTTGAGTTGGTGATGCCATCCAACCATTTCATCCTCTGTTGTCCCCTTCTCCTCCTGCCTCAATCTTTCCCAGCATCAAGGTCTTTTCCACTGAGTCAGTTCTTTGCATCAGGTGGCCAAAGTATTGGAGCTTCAGGTTCATCAGTTTTTCTAATGAATATTCAAGACTGATTTCCTTTAGGATTTGGTATTTAGGAAGGTTTTATTTTATGGTTACTTTTATAAAGCTAAAGTAACCTCAGTCTCCAACCCTAGCTTAATTTTGTTTTTTCTAATGGTTCCCCAACAATACTGAAATTGGTCAACAATTTCTTTTCCTCTCTCATTTCTATCCACCAGTATCTTATTGCAATAAATATCCTTTACCCCCATCAGCAACAAGTATATTCAATAAGTATATTCTATATTCTATCTCTCTCTTATCACTCTTCCCTTTTAAACTATTGTATAATATCTTCTTTGCCTGGGCATGTACTCTACTTACAACAATCATAATTTTATGAGTAAATATATATTTAATGCTCTCCATCAGTCTTTATGCCAATGTCTTTTCATTTTGGTTCTCTAAAAAGCCTTTCTTCAGTAAATTCATGGGAGCAGTATTCTCTGTTTCTTTCATGTTCATCATTTGTGACCTGTTAGCTGGATATAAAATCGTTGGCTCATGTTTTCTTTCCTTGAATATCTTCAATATGTTACACTATTTCTTCTGGAATAAAGTCTGAAGACAATTACTTCTTTCCCATCAAGGTGACTTGATATTTTGACTAGATACCCAAATGATATTTTTCTTTCTTGCAATGTCCAGAAGTTTGAGAACATACCTTGACCATTAGTCATTCTGGATTGATTTTCCTAGGTAGTAGTATCAAATCTCTTTTTATCGCAGGAAAAATTTTCTTAAAAATTTGCATTTTACATTTAAAATACTTTTAAATTTCCACTGCTTTTTTTCTTCCTTGTGTGTCTTCTATTATACATAGCTTGTTCATTTGTTTGTTTACCTTCTACATGCATCACGTCCTTTCAGATCTCTTTGATTTGTTGGAAGTCCCTCCTTTTCACCTACTGTTTATTTAAAGGTGTTATAATGTATTTATTCACTTTTATTTTTTCAATTTTAATCTCCATTTCTCAAATGATTAATATTAATTCTAATTTGGAGTTCTCCTATACTTCTGAGAGTCTCTAATTCTGATTCATATACTTCTTTCCTGTCTAATATGATTTTATTAGTTTTTTAGCTCATTTTGAAACAGTTAAAATTTTCATGTCTTATAAGCATGTCTTCCTTGTATGTTTTCATTGTTAGAATGTTATTAGACTCTTTTTTCTTTTTTGCAATGACTTAGTGTTGGATTTTTTTCTAGTTTTATTGAGATACAATTGACATAGAACATTGTAAGTTTAAGGTGTACAATGATTTGATATACAGTAAGGTTAGTTAACACATCTGACAATGTTTGATTAGAACACAATCTTATTCTATTCATTTTTATAGGAATTTAGTTTTTCCTTTATGAAGGAAGAGTGAACCAGAGTAACTTCTGGCTTCATTATTCTAGATTTCCTTCTTCTGGTGTCCTTATCAAGAACTTTTTTAATGGTCTTTTATACATTCTGAGATATAGTTCCTCTTTCTTTTTCCTTTACTTCTATTATCCCATACTTCCTCATTTAGATTCTACTCTCAGAAGTCTTCTTTTGTTGTGAGGTTTTCTTTTGAAAAGGAGCTTTGTAATTAAGTTGAAGTTCAAAGGCCAAAACCATCACAGCTACTTTACACCTTATCTGGGACCCCATAACCGCCATCTTTACTGAAGTGTAGAAACCCCCTCCCAGTCCCAGTAGTTGTTCTCAGACTGGTCTACTCTGATTTTCAGTGAGCCAGAAATGATATGGACCTAACAGAAGCAGAAGATATTAAGAAGAGGTGACAAGAATACACAGAAGAACTATACAAAAAAGATCTTCATGACCCAGATAACACAATGGTGTGATCACTCACCTAGAACCAGACATCCTAGAGTGAGAAGTCAAGTGAGCCTTAGGAAGCATCACTATGAACAAAGCTATTGGAGGTGATTTAATTACAGTTGAGCTATTTCAAATCCTAAAAGATGATGCTGTGAAAGTGCTGCACTCAATATGCCAGCAAATTTGGGAAATTCAGCAATGGCCACAGGACTGGAAAAAGTCAGTTTTTATTCCAATCCTAAAGGCAACGCCAAAGAATGCTCAAACTACCACACAATTGCACTCATCTCACACGCTAGCAAAGTAATGCTCAAAATTCTCCAAGCCAGGCTTTAACAGTATGTGAACCATGAACTTCCAGATGTTCAAGTTAGATTTAGAAAAGGCAGAGGAACCAGAGATCAAATTGTCAACATCAGTGGATCATCAAAAAAGCAAGAGAGTTCCAGAAAAACATCTACTTCTGCTTTATTGCCTACACCAAAGCCTTTGACTGTGTGGATCACAACAAACTGTGGAAAATTCTGAAAGAGATGGAAATACCAGACCACCTTAACTACCTCCTGAGAAATCTGTATGCAGGTCAAGAAGCAACAGTTAAAACTGGACATGGAACAACAGACTGGTTCTAAATTGGGAAAGGAGTATGTCAAGGCTGCATATGGTCACCCTGGTTATTTAACTTATATGCAGAATACATCATGCAAAATGCTGGGTTGAATTAAATACAAGCTTGACTAGAGATTGCTGGGAGAAATATCAATAACCTCAGATATGCAGATGACACCACCCTTATGGCAAAAAGCGAAGAAAAACTAAAGGACCTCTTGATGAAAGTGAAAGAGGAGAGTGAAAAAGTTGGCTTAAAACTCAACATTCAGAAAACTAAGATCATGGCATCCGGTCCCATCACTTCATGGCAAATAGATGGGAAAATAATGGAAACAGTGGAAGACTTTATTTTCTTGGGCTCCAAAATCACTGCAGATGGTTGACTCCAGCCATGCAATTAAAAGACACTTGCTCCTTATAAGAAAAGTTATGACCAACCTAGACAGCATATTAAAAAGCAGAGACATTACTTTGCCAACAAAGATCCATCTAGTCAAAGCTATGGTTTTTCCAGTAGTCATATATGGATATGAGAATTGGACTATAAAGAAAGCTGAGCTCCAAAGAATTGATGCTTTTGAACTGTGGTGTTGGAGAAGGCTCTTGAAAGTCCCTTGGACTGCAAGGAGATCCAACCAGTCCATCCTAAAGGAGATCAGTCCTGAATATTCATTGGAAGGACTGATGCTCAAGCTGAAACTCCAATACATTGGCTACCTGATGCAAAGAACTGACTCATTTGAAAAGACCCTGATGCTGGAAAAGATTGAAGGCAGGAGGAGAAGGGGATGACAGAGGATGAGATGGTTGGATGGCATCACTGATTCAATGGACATGAGTTTGAGTAAGCTCCAGGAGTTGGTGATGGACAGGGAAGCCTGGTGTGCTTTAGTCCATGGGATCACAAAGAGTTGGACATGACTGAGTGACTGAACTGAACTGAACTAGTGCCAGTCTTAAGAGTTCTCCTGTTCTCAGCTCTGTCAGATACCTCATGGCTTCCTCTTGTGCACATACGGATACTATGTGGGTCTTGAACTATTGATGATTTTCCTATATCTGCTCATATTTTGAGGTTCATGAGAATATCCTTTTCATCTAGAACAAAAATTTGAAAAAGTAAATGTCAATCAAGGGGAAATTAGCTTAAAATGTAGTATATCATTATAGTTATTAATAAAGTGAAATCCATGATCAATTTTATGTAACAATATGGAAAGCAGTATATATCATTAAATAGAAGATACAAAGTTTTCATATTATGATATAATTAATATGTTTTTTTATTTTTTAATATATATTTTTAGGGCTTCCCTGGTGGCTCGGTGGTAAAGAATCTGCTGGCCAACTCCGGAGACATGATTCAATCACTGGTCTGGGAAGATCCCACATGTGGAGCACCTAAGCCTGCACCACAACTACTGAGCCTTGTTAAAGACCCTATGAGGTCGGGTACTCACTGCTGACACAGAGCAGCCATCATCCTAAACATCCACACTGATGACTAACACCATTCAGGCCACAGAAAGTGCTTCTCCACATCTCTTGCTCTCTTTTTTGAAAGCAAAAGGTGCCTTAACTCAATCAAATGTCAAGAAGAATTGTGAGTTGTCCTGCTGCCAACAGCATAGAAGGACACTGCTTAAGAGCATAAGGAGAATTTGAGCTGTGGAAGCATTTAGGTAAGAGAAAAGACAAATTAATTCACTTGTCAAATCCTTCCTCTCAGATGTCATGAATGCTATAGATTCTTGCATGATAAAGTATCATTCCCCAGGAGTACTGAGCATCTACTTTCTTGCTTTCTTCAAGTTCCAGCTTGTAGGCCTGTAAGCACTCATGAATAAATGCAGTATTTTCAATAATTACATATGGCAGCCAGAGAACATTTTACAATATTAAGCAATATTATCCTTATATCACACTTCCCTGGTAGCTCAGTGATGAAAAATTCACCTGCCAATACAGGAGACATGGGTTTGCTCTCTGGGTCAGGAAGGTCCCTTGGAGAAGGCAACCACTCCAGTATTCTTGTCTGGGAAATCCCATGGATGGAGGAGCCTGGTGGGCTACAGTCCATAGGCTCGCAAAGAGTCGGACACAACTGAAGCAACGAAACAAAAATCTTTATGTCATTTTTATATATACTCCAGATATAACATGTTTGAGGAATGAAGCATAATAGCAATTTTGGGCATTAGCAACTGATGGATATTGAATATAAGAATTATAAATAATTTTCTGTTGATAAGAATATAAGCTATAATGACATTTTAAAACTAGAGTAAAAACTAAGCTTTATTTGAATAATTTCTGTTTAAGTTGTAATGACTAATCATTATTATTTTAATTTTGTTTTTAATTTTAATAGATTATTTTAGAAGAAAATTCACTTTTTGAGGAAAGGAGGTCCCTATTCTGTGAGAGACAACAAATAGGAAAAATAATTTTAATTTTTAATAGTTTAACATTTCCTTTTATTGTATTTTTGATGACATATATTAAAACTTGGAACCTTTTGAATGTAATTACATTTTATCTTTTAATTCTATAGATCATTGAAAATGAGAACAAGTTGAGACTGAGATAGAAACACAAAACATGAAAGTAAGGCTCAGAAAAGTAAGGACTGAAAAGATATTAGAGTATATTCAAAGAGATGGTCTGCTTCATTTTTTAAATTTCAGAATTGAAAGTAAACAGGCTTCTGCTGAGCATGACCCACACACAGTTCACAAACAGGTATGACAAGTTCTTTATTTAATCTATTTTAGCTACTATGCAAAACAAGGAAATACAGAAGCAAAGTATATTCATCCATGACTCAAAAAGATCGAATGAAGCACCTATTACTTTATGTTCTTTGCTAATGAAGTTTTTTTTCCTGATCAAAACAATGAAAAATATGTTTTTTCTATAAAATTCACAACACATGCAATTCTGGCCTGCCCATCGGAAGATAAATTGCAAAAAAATTTGGCAAATTGATGAGAAATATGAAATCTTTGGATCTTTATTGTCTGTTGGAAAGTGATCCTGGGAAAAATCTGTCATATCCTTCTGAAATCATCAGAGTGATTCAGGAAAAATGTAAGTTGATTCAAATTATTGGCTACGAATTTTCCATTGAATAAACAGCAGAAAATTTAATATTTCAAATAAAAACAAAGTGTTTTTCAAATAGAGAAAGTAACCACAGAAACTTTTTAATATCTTAAGATGGAAGACCAAAGTATTTTGTTACTATTATTACATATTTCACCGTCAGTTTTCACAATTAGTTTTGTCCAGGGGAACCATTTGTGACTAGAAATACTTAGGTTCTCAATTTAAAGCATACAAAATAATACCTGTACCAAAAACAAACAAAACCACAGCATATGCAAAAACTAGAACCGGAAAAAAAGCCCTAAAGAATAGCAAAGAGGGAATTTCCTGGTGTTCCCATGGTTAAGAATCTGCCTTGTAATGTAGGGGACACAGGTTGGATCCTGGCTGGGGAACTAAGCTCCCACATGCCACAGAACAACTATCCCGTATGCATGCGGCAAGAAGAGAGCCTTTGCACCACAAAAAAGACTCCACACGACTCAATGAAGATCCTGCAGGCTGCAATGAAGACCCAGTGCAGCCAAAAAATAAATAAGTATTAAAAAAAAAATAGCAAATAATAATCAACCAAGAAACCAGTAAACACATAAATACTAATCTTGGAATGATATTATTAAAGAATAGTCACAGGATTTGCAGAAACTTCAAAGTTCAAACTGATACAAGTTTGGCTCTTTTCCTTTTTAAGATGAATTCTTTTTAATTTAGAGAAACTCTTTTCCTTAAATTGAAATAAACTGTATGTGAAGTGTGTAACAAATGTGACATCCCTATAAAATATAGGAAAACAAAAACAAGTAAATATCTTTATGCAAATAAAAATATTTACATCACTATAAAGGATGTGTATGTGCTCAGTCATGTCTGACTCTGTGACCCCATGGACTGTAGCCCACCAGGCTTCTCTGTCCGTGGGATTTTCCAGGCAAGAATACTAGAGTGGGTTGCCATTTTCTCCTCCAGGGGAGCATTCAGACCTAGAGATCGAACCTGCATCTCTTGTGTCTCCTGCATTGGCAGGCAGATTCTTTACCACTGTTCCACCAGGCCTTCCCCATGAAAAGAATACTTGCACACAAATAATCTCCAAACTTCTTTTCATTTATTTACTTTTTTTTTTTGCTGCACATGGGCTTTATCTAATTCTGGAAAGCAGGGAGCTACTCTCTAGTTGTGGTGCATGGGTTCTCATTGTGATGGCTTCACTTGTTGCAGAGCACAGGCTCTGGGCGCACAGGCTTCAATAGTTGTAGCATACGGGCTCAGCAGCTGCGATTCGCTGGCTCTAGGGGGCACAGGCTTCAGTAGTTGTGGCCCACGGGCTCATTTGTTGCAGCTCGAGGGGTCTAGAGCACAGACTCAGTAAGAGACATGGGTTCGATCCCTGAGTCGGGATGATGCCCTGGAGGAGGGCATGGCAACCCACTCCTGTATCCTTGTCTGGAGAATTCCATGGACAGAGGAGCCTGGTGGGCTACAGTCCATGGGGTTGCAGAGAGTTGGACATGACTGAAGCAGCTAAGCACGCACATACACATGCACAGACCAAGACACAGTGTCAATTAAATAGAGATTTGAATAAATCATAGAACATATTGCCAATTTTTTGTCTTCTTTATAATATTTCAGTCTTGAAATTTCCTAAAAAAGGACATCAGACTTCCAGTTGGGGCAGGCTTTCAGTTTGCTGGGTGCTGAAGGGTAAGACATCAATATTTTATGGATCTAGATACTGCTTTGAGAGACTGTGAGAACTGCAATATAAGTGGTAATGATTTATATAACAGAATTAGAATATTTAATAATAGTGTCTATAATAATTAACATAAGACCCCATCATACTATTTGGACTTTAATGTATAAAATTCATTGTTGATTTCTGAATGTAAATGTTACTACAATAATGTTATTGACTATTTTAGTTGCTATTGGCTAAATAAAAAGTTTTTACCATATTAAAGATAATTTTTTTTCTTTTGAATTTTTTATTTTATATTGGGGTATAGCCGATGGTAGCTCAGCTGGTGAAGAATCCACCTGCAATGCAGGAGACCCCAGTTCAACTCCTGGGTTGGGAAGGTCCCCTGGAGAAGGGATAGGCTACCCACTCCAGTATTCTTGGGCTTCCCTGATGACTCAGATGGTAAAGAATCCGCCCGAAATGTGGGAGACATCGGTTCAGTCCCTGGGTTGGGAAGATCCCCTGGAGGAGGGCCTGACAACCCACTCCAGTATTCTTGCCTGGAGAATCACCATGGACAGAGGAACCTGGCGGGTTATACTCCAGCGGGTCACAAAGAGTCAGACACTACTGAGCAACTAAGCTCAAGCATATAGCCGATTAACAGTGTTGTGACAGTTTTAGGAAAATAGTAAAGGGATTCAGCCATACACATACATGTATCCATTCTCCCCCAAACACCCCTTCCATCCAGGTTCATACTAAAATTAATTTAAAAATAAAAATTTAATGACTTAAGCAAGGTCGACTAATTTGGCATTACTACCATTAGAAAGCAAATTATGTAAAAATCATGATTATAACAACATAATTAGCAATTTTGCTAAAATGAGGGGAAAAAATTTATGTAATAAATATATCATAATGTATGAATTATGTATGTCTTTGTCAGCCAAACAACAAAACTGCCACATCTGTGCAAAAAATTAAAGATCAGCAAACTTTAAAGTTTGCTAATAACCAGTCATATAAAACTTGTTCTCCGGATCTCATGTATGTGTTCTTACCACAGGAGAAAAAAAAAGAATGTTTAAGGACGAGAAAAGACCAATATTCAATTTTGTTTTAAAGGTAGCACAGATAGGAAATATTTTACCATATTTAACAGTTGTTAGCTTGTTTATAACTTATAAATATTTAGACATATGCTTCTCCACTTATACTTTTGCCCAGGCCCATAAATTCAGGGGTGGGTGTAATTGCACATGCTTCTTTTACTGCTGACAAGAATGACTGTTAAGTGTTTCTAATGTTCTGGGCACTGAGCTGGGTACTTTTTATACAGTAGCTCACAACACCTCTCGGAAGCAAGGGAAATATTCTCATTTCATTTTACAGCTAGGGAAACTGAGGCTTTAGGGGGTAAAGTCTCTGCTCAAACACTGTTAAAACTGAATCAAAAGGACATTTACCGTACCCATCCTGAACTGGGACTAACTGTTAAGGCTGACAGAATACTGGGGAATGGACTTTATAAGTGCAAGACATCTTCTGTGAAAGGTCTATTGCTCTATCCCAACTCATGCTGCCTGAAATTCCACCATTATATACTGATTCCTTCTAATTTTAAAGTCTTTCCAATCTCTGAAAGAAACCAATGGAATGCAAATACTCCCAGGTGGTAAAAGATGATAATGTGTGAAGCCAGGAGTACTTTTCATATTTTTTTCCACCAAAGTAACTCGTCAGACCAGAATTGAATTTTTAACTCCTAGAAGTCTGAATGTTCAGCCCAAAAGATGCTGATCAATTTCTTTTATGTCTTATGTTATCTCTTTAAAATCATGCATGTATTTTTCTCCATACTATATATGATATATATAAATATATATATTAAATATAAAAATGTTTCCCCTCAGGCTTCCCTGGTGGCTCAGTGGTAACAAATCCATCTGTCAGTGCAGGAGATACAGGTTTGATCCCTGATCCAGGAAGATTCCACATGCCACAAAGAAACTAAGGCTCTGTACCACAGCTACTGAGCCTGTGCTCCAGAGCCCAGGATCCACAATTACTGAGCCCACGCGCTGCAACTACTGATGCCCAAGCTCTCTAGAGCCTGTGCTCCACAACACGAGAAGCCACTGCAATGAGAAGCCCAAACAGCAATGAAGAGCCAGCACCGCCAAAAATAAGTAAATAAATAAAAAGTTATTTAAAAAATGTTTCTCCTCCAGCTCTCGAAGTAAAAATGATGCTTCAGAAAATACTCTGTTCCTCTTAGAGTTCAAGAACTCTTTGGCATACTGTATAACCCTCTGACTTGGAAAGCAGAGCTTAAACTGCTATCGTGGGCACTTGAGTGGGGTTTACTTGACCCCCAGGTAAGAGAAAGGTCCAGCAGAAAAATGAGAAGCTGGATTAACCACTTCTTGATTTAACTCAGGACCCATCAGGTTCATCTTTTATTTTACTCATTTTTCTAAGTCACGTAAAGTGTACCTCTGACTGTCTTGAAGGAGGTGGACTCCTTGTCATTAGGGTGTGCAAGAAGACTGGACAATTGTTTGCTTGGGAAGCTATGGCAGGTAGGGCATGGAGAAATTAGTGAAGGAGCCTTTCAAATGTGATGCCGTATGATCCTGCAAGTTTCTAAGTCCTCTGCAGCAGTCATTTCCAGAGAAATGTATTCAACTTAGTAACTATGTATTCAGTACGTTTTGAAGTGCCAGAGGTTATGCTAGGCAGTGGTAGACAGGACAGTCTTCTTGAAACTAAGTTGGCTGCAGAGAGCTATACACCAGCATGTAACTAGAAGCACGTGGTTACAGAAGTTCAGGGGAGGGATCCAAGCCTGAAACTGTGGAGCTGGATCCTTGTAGGTTTCCAGGAAAGGGTAGTATCTAAACTGAGGTTTGAAGAATAAGTAGGAGTTTGTCCAGGTCCTTCTGGAAGCCACTATGGTTGTGATTAATTTCAGCTAGTTTTTAGGTCCCTTCTCTGCCCTGCTACACTTTGTTCACTGATGCTACCAGTCAACACAAGCTATTTAGGAACGAAAGTGCTGACTTTTTAATTATCCATTGTAACCATCAAGGTGTAGAAAGAATAAGTGGCCCATCTCATGATATAAAACTGTATCAGACAGAGGGACTGGATTTAAGGCTTTGGGCATCAAAGATACAGGACAGATCCTAAAGTCGTTTTACATATTCACAGCTGTTTAATCAAGGGGAAGGGAGGAGGGTGAGGCATACTGCATTTGCCTCCTGGGCTGTGAACACAAAGGAAAGAAAATATTGTGAAGGGAAGAAACAGGCTCCTCCTTGCAGTAGTATGTTTTTTGGTTGTCACACAGTAGACGGCAGAGCCAATAAGCCAGTCTGCAAAACTGCCAGCTAAAAAAACCAAACCCTTTGAAGTAGCTAATGAATACACTCTTTTTAACTTACTCCGATCTCATCGCTGAGAGCTGTGCAGTTGCTCCTGGGCAGAAGTTTCACTAATGTAGGGATGTTGACTGGCCACTGCATCAAATATTTATCAAGTCACAGATGGGAATCTACAAAGAGTTTGCAGAGAGGTTTAGTGTCTCCCTTTGGTTCTAGGGGAAGCACGTCAGCACTGCAAAATGCAAGCCCTCAAATACACATCTTTAAGCTTAGGTGTATGGCTGACCCATTTAAACAGGTTAAGTGGAGCCCAATTTAAAGAAGTCACTTTTTTTTCCCCTTAAAGTAAAAGTAGTACATTTTTACTGTAGACATTTTTTAAAAATATCTTTACACTAAAAGAAGAAAAGAGAACTTACCCATAATGTCACCGTCCAGATATACTGTACCTGTCTTTTAAATCAAAACTAAATCATCCTTCATCCAGTGCTCTGTACCTGTTTCACTCCTACTTTTCTCGTTTAACAATATATTCTTAACATCTTTACAAGACATTATGTATTCCTCTACAGCATATTTTGATATATTTACACTATTCCAGTCTATCAATGTGCCATGATTTACCCAACCAATCTCTTGGGATTGGATATTTAAGTTGTATCTAACTCTTCACTATTTACTGTAAGTGATGTCCTTGATAAGTAGCCTTATAATTAATTACTGTGCACAGTTATATTTTCCCAGGCAAATGAGTGGAAGAGGAATTGCAAGGTCGAGTTAGTCTGGCACACCAGTTTGCATTTCCATCCTCAAAGTATGAGAGGGCGTGGGGCTGTCCTTTTTAATGGGCTATCAGGTCGTCCATCCCGAGTGAGATGGCCTTGGAGGCCACTGAGAGCTACATATTGGTCTAGGACTTTGGGGGTTGGTTTATTTGCATATTTGTTTGTTTTTTGTAACAGTCTCCTTGAAACTTGAACTTTTTTCTTCTTTAATTTAACAGCTATCTTATTTCACTAATCTCCCATCTTTATTTAGTTACACTGGAGAGAAAGAAGGATCTCTTCAATGATAAACATCAGTGCCTGGGTTCAATAAGGATTTATGGCTTGCTGTTTTGCATTGTTAGTAACCACAACTATAATGCTGGGTCTATCAATACCTTTTTCCTCTAACTATAGAAGGCAGGCTGTTTCCTGCAATTGAAGTCTCCTAGAACAGAGATTCAGTGATATATAGAAAAAAATATATTGTTAAGGTAAGACTGCCAGCTTTTTGTTTTGCCACGTAAAGCTATTAGAATAATTACAAGAAACAGTGGTCATCTACTATCATCAAGCAACCACTAAAGCATGAACATTTAACACACACGCACTTGTACCAAGACAAGAAGAACATAGTCCCAGAATAAAGTACTTTCTTACCTAAGAAAGAACAACTGGCATTCTTGCACTGACATATACATTGTCCTTATTCTTCTTCTCACAAAGTATTTGGAAACAGCATCTTGGATTGGCATCAGTTAGTGGACCCTGGCTTGAGAACCACAGTCTCCCAGGCTCATAACCATGTCTTTATGGTTATGAGAGAAGAAGTGAGAAGAAACCCTCTAATTCCTTCCATGTGTCTCTTCCTAATTGCCTGGTCTATGGGGTCTTCCCAGGCTGCAGTAATTTGGATATTTTTCTCATGACTTGCCCATCTCCACAAACTACCTATATATTATTTATTTGGCATTTGTTTTAAATCAACACTTCCTTAACTTCAAAAATAAATTGATTTCAAAGAGAAAGTTAATTCCTTAAACATCAATGGAAAAACCAATACTGCTTGTAATAAATAAAGCAAAATAATGTTATTAGATTCTAGATCAAAAAAATTACCTGCCAAAGGTTCTGAGACAGAGTCCTACACTTCTTTGGTTTCAAAAGAGAGAGGTTAGCAAGTGAAAGGTGTTATAAAGATATATAGGAGACTTTGCCCTTGGCAGAACAAAAAGGATTAAAAGAGAATTGGAATAGAAATAAACTTGTTGCCAGGTGAGGTCATATACTTTGATGCTCTGTCTGTGTGCCCCCGGTAGGGGTCCCATAGCTTGGAAAGCACCAGTAAAATAGAAACATAGTTGGACATGGTTTTGAGACCTGGACTGGCCACTTGTTGATTAAAAATCCCAGGCCAGTCACTTCACCTCTTCTTAAAACCTCAGCTTCCCCAGCTATAAATGAGATGGTAATAATCTCTATCTATTTGGGATATAGTGAGGAATACAGGAGAATAGTTAGAGCATTTTGTAATTTCTGAAATAATATACATGCCATGAAGGATTAGCCTCACTTGCAGTGTTTTTATTCATGGGGATCAGATGTTTTTCCCTGGCCCAGGATATACTTCCAGGCCAAACATCCTACCATAGCCTAAAATACATAAGAGGATTCAGTTCAGTTCACTTCAGTCGCTCAGTCATGTCCAACTCTTTGCGACCCCGTGGACCGGAGCCAGGCCTCCCTGTCCATCACCAACTCCCAGAGTTTACCCAAACTCATGTCCATTGAATGATGGCCATCCAACCATCTCATTCTCTGTCATCCCCTTCTTGAGGACTAAAGGCTTTAAAAATGAATTACTGGATCCCAGATCATGTAGGATAAGTCCTAATGAAACCAAACTAAGCATTCTTAAGAACTGTAATTATGGGACTTCCCTGGTTATAGAGTGGATAAGAATCCACCTGCCAATGCAGGAGACATGGGTTCAATCCCTGGTCTGGGAAGACCCACGTGCTGCAAATCAACTAACCCCGAGCGCCACAGCTACTGAGCCTATGCTCTAATAGTTGTGAGCTGCAACGGCTGAGCCTGCATGCTGCAACTGCTGTAGCCTGTGCCCTAGAGCCCATGCTCTGCAGCAGAAGAGGCCACTGCAATGAGAAGCGCTGCAATGAAGAGTAGCCCCCACTCACTGCAACTAGAGAAAGCCCATTAGCAGCAGCAAAGACCCACCGTGACCAAAAATAATTAAATTAATTTAAAAGAATTTTAATTATATGATCAATGGCTCTAATTATCAGGAGGGCAGAACCTTGCTTGGCTTGTTCACTTCTATGTCCTTTGCACCCACTTCAGGGTGTGGTGCCTCAAAGATGGTCAGTAAATGCTGTGTGAATAACTGAATGAGTGAATGAATGAATGAGATGACATCCCTATGTTAGACCCTGGTCTTTGTAGTAGCTATCTATCAGTGGCTTTTTATCAACCAGCACTGTATTCATCATGCCTTTAATGTTCTATATTTTATGATGCTTTGACATCTGAGGGCTTGTAGACCCAGGGAGGAACTGACCCTCCCAGGGGCAGCTAATTCCTAGAGATAGCAAACAATTTACCAGTGAGTGCATCTTTTATCATGCAAACCAATCAATCCTGAGTCTCTACCCACTGTTTCCCTCCTTTTACCAGGCTCCTGCCTTCCTGGACACCATCCCCCTAAGCTAAATCACCCAGGACTATGTACCAGACAACTAAGGACCACCTCTGTGGTCTACAGTCCTCCAAATTATTCAAACTCTCCAATCCTAAACCTGCTCAGCTGTTCACCCTTCCTAGCCCATCCCTTCCTGTGCAAACCACAATAAAGGCTCTTACCCAAGCTCTCCCTTCCTCCTTCTGACTCCTGGTGCTTCGCTGCTGCCGCCTGGCCTGGCACGCCCCATCCTCTTGAGAACTCCAAGTAATAAACTATCTTTCCAATGGCAGTCATCTCCTGATGTGTTGGCAGCCATTTCCTGATGTGTTGACCTGTCTATATCTGAACAAAAACAAAATTCTAAGTACATTTAAAGACAAGTTTCAACCCTGAGAACCCACGCCAATTCCCAACCTACAAGGTTTTCTTTCCCCTTAACACCCAAAGCCACCTGTGGAGATATTTAAAACTGCAACGTGAATTAATCCAGTTGCACAGTTAGTGTGTGCCGAGCACTGTGCTGGGCCCTCATGATGCTACATCTAAGACGACCCTCCAAGAGCTTCAGTTTAGGTGGGAAGACAGACATGTAAACAATCCAGGGAGAGTAGAGGAAGAGCTTTCCCAGAGGCCCCAGCAAAGGCTGTGGAGCAGGGAAGGAGTAGTCCCATCTGCCTGGAGGCCTGCCCTCCTCAACCCAGTATGAGTTACAGCCGTGACTTAGCTGGTTCCTGCGGGATTGGCAGGTGGGGAAGGTCTCCGCTTAAAGAAGCGTTAACTCTGATGAGTCCTGACATGGAGGGAGGATTTCCTGTATCGTTGTGCCATGCTTATTTCATTCGCTCTGTTCCTTTATAGGGCAAATATTATTATCCCCAGCTTAGAGATGAAGATTCCTCCATTCAGGGGCTTAGCTCAGGTAAACAAAATCCTACTCAACTCAGTGGTAGAACCCAAATGTAGGATATGACTCCGGAACAGGTGCTTCCTTGCCAATTCACTCCCTTGTATTTACTGAGAGCTCCTTGTGAACCAGATTCCACCCCATAATTGCAGAAGAGAAAGCAGCTCTCCAAAAGCATTCCTTACTTTACAACAGAATTTGCCAGAGGATTCTTTTACTGTATTGTCATTGTTCTTATTTAGCCACTAAGTCACTTCCTACTCTTTGCAACCCCATGGACTACAGCCTGCCAGTCTCCCTCTGTCCATGGGATTTTCCAGGCAAGAATACTGGAGTGGGCTGCCATTTCCTTCTCCAGGGGATCTTCCCGACCCAGGGATTGAACCTGTGCACTGGCAGGTAGATTCTTTACTGCTGAGCCACCAGGGAGGCCCCTTTTACAATATAGTACATGGACAACAATAGTCAACTTAGAAAAATCTTTTTAACACACAAGTCATTCTAAGGGCCATATCTAGTGACTAAAATGAAGTCCACCTATGTGCCTGCATTCTGGCTCAGGACTCCAGCTTCTCATTTGGGATGTCTACACCTGGCCGTCCTCTGAGAGATGGAGAAGCCAGGTGCAACGCTAAGTAGCAAAGACCCTCCTGGGCCCCAAGATCAGGATTGCCTGAGGTTGGAAGGGGCCGGGCGAGAGCTCCAACTGACATGGTCAGTGAATTGTGCCTTTGCTTCCAGCAGAGCATGTGGGGCTTCTGAGAATTTCACCATGCCTGATGGAGGCACCAGAGGCAGCCTGAGCCCCAGGCATATCGGCCACCTTGGCAGATTTCCTTTTTAGGCTTCATGTTGCCTTGTCAACCTCATCATCCAAACCAGTTCAACAAACAATTTATTAGGCTGGCAGCCCCTCTGGATGCTGCGACTTTTCTTTAAGAGAATGTTGGCTTTTCCATTCCACTTTCATGATTGCCTTTCCAGAGGAAAAAGGATGCATCTTTCAGCTTGGGTAAGAAGTATATTATATGAATATGGACATGCAGCTCATATACTAGCTATGAATATTCATAGGCTCTCTTGGACATATCACATCAAATTTGTGTGAAGGAATAAGTATTTGATTTTAAAATCAAAGCTGAATAGGATGCTTTTAAATTGTCATTAGGTTCTTATTATAAATGAATGCATTTATATTAAATTTGGATTAGAATTAGATATAATTCACACAGTACATAATTAGATAACTAGCTTTCTTCCCTAAATGGTATTTCTCCAAGATCTTTTTATGATCATTTAATTTCCAGTCTTTTGAAACAGATCAGAATAGACGATTGGATTTTGTAACACATTATTGCCTCTTTTATTTCAAAATTGCTATTTTAGGCTTCTTCACAACTAAGGATAGCCTTATTTTTTTTATGGCACTTTTTTCAATGGTCAGCCAGGAAAAATTGGAAGATCACTGCCTTGTTTTACTCTGCTTGCTCACAGATATTTTCTGCTATCAGTTTTCATGCCTGTAAAATTCTTTTATTGTTCACTTGTCACATGAAATATACAAGGCTCAATAATGACAGTCACTGCCGTTTGCCAGTGCTCACCCTGTGCCATCCACTGTGCTACGTACAGCATAGCATGTTCAAATCTCATCTGTAACCTAGAAGACAGATATTATCTTTTCTTGCTTTATAGTCAAGGAAACCAAAGCTCAGAAAATTCAAGTTATCTTGCCTAAGAAACCTAGCTCATGAGAAAATGAGATGGGTGGCCAATGAATGCCAAGTCAGTACACTTATCTTGCCCATTTATTATTTGATTTCATAGAGTTCTGTTTCTAAACACTGGAGAAACTCTGGGGAACAAGACAAAGACCCCTGTTCTCAAGGAGCCTGTGATCCTCCAAGCATCCCGATCCAGCCTAAATCCTAAGTCAAGACTCCCATCCACAGATGTAGAAGATGCCTGTCTTCAGCACAACTGGATTCCCCAGCTGGTTTGAATCCACCACTGAGCATGTCTCATTCTCGAGGGCTTGGGTTTATATCAATGCCTAACTCAGTGTCTGCATCCTTATAAATTCTTAATAAATATTTGTAGTTGTTGCTTGACATGTAGGCTTCCAAAAGAGAGGTGGGAGCAGGTTGTTTCAGATGGAAACACTTCCTTTAAATATCCCTTTTAATATGTTCCCTCTTTAATCTTACTCTTGACCTGATTTCTCTCTCATTCTTCCTTGGCTGCAAGTGCCTGAGATGACTTGGAAGATGGTACCAGACGGACTGCCATCTTACGCCTCACAGGCATTACTATCGCACCACCACCCCACCACACTGCAACCTGAGGACTAGGGTGAAACTCCCCTCGCTGGGTCCCTCCCCTTCTGAGGCTGCCTGACAGCCGGGGCCTGGCTGGCTTCCCACTCCTTAGTGTCTCCAAAACACAAGAAGGGAGATGAAAAGAGGTTTGCTGCTGTCTCAGCCCTTGCCATCAGATTTATAGGGCCTGCCTAAGAAGGGGAGATGAAAAAGGCCCATCAGCCCCGCCTGCGCTCCCCTGTCTGTGTCAGAACTGCTTCTTCAGCCTCCAAAGCATTTGGAGAGTTCTCACGGCAGGAAACTAAAATGCTTTTTTTCTCAGACATGATCGCTTAGGTCCTCCCCAAGCAGTGGGACCTGCCTGTCTTCCATTGGCATCTTTCATCTTCGTTTACAGTCCCTCTTTTGGAGCTTCTTCAATAATTGATGGTGTTCTGAGTGGAACGTCCGAGGCAACTGCAGGGTTGAATCGGGGTGTGAAGGATGGGGAAGAGGAAGGTGACACTGCTGTGGTCCCAGCCTCAGTGGTGGCTGGTGTCCTCTTCTCAGTACCCCTTCCTCCACTGCCCCTGCCCCTGCCCAGCGCAGTGTCCGTGAAAGAAGCTTGCGATAAATGAGGTTCTCTGGATGCAGACGCCCAGTTGGCGATCCTCGTGTAAGTGATTGAGAGGGACTATCCTCAAAAGAAGGCTTTAATGGGTCAGAGAGAGGGGTTAGAGACAGGGAGAGCAGAAGACAGGGCAGGAGAAGGAGCTGGGCAAAGATGGGACTTAGGGAAAACCGAGCCTAGAAGTGATCTCCCTGGATCTCTGTGGAATGAATTGCATCTCAGAGGTTATCCTGCCCAGGTAAAGGGGCTGGACTGTCATGCTCCCTCGTCAATCGGCCAGATGCCATGCCATTCCCACCTCTGGAGGCATCTCCCACCATGTGACTCTCTGCAAGCGCGGGCAGGCCTTTTGAGAAGATTACAAATATGTGAGCCAGTAGCAGCCAACTTCTGCAGAGCTGGGGCATGGATGTACTGGCCTGATAAAAGGATCCAGGTTGAGTACCAACTGCATCTCCTACATTGCTAGAGAAACAGTTTTTGAGAATGTGAGAATGACTCGGCAGTTCTGTTTCTGTTGAGAATATCTGTTAACAAGGCTCCCTCCCTCCTTTCCTCGCTCCCTTAAACAGATACTTTAGGAACTTAGAGTGTAAAGGTCAGGCAGTGAATGAGGAAATGAATAAACATACAAATAAACAAAACAATTCCAAATTGTTACCACCGCCCCAAAGAGAGTCCCGGGATAGAGGAAAACAGACAACCAGGACAGGCAGCTGTGTGAGGTGAGGCAGTCACAGAAGGCTTTTCTGAGTAGGTAGGTGATGTGTAAGCTGAAGCCTGAAGAGAGAGGAAGATGTAATTCTGGGAATGCTGGACAAGGCAGTTTCCACGGAGGGTAGCATCAGCGTCATTTCCCGCAGCAGAAAGGTGCGCGTGCTCTGAAGACCAACTGGAGAGAGCTGCGCATGCTCTCTGGATTGACTGGCGAGAAGCGCACATGCTCTCAGGACTGACGCAATGTCAGACGTGAGTTACGGGGGAGTTTGACTTGGCCCAGATGATGCTGAGCCTTGTAGGCCACGGGAGGGAGTTTAGATTTAACTTAACTGCAAGTAGAAACGTACTCAACTGTGTTTAGATGTGCAAAGAAAATGTTTCTCTATTTCCTTACATGGATCCAATCTTAATTTTTTTCTAACTTTAGCAGAAACTTGACATTTCAATATTTATCCTATCTTGGTCTCAGAAAATGCCGGGAGGATTCCTCTCCCGGCCCTCCCCTCCCCCAGCGCCCCCATGGCCCCTGACGTATGGGAGAGGACAGACAAATCCGTGTGGGGGCAGGGGAGGGCCTTGGACCAAACGTGGGCCTTAGTTAGGGTCTCAGGACTAGACTCTGCAGCAGGAATGGGCCCTTGCCTTCCTCTCCTTCCCTACCTGCTGCAGAACTGAGTGAGCATGCCTGTCTTACTACACCTGGTGGTAAAGCCCCGACACCCCAGCCCATCTACACCAACTTCGATCTTCCTGGTACTACAGACTTTGCAGCCTGCCCTTGAGTCCCATTCAGCTCTGGGTTTGGGGGTCAGCTTGCAGTCCTCAGTTTTTCCATGGTCAATATGCTTTCCAGACCATTCCACTGCAGCCCTCCACCCAGCACAAGGGAGCTTCTGGATACTTTCTGTGCTATAAAGGGCCAAGGTTAGATTGTTTGTGATTTAACTCTCTCATTCCATGCCATTGGTTTTACCCTGAAGTGACTCTTCCACATTTGGCATGGGCAAGGCAGTCTCCTCCCAGAGGCCAAATCAGAATGAGGAAGCCAAGTAAAAGTCTCCTTTCAGTCCACCTAGCAGGAGGCAAGCATACATGTTTCACCATCTCTGTCCCCTAATCTTACCCCCAGGCCTCCTGGAGTAGAAGGTGTCAGCCTCCCTCTTCCTCTCACTTGGTGTGACTTCCTGCATCCCTTTTTCCTTCCTCCAGGACAGATGTCCCCATTCACTCTCACCAGAAGTTGCAAGCAGTGGCAGATAGCTGTTTGAGACTCTTCATGGGGAAAAGAATGGTATATTAGTTTAAAATTTCCAAATTATTATTCCTGTTACAAATGGTATAAAAAAGAGCACTGCAGTCACAGTGTGGAAATGGAAGAAACAATCGGAAGCCAGCTTACTATTCTCCAGGGGACAGTAGCTTGAACTTGTTAGTAGCTTGAACTGGAGTTACAGTGGTGTTGGAGAGAAGTGAACAGATTGAATACCTATTTTGGGAGTAGATCTGGTCAGCAGTCTAGTTAACAAGTCTTCACTGAGCACATGCTCTGAGCAAGGCCCAGAAAAGACACAAAGATGGGAAAGACATGGTCTCTGAATTCAAAATGCTTATAAAACAATAGGTAAGACACATTCTTTTCTAGCCACTCTGTCTTATTTCCAAGGGGGATGCTAAATAACTTGATAAATATCAAAAGTAATGATAGTGTGAATATTAAAATACAGTAGATAAGAGAAGACATGTAATAATATTTTATGCTAGGTGAACACTAGATTTATATATAAGGAAAATCAGAAGTAGGAATTACTGATGGTGGACTTCCTAGGTCCAGTAAATGGCTAATGGGTTTTCAATACCGTCATCCCCACAGTAGTCATGTGACCTTGAATAAATTACCTAATCTCTCTTAAGTCTTATTTTCCTAAAGCCAAAAAAAAAATAAAGAAAAAAGGATGCAATAATAGAGTCTACTTCACAGCATTGTATGAAGACTCAGTGAGATTATATATAATAGGCACTTCGGATATGCACTGACTCACAACATATACTTTTTTAGCTATCAACTTAATTGAGCATTAGTCACATACCTTTGCTTCACTTCCCTGAAATGCACTTCTCCTGACTGGATACTTCTCCATGTCGATAGGAGAGTTTCCAGACTGCATTCTTCCATGGCAAAATGGCTGATGTCAATCAGCTGCTAATATCCACCCAGCACTGACTGCCTAACACTTGCATAGAGGATGAGAACTGACCCATTATGAAACCTCTGATGTGACTGGAAATATTAGTCGTTAAATATGTGAATAAGGAACAACACAAAGCAGAATTAGTGGCTTCCCTGACGGCTCAGTGGTAAAGAATCTGCCTACCAATGCAGGAGACACAGGTTTGATCCCTGGGTCGGGAAGATCTCCTGGAGAAGGAAATGGCAATTCACTCCAATATTCTTGCCTGGGAAATCCCACAGACAGAGGAGCCTGGCAGGCTACAGTCCATGGGGTCACAAAAGAGTCAGACTCAACTCAGCCACTAAACAACAACAAGGCAGCGTTACATTTAGTGATTCTTTCAACAAACAATTATTTAAGGCACGTAGAGTAATAGATAACAGGCTTATTCAGTCCTCCCAGCTGCCTTCCCAGGAAGGCATTATCAACCCATTTCACAGATGATGAAACTGAGAATAAGTACTTTACCAAAGACCACACACCTAAGAAATGTCAGATGTCAACTTGACTCCAAAGCTCACACTTGAATATGTGTTATCAGCCAGTCAATAGATACTTTTAAGTTCTACCCATGGACCAAGACACTGCTGAGCTCAGGGTACTCAGTTTGGGCCAACTTCCAGGCTGTGATATAGACACTCAGAGGATAGAAAGGTTAAATGTGTATCTCCCAGGCTGGGAGGACACTAAAAAGGCCCAGAACAGCTTGTATGATTCTGAAGAAGGTTTATAGCATGGCTTAGAAGCAAGGTTTAGAGTCAGACAAACCTGGGGTGAATTCCAGCTCTGCCACTTAACAAGCTGTGTGCCTATAGGCAAGTTTGTTTTACCTTTCTATGCCTCGTTTTCCTTGTCAAGAAAATGGGAGGAAAATCTGCTTCTTAGGGTAACTGAGAGCATTAACTGAGATGATGTATGTCAAGTGCTTTGTCAATGCCTCATCCAGAATCTATGCTTTTAAATGGTAGATGCTTTTTGATAGGGCTTCCCTAGTGGCTAAGACTCTGCCTGTAGTGCAGAGACTTGGGTTCGATCCCTTGGGTTGGGAAGATCCCCTGGACAAAGGAATGGCAACCCATTCCAGTATTCTTGCCTCGAGAATTTTCAATGGACAGAGGAGCCTGGCAGGAGGCCAGGGTTCGCAAAGAGTCAGACCCGACTGAGTGACTAACACTTTCACTTTTATATGATGTTGGATAAAACTGGATATAAATGATGGTGAAAATCATGTTTACAGCATTGCAGTGTTTCTTGGTACAACCTCTGACCCCAGAAACACTTATATAACTATTTTGTTAAACAAGTTCATGGGATGTAATCACAAAATAATTTAATGTTGACCCCTCTGTTCATTTACATCTGCCCTGTGGGGTGAGTTCTTCTTCCACAGGATAAATATTTAAGCTGGTTCCCATGACTGTTCTGTTTACTCTTAGGCAACTTATATTTACTTTAATTCATAAAACATGGTCTCATTTGGTAATTAAGATGGCCAGTCACCATGTAATAATAAATATATCTAATATGACTTAAATGTTCAGCTCCCCTGCCTTAGTGCTGGAGTTGGGGGATGGATCTGATAGACTTTTGTAAATACTTCTCAGCTCCCCCTAACTCCTGCAGGAGAGGCAGGCTGAAGGAGAAGAGGTAACAGATTGTTAAGCTGCACCCCACAGGTCTGCACGGCCTGCACTTGCTCAGCTTGAAGACTGAGGAAAGAGCCCAGATTCACCAACACAGACATCAGTGATTTGACGGACAGGGAGCTTACGCGTCTGAAGCAAGGTCCTGGAGCAACACCCCAGTGTGCAGTGGACAGTGGGCAGGACAAGGCATTAGTCTTCACTCCCTGCGGGGGAGAAGAGATTGCCAGGGGGAACTGACATCAGGTTGGCTCATTAGTTACCAGGGAAACCAGCAGAGGTGCTCACCTCTCACTGCCCTTTGATAAGCACAGTCACTAGCTGGGGCCTGGGGCAAGTACATAGGAAGGTCAGTCAGTTGTAAGTAGGGTGTAGGAGAGGCAGGCTGGTCGGGCAGGGGATGTACAGAGAGCAAGAAAGCGCCATCTTGAGTGACCTGACCATACACAGAAGCAGGAATGTTCTCTCTGGACAATGCTAATATTAGACTTGGCAGAAGTGTAAAGCTCACTCTCCTGAGAGGTTTCCTTGCATTCATTGAGAACCACATCAGTGCAGATTGCTTGCTTAATGCCTCCTATTCTGTTCATTGCTTATGGCTCCACCCATCACCCCTGGGCATCTTAGATTTCACTTCCAGGTTTTTTTTCTACCAAGGCCCCCTTGCCTCTTCTGGTGGACTTCTTGGGCAGAATCTACAATGGCCCCAAGCTGACTTTCTCTTGCATGTGGTCCACATCGGAACATGCGAAATACTCAGGTATCCTTTATTCTATTTAACTCTAGGAAAACAATGATTTCCCAAGTTTCAGACCTCCATCATCAGAGGCCACTAAGCCAATCTCATCTTCCTTAGATTTCTTAAACATGGTTCATACCTGTCCACTATCCACTAGAAACAGCAAGTGACTCATTTTAAGTTCTTTGTTGGTCTTGAAGTCTTTTTCCCCGGGGTTGAGGTGAAGCACAGCCTCCACGCCTCCCCTTGGGGTGAAGAAGTTCTCTTCAAAACTCCTCTTCTCCAACTAATAGCCCTTTTATACCCTTGAGGTGAATGAGGGGTTTCTCAGCCACCCCTTTTGAAAATGTTTGTATCTTGTTCCAGCGCCTCACTTTAGAATGTGCTTTGTCCAAAACTTGCCTTTTAATGTCCTATTACACTTACAATTCAGTGAATGAGCTAATGATTCCTTCTCCCTCGAGGCAGGTGGGAAGACGCCCTTAAACAGCCATTACCAGCCCCTAGTTCTTCTCCTAACCTCAACCCAGTTTCTCCAGGTGACCTTGGAGCAGCCCTTTCATTGCTCAGGGTCTCAGCCTCTCCTCTCAGTGAAATGGAAATCAAATCTCTGTTCTGGCCCTCTCTCAGGGGAGGTATTGTGAGGAATAATAAGGCAATGCCTATAAAGTGCTTTAAGTACTTCGGGGAAAGACGTTGGCTAAATACCAAATGATAATAATAACACCGTCATCATCATCCACATTATTATTCATGGGTTGAGAGGAGAAAGCGGTTGCTGATGGTGTCTTAGCTCTGTGGGAAGGAGGACTACAGGCCCCAGGATGTTCTATCGATAAGTCAAAGCCAATAAATACAGAGCGCTGGAAGTGGAAGTTATCTAGCCGTAAAGGCTGAATGTACATGCCCATTTGTATTTGAAATGACAATAACCGACTCCGTTTCTCATTTAGTATTTTTATAGTTAGTGCCCAGAGCATCTAGAATTGAGGGGAAATTGCATTCCTTTTCTGGTAGATGAGGGAGCAAAGGGATTACATCTTTTTTAATATCTTATATTTGACTACCCACCTCTGTTCTTTTTTTAAAAAAAAAATTTATTGGAGTATAGTTGCCTTACAATGTTGTCTTAGTTTCTGCTGTACAGCAAAGTGAATCAGCTATTTGTTTTCATATATCTCCTCCTTTTGGATTTCCTTCCAATTTAGATTACCATAGAGCATTGAGTTCCCTGTGCTCTCCAGTAGGTTCTCATTAGCTACCTATTTTTTACACAGTACCCACCCTTCTTCTTACCATATTTTTTTTTGTCTATACTTCCCATATTTCTCTCAGCTCTACCCTCCAAGCCACCCACCCCCAAGTGGAAGTTCTAATCAGAGGCGGGGGAGGAGTCAGGTAGGGGAGAAGAAGCAGAGAGGATCAGAGGTGAGCCATGTGGAGAAACAGACTCAAAGCGTGGGACAGAGAAGGAAGGGTCTCTCTCCTCTAAAGCTCTGATCCAAATTCATACATCCTTTTGTTCATCAAGAAAAGAGTGTCACATTGTGTCACCCACATGTTAAGGGCCAGAGCTAAACCTAGAACAAGAGGAAGCCCCTGGCCAAATTTCAGCCCTTTAAAGACCTGCAAAATGTTCACTGGAGGCCAGGTAGGACAGCACAATTTCCTGATCTGTTCATCTTTATCCAATAATGCCACTACTTGGAACTGAGAATGTATTACCTTCAGAAGCCTTTGCCTCAAATGATTTCCAGGTTTACATTTCTGGTTCTCAAGGAAAATTTTCTCATCACCACTCCAAAGGAGCAGCATATAGTTTGAAATTCACAAGATGATTCCCAAGTGTGCACACATCTTAAAATATGCGGTGGTAAATGCTTGAAGACAAGTTGCAGGCAAGGCTACTCCTAACCTCCTACATTTCTCTAGCCTCAGTTTCTCCATATGCAAATTGAGAGTAAACATGACTGCTCTGTCTACTTCCCAGAGAGGCTGTGGGATGCAATGGATGAACAAAGTGGTGCTGTGCTGTGACTCTCTATCCAGTTGGACGCTACTCTTACCGAACTCTGGTTCACGCCATGCTAAGCACTGTGCTAAGTGAACTTGCTCCCTGAATTCTACACACCTGGAGATTTGACCACTAAGCTGCCTGGGCAGTTAAGAACTTGCTGTTTTCTGCTCTAGGAGTCTGTTAGGCACTGAGGGGCTAGACACCCAGCTTTGTTCTTTTGTATTTTCAAAGTTTATACAGATAGCAGTTTTATGGTTACAATGCAATACATCCAGTCTTTGCAAAAAAAATTCAGAAGATAAAGATATAAGGAAGAAATTTTAAATATTATATGATCTTAGAGCTGTGAATTTTACGGAGTATAGCTTGCTAAAGCTTTTGCTATGTATTCACACAAAATTTTTTTCCAAGGATGGGTCTTTTGTATGCATTATTTTGCAACCTGCAATTTGACCTCAAAAATATACTCTGGAAAGCTTTCCACCTGCCTTTGCTTCCAAGGCTCACTGGCCAGATCTGGAGGTCTCTTATTGAGACACAGCAGCCCCTTTGAGCTCTTCCAACATCCTTTACAGTCCCTTTGATGGTGTACAGTCACTTTCAGCAGCCACAAAAAGCAAGGAATGTCCCCCCTACTCAAAGCAGTCCAGATTGGGTACATTTGCAAGCACCACTTGCTGGGTTTGGAGACTTTGACATCTTGTCATTTCCCCCCCTCTTTTTCAAATTTCAAGTTGAAGTTTGATGTTGAATTTAAAATGTTGCCGGGGGCTGCCTGCAGGGCCCTCAGGCTAAAACAGTGGCAGCATCTGCCAGGGGAGACCCACAGGTCCTTCTTCGGACCATGGCAACATACAGCTGGCATCTAAGCCCAGCAGAGAAGGGGAGAAACGTGCCTATATAGGGAAATTCAAGGATCACTGCCTTAAAAAAAAAATCAATCTTGGCAAGTGCTTATTCATTTTATTTGGGTTTTACGACTAAATACCTGTGGGACATTTGTGTTCAGATTTTTCTAAGAGTATGGAAAGGGAGCAGCAACTTGTGGCGGAGACACCAGACCTCATTAAATGTCTCAGGACCCTGGACGAATGCTGTGTTGGGGACACACACGGAGGTAATCAGCAGGTTTCCTTCACGCAGTTGGGCAGTTTGCTGAGATCAGGAGAGAAGATGCTCTCTATGTGGTTGTGCTCTGGAAGCAGGAAATGCTCTCCAGATGAAACCCTGAATTCAGTGACATGGCTATTTGTGCAGAGGGACTGGAAGGACTCCCGTGGAACTGGAGAGAGGAGAGTGTCTCTTGAGAGAGAAACTCAGTGACTGGGAGAAAGGAGAGGGAGGGAGACTTACTTTTCACTGTAGGTCTTTTTTTTTTTTAAATTTTGTATCATAAGTATGATTTGCTTTTCAACTAAAAAAACAAACAAGCTAAATGGAACCTTGACTCTGAGGACACATCCTTTAGGAAAAACACTCTGGTAAAGGCAGCTCTTCCTCATGCCTCAAAGTGTATTAAGTCCACGGAGTCTTTTCACTGAACAGAATTTCTGGCCTCATTCTTTCCTGAAGAGTACTCTCCTTTGAAAATGAAAAAGAACACTCCAATCAGAGAATCAGCCCAAAGTCTTAAATTATTATTGTCTTTATGATTTGATGTGCTATGTATTTTCTGACTGTGGCAAAGAAATGATGGGCTCAGGTGGCATTTATAGCTGTCAATTAATGAGACTGACTTGGGCATGGGTCATGTGATTGCACTGTATTACTTAATAATACCTTTTATAAGTAACACTATATATAAGAGGGCTTCTCAGATGGCACAGTGGTAAAGAATCTGCCTGCCATTGTAGGAGACACAAGAAATGCAGCTTTGATCCCTAGGTGGAAGATCCCCTGCAGAATGGAATGAAAACCCACTCCAGTATTCTTGCCTGGAGAATTCCATGGACAGAGGAGCCTGGTGGGCTACAGCCCATGGGGTCACAAAGAATTAGATGTGACTGAGCATGAGCATGAGCATATGTTATATACTTCTGATATACTTACATTAACATACTTAGTCTATCATTCCAGCTCATTCACACTTCCAGTTATGTGGCCTTGAACAAATTATTTAACCTTTCTGAGCCTATTTCTTCATATCTAGAATGGGGACTAATAGTAGGACCTACTTCCCAAGGCTGTTATGAATTAAATGACAGTGCCTATACAGGCTCAACAAACATTCTTATTGTTAGTTTTTCTTTTTTTTTTTTTTATCATTTATTATCTTTGGACAGAATCAAATGTTGACACCTGAAACTGATAGGTACACCAGGGATGAAAGATAGCTGTTCAAGGGAATGAAAGCTGTACAGAAATAGACTCAGTGTCCCAAGGTCTATAAATCCTCCTGAACAAATCCACATAACTCTCATAAGCATACCTTCCTAGACAGTGTGCCTCTATATATGTCTTTCTTCTGATGCCTAATTTTACTGTACTCTCCTTAACTTTATACCTTTCTCTCCCACAAGCTGTGTTGCACAGAAACAAGAACAGAACCAGCCATTGTGTCCTATGAGTGCCTGGGATTTAGCTTTTACTGCTCAAGGGTGAAAGCTGCTCCTGTGGTGACTATGGTCAATTATGAATGCTGGGAGACACCATGAGGAATACATGTATCTAAAATTGCTCGTCCTTTTTTCCCTTCTTTCAAGAATAATGATTGAATGTCAGCTAGGGGTAGGCACTCTTCTCTACCATAGTTCCCAAGTGGGGACTGTTTCGCTCCCCAGCAGACATCTGGCAATGTCTGAAGACGTTTTTTGTTGTCACATTTCGAGGGAGCTACTGGCAACTAGAGGTTAGAGGCCACTGTTGTTGTTGCTCAGTCCCCCAGTTGTGTTCAACTCTTTGCGACCCCATGGACTGCAGCACACCAGGCCTCCCTATCCCTCTCCATCTCCTGGAGTGTGCCCAAGTTCATATCCATTGCATTGGTCATGCCATCCATCCATCTCATCCTCTGGTGCCTTCTTCTCCTTCTGCCCTCAATCTTTCCCAGCATCAAGGATTTTTCCAATGAGTCAGCCATTCGCATCAGATGACCAAAGTACTGGAGCTTCAGCTTCAGCATCAGTCCTTCCGATGACTATTCAGGGTTGATTCTCCTTAAGATTGACTGGTTTGATCTCTGCTGTCCAAGGGACTCTCAGGCGTCTTCTCCAGCACCACAGTTCGAAGGCATCAATTCTTTGGTGCTCTGCCTTCTTTACAGTCCAACTCTCACATCCATACATGACCACTGGGAACACCATAGCCTTGACTATGTGGAACTTTGTCAGCTGAGTGATGTCTCTGCTTTTTAATACACTGTCTAGGTTTCTTATAGTTTTTCTGCCAAGAAGCAATCATCTTCTGATTTCATGGCTGCAGCCACTATCCACAGTGATTTTAGAGCCCAAGAAGAGTAAGTCTGTCACTGCTTCCACCTTTTCCCCTTCTTTTTTTTTTCCACCTTTTCCCCTTCTATTTGCCATGAAGTAATGCAGCTAGATGCAATGATCTTAGTTTTTTTAACATTTAGTTTTAAGCTAGCTTTTCCACTCTTCTCCTTCACCCTCATAAAGAATTTCTTTAGTTCCTCTTTACTTTCTGCCATTACAGTGGTATCATCTGCACATCTGAGGTTGTTGATGTTTCTCCCACCTATCTTTATTCCAGCTTGTTACTCATCTAGCCTGGCATTTCTTATGATGTGCTCAGCATAAAAGTTAAATAAACAGAGTGATAATAGACAGCCCTGTTGTACTGCTTTCTCAATCCTGAACCAATCAGTTGTTTCATACAGGGTTCTAACTGGGTACTGCTTGACACAGAAAAGCAGTACTTGTACTGCAGAGCACAGAATAGCACCCCATCACAGACCTGAAGATCAACAGTGTTGCAGATGAGAAACCCTGTTCTAGAGGCTTGGGAAAGTAATACCCCCAAACAGGCAAAGATGAATAAATTCTACAAGAAGTCAGAAAATAGGTTGTTAAAATAACAAGCAAATTAGAAGGTGACAGGTACCATAACACAAAAGACATCAAGTTGAGCAAGGTAAAGAGAATCAAGAGAGCAGGATGTGGCATGTATTATGTAGGATGGTCAGAAGTCGGAAAGTGAGTGGATGAGATCTGAGCAAACATTTCAGGGATGTGAGGAAAGCAGGCAAGTAATGTGTGGGAAGAGCATTCCAAGAGGAGGGAACAGTGACAGCACAGAGTGTTCTGGCATATTCACATAACAGCAACGAAGCCAGCGTTTAGAATGGAGTGAGCCTAGTAGAGAATGAGGACTGAGAGGGAGCAGAAATCTAGAGCCCACAGAGCTTTATGGGCCGCTGTATAGATGTTGACATCTATCCTAAGGAAATGTCTTGAGTATAGATATGACCTGACTTGACTTATATTAGCTGCTTTGCTGAGAACAATGCAAAGAGGGGCAAGCATGGAAGCAGGGGAACCCGTTTCTTAGGAGCGGCTGTATGAGAATGATGACAGTCTGGGTAGCCATGAAGGCAGTGAGAAATGGGCAGATATATTTCGAAGGAAGAGTTAACAGAATTTCCTGATGACCAGATATGAAGAATGACTAAGTTTTTTGACCCGAACACCTGAAATGATGGGATTACAATAAACAGAGATGGAGAAGGCTGGGGCTAGAGCAGGTTTATTGAGGAAGATCAGGAGTTCTGTCCTTGGACATATCAAGCTTCAGGTGTACATCTGAATAGCGATGTTAAATCAGCAGTAGGATATGCACATTTTAAATTCAGAAGAGAGATGGATGCTGGAAATTTACATGTGTGAGTCAACAGACTTGAGATGGGACTTGGTGAGATGGCCAGTAGAGGCAAGTAAAGAGAGAAGTCCAAGGACTGAACCTGAGGCATGCAATTAAGAGCTGGGAGAAAAGAGGAGGAACCTCAAAGGAAATTGTGAAGGATTAACCTCAAGGTAAGAGAAAACCAAGAAAATGTGTCATCCTGAAGGCAAAGTAAAAAGTGAATCAAAGAGAAGGGAGTGATCAACTGCTTAGATACTGTTGATAGTTTTAGGATGCTGCGGGCTGATTAATCAACCAATGAATTTGACCAAGTGCAGGTCATTGATTAAGTTAATGGAGCAGTTCAGGTGGAACTTGACTGAACTGGATGCAAGAGAGATGGAGAGTAGAGGAACTGAAGACAGGAAACACAGACAACTCTAGAGAACTTCTGATGAAAAGGGGAGCAAAGAAGTGGGATAGCAGTAGCTGATGAGGGGAATGGCATCAAGGGAAGGCTTTTGTAAGATGGGATTAATATGCTGTAGAGAGCATAAATTGGTTATGTGGGGAGTATGGGCAGATTTTTCAAACTTATTCATAAGTCTTACGGTAAGTGAGAGGAGGATTTAGTACAGAAGCAAAGGCATTGGCTTTGGATAAGACTATGGAAAGCTCCTCTACAGTAACAAGAGGCAGAGTAGGAGAATGAAGATGTTGGGGAGTTTAGGCTTGGTTTCTTGTTGCTTCCATTTTCTCAGTGAAACATAAAGCTGACCTGCCAGTTGAAAATGAGGACTGCAGAGGAGGTATTAGAGACTGGGAGAGGGCATGCGCAAAATAGCTGTCTAGGATACAGGAGGATGAATGGACCAAGGGCGAGTGATACGATTGCCTGGTGGGGCCACTTTAGCTTCCAAGTCGTCTTTTTAAAAGGAATCCAGGCGAGGGGGTGACGGGCTTTCATTCAGCACATTCAGTGGCATGGACACAGGCTCAGAGTATGTAGGTGTAAGCCTGAACCAAAGCTGCTGGTTTTCATCAACTATGAAGAAGTGATAGAAGAGCAAAGTGATTAAGGATATACAAAAAGGAAGCATTATAATAATTCCTCTCAGTACTTAAGCTATTTATCTTTTCAAAATGTGCATTTTCATAATGAAGGTGTGATCATGTAACATAGAAATGGGTAAAAAAGCACTTTTTTGAGTCAGCCAGAATCCATATTTGCAGCTTTTCATGAAGCTTGAAGCTTCACCAACATGAAGATGTCACCTAGTCCCATCCTCTGTCTGCTTTCCTAAGCAAGTGAGAGTCTCTTTTGTATTTTGTGTTTCCTAAGATGCCACCATTCCCCAGAGAAAGCTAAGACTAATTTTTAATAACCCAAGCTTACAGAAATTTTCCCAAATAGCTTAATCAAACTTCCCTCACTCTTTATTTCCTCATCTTGTATTAATGGTAGTGACAAAAAATGAATTTCCAACTTTTCTTACATTATTTTATGTTATTAATTAATTAATTCATGAAATGTGTAATGAGTACCAATGATGAACTAGATACTAGTGTAGAATAGTGGGATGCCATGGTCCTTTATCTCCCTAACTATACAGGCAAGTAGTTAAATACAGGTGATTTCAATATGCTGGATAAGAGATGTTACGTGACACATAACAGGCACTATTCTAACTGACGGGGAGAAAGAGGGGAGGAGAAGCACACGGATGGCTTACAGGAAGAAGTGACATGGAAGCTGAGCAAGACTAAGTGAAAAGCAAAAGGGATGTGTGTGAAAGGCTGAAGGAGAGAGAGCGAGCAGGGTGTGAGATGTTCAATGTGCCAGGAGTTCAAGGGGGCAGAAAAGAAGCAACAAAAAGATGAGGCTGGCACGGCCGGCAAGGGCAGTAAGGAAGGGCTAGCCAAGAATCCAGACTTGATCCTAAAAGCAGTGGAAGCATTGATGGGTTTTAAACAGAGAAATGACACCATCAATTAATTTATGCTCTGAAAGATTCACTCTGGCTGCCACACTCTGGTGTGGGTAAAGAGGTGAAGGAAATCACCTCTGCAGATAGCAGAACTAGCCAGAAGGCCATGCAGTGAGAACTGATGGTGACTTGGAATAGGTGAATGGCAGTGGTGCTCCAGAGAAAGGAATGGATTTAAGAGATGTTTTAGTTGGTTGAACTGATAGATCTTGGCGATTTATTGCCGGTGGAAAGTCAAGGAAGAGTCCAAGAGGATGCTCCAGTGTCTGACCTTGAAAACTGGGTGGCTGGTGATGCCATTTGCTGAAATATGCTACACAAAAGAATTAATAAATCAGTTTTGAAAATGTGGGCTTGAGGGATCCATGACATATTCAAAAGAATATTCTCAAGGGCTGTTACACACAGGGTCTGGCACTCAGGGAGGTGAGAAAGAGAGATATGTACATTTAAGACTGATCTGCAAATAGATGCCAATTGAGGCCATGGGAGTGAATAAAACAACCCATCATCTGTCTGGAGTGTGAAGAAAGGAAGACCTAAATCAAACCCCTGAAGAACACCAACATTTAAGGGATGGGTAAAAGAAGGAGCTTCCAAAAGAAGCTGAGAAGAATCAGCTGGAGAAGAAGGAGGGGAAAAAATCAGGAGAATGTGAATTCATGGAAGGCAAAGAAAGAGGTGCTTTAAGACGGAAGGGGTGGTCCCCAGTGCAACACCGCCAACAGGCCAAATAAAATGACGTCAAGAAAAGGCCCAGAGAAGGAAATGGCACCCCACTCCAGTATTCTTGCCTGGAAAATCCCATGGACAGAGGAGCCTGGTGGGCTACAATCCATGGGGTTGCAGAGTTGGACACAACTTAGTCACTAAACAACAGCAAAATGTTATATATGAAAGTTGTTGAGAGAATAAATCCTAAGAGTTCTCTTCACAAAGGAAATTTTTTTTCTATTTCTTTAACTTTGTTTCTTTATGAGAGGATGGATGTTCATTTCATGATGTGTGTAAGTCAAATCATTACATAATACTGTATGTTAGTTATATCTCAATACATCTAAAATAAAAATACATTTAAAAAAGAAAAAGCCCATTTGACTTGACTATGGCAGCTGTGAGGGTAGATACCAGACTGTAGTGAGTTAAAGAGTAACATGGACATGAAAAATTGTAGACAACAAATGTAAACAATCCTCTGAATACATGTGATATGCAAAAATAAGAAAATAAAATGGGAACTGATTTTCACACAATTTATCTCTTAAAAGACAAGTTGGTCCTGGGGAAACATTTTCACATGAGTTTCCAAGATAATTTCCTGAATCCTCCATCTTGTTAGAGAGCACAGACTCAGTCAAAAATGGTTATTGTAAGTCAGCACAAATTTCCTTTCTTGGGACAAAATGATATTTCTTGAAGTGAGCCCCACAAATCTATCATCTGTTAGTTGTTTTTGTGACTGTCCTCAGAATGCTTTGCCAATTTTTCAACTTTCTCTTTAACCACTGAACCATCATGTAATGAAAGGTTTATATGGTAGGGATTCATTAGCTAGGTGAAAAGAACAGACTGGTAAACTTAGGCCAAAAAGCAGGGAGCTTTCTTCCTTTTCAACAAAAAAGCTATGGAGGAGCTGACACAAACAAATACACAAAACTTAAGGAACTAGAAAGGGCAGAAACCAAAGCAGCTTGGGGCTCCAAGCATCTATGTGGCAGGAGCTGATAAGAACTCTCTCCCAGGGTAGAACTCTCAGGGAACAGCATGGCCTACTTGGGTCACAAACCTAGCTTGTCCAAGAGAAGCAAGGACACCTTGATTGACAGCTTTATCAAGATGGGAAATGGATGTTCTCCAAGGACAAATGAGGTGCTGGAATAGGAAATAGAGGTGGCATATTCACCACAGCCCTGGAAGATTCAAGTCCTGGAGAACCTAGCTGCACACAAGAGCTAATATGTGCATGCGTGCTAAGTCACTTAGTGGTGTCTGACTCCATGAGACCCCATGGACTGTAGCCTGCCAGGCTCCTCTGTCCATGGGATTTCCCAGGCGAGAATACTGGAGTGGGTTGCCATTTCCTCCTCCAGGGGATCTTCCTGACCCAGGAATCGAATCCAAGTCTATTATGACTCCTGCATTGGCAGATAGGTTCTTTACTACTAGTACCACTGGTAAAGCCCAGGACCTAATATAGTTGACCCTTGAATACCAATTATTCAAACACTGTGATTTTTCTCACCAACACTCCTTTGGCTATGGTTTCCACCTGCCTCTTCCTTCTCTGTCTCCTGCCTGGGCTTAAACATACAGACAAGTCTTCAACACTATAGCAGAACACACTATTGTCATCCGTCTGGCCAATCTTCCTCATTCCTCCAAATCAGAGTTTCAAATCTCCAAAGTCAGCCTGGGACATTTATAGATGGAGAATCTGAGCTCTGTACTTCTCTTATCTGGTTCATCTGATTAGCAGAGACAGCTGAAATAGAAAATTCAGACCCCAAGGTATGTTCTGAGTCTGGATGATTCCATTTGGCTGAATCCCCAGACAGAAGAACTGGAGAGCTATCAAATACCCACTTTCCTTTGTGCTGGGCACACGAGGCCAGCTGAGAGTCCTAATGCCTTTGTAGTAAACTCACACAATTCATTGTTATCCCAGACTACAGTTGTCCTTTGTGCATCTCAGTCATCTCTTAGTTGTGTGCAAAAAGAAACATCAAGAACTTTTTCTTTTTAACTCAATCATGGAGAAACAGTTGCTGAGCAAAAGGGTTATAGGCAAATAAGACTCTCCTTAAACAAGGGTCTTATTTTGCAAAAAGATGTATTTCTGCAAAGATACATGTAAATGATTTGAGGATTGTTTTGTTTTGTTGTTAAATTAACCAATACTCATTTTTCCCCTTGGCTGAGTTCACGGGGTTCCCTGGTAGCTCAGCTGGTAAAGAATCTGCCTGCAATGCATGAGACCCCAGTTTGATTCCTGGGTTGGGAAGATCCCCTGGAGAAAGAGATAGGCTACCCACTCCAGTATTCTTGGGCTTCCCTGCTGGTTCAGTCGGTAAAGAATCTACCTGTAATGTGGGAGACCTGAGTTCAATCCCTGGGTTGGGAAGATCCCTTGAGGAGGGCATGGCAACCCATTCCAGTATTCTTGCCTGGAGAATTCCCATGGACAGAGAAGCCTAGTGGGTACTGTCCATGGGGTCACAAAGAGTTGGACATGACTGAGTGACTAAGCACAGCGCACCACCATGAGTTCAGACAGTTTCATTGCTGCCTAAGCTTCAGTCTTTCAAAGCATAATAATGTGACAGTAAAGTGTTCTGGCTTTTGAAGCAGCTAGCCCCCAAATTCAACTCTACTAGTTACATTCCCATGAATTACATTAGTAAGTGTTTCTGAATCCTGTTTTCTTTATGTATGAAACAGAGTTTGTCCAGGTCTTAGTGAACAGTGCATAACAACACATAGTACCTGGCACAAAGTAAACATCCAGTGAAGTTTAGCAGTTATTGTTCCTTTCAGCTCTTCTTTAAATTCCTGTGCTCTCTTGCTATGCTTAACACTACTTGAACACAATTTCTTTCTTTCTTTCTTTCTTTTTTGAGTAGAGATAGCTATTTGGACAATTACCCAAGGTAGAATAAGAGCAAGAAATGGGGGGAATGAGACAGAAGAAGCATGGTCATCATTAAGATACCTGCCACTGTAATTGCTTTGGACAATGAAGGTGTATCTCCATTGGAATCTCCTCAGAAACCTCTCTACCTTGTCCCCAGAAAGATCTGGAAGCTGGCACATTTATCAATAGTTTATACACACTCTCCACTATTCTCTGAGGATAGCAACTACTCCACACTTTGGGGCAGAGCTTCTGTTCTGCCTGAGAAAACTCATGTGGGCTGTGCTGGAGAAATTCTACAATGAAAGATAAAACAAGAGGTGCTGTCAGTGTAAAGTGTAATTTTCCACGGAACTCTCCACCCCAGGTGTGACTAAGTTTAGACGTTTGGACTTAACATCAGAAGTACTTGTGATGGAATCAGAAAGTAATTCTTTAAAAAAATTTTTTACTGTAAAATTAGAAAATCGTTGTTGTAGAAAACTTGGAAAATATAGAAAAATAAAGAAAAGTGCCAAAAAATTACCCTTAATCCCACCTGTGAGAGATAATTATTCCTAACACTCTAATGTTATCCATTCACATTTTAATATATGCCCTTCTTTGTACTTGGTTCTTCAAAGTATTAAAAGAGCTGCTAGTTAAAGGAACCCTGTTCATATAGGTGAATCCTTTTTTTAAGGATTAAAAAAAAATTTTGTTGAGATTTAATTACTATACCATAATATCCACCTTCTTAAGCTATAATATTCAGTGGTTTTTAGTATATTTTTCTAGGTTGTGAGACAATTACCACTAATTTCAGAAATTTGCATCATCTCCCCCCAGATCCCATAACATTTTCCTTACACCCCCAGCTCTTGGTAACCACTGGTCTACCATAAGTTAGACTGGATCATAAGGATTCACCTATTCTAGATATGTCATATAAATAGAATCTCACAATATAAGCCTTTTGTGTCTGGCTTCTTTCACTTAGTGTAATGTTTTCAAGGTTTATCCATGTTGTAACATGAATCAATACTATATTTTTTTGGCTGAATAATATTCCATTTTATGGCTATAACAATTTTTTATCCATTTACTAGATGGACATTTAGATTGATTTCATTTATTGACTATTATGAACATTGACGTACAGTTCTTTTGTGGACATATATGGTAAATCCTTTTGAAAAGTACAAACCTTTCAAAAATAAAGTAGATCTACAAAATGCTTTCCATAAACGGTGTTATGAAGGATGTTTCCATGAATGGTGTCAACCAGAAAGAAGTTGAAGTCCTAACCACTAGTCCTCCTGGTAAATGTGACCTTGGAAATACGATCTTGGCAGATGATCGAGTTAAGACTACTGTGTGCTTATTTAAAGGGAATATTTGGACAGAGAGATAAGCACCCAGGGAAAAGGCGACAATAAAGGCAGAGGTTAGGGTGAAGCATCTCCAAACCAAGGAATGCCAAAGACAGACAGAAAAGCACTAGAAGCTCAGAGAGAGGCCTGGAAACAGTTTCTCTGTCAGAGCCTTGGAAGGAACCAACCATACTGACAACCTGACCTAGGACTCTGAGCCTCCAGGACTGGGAGACGGCAAGTTTCTGTTGTTTAAACCGCCCAGTCTGTAGTGCCTTGTTATAGCAGCCCTTGGAAACTCATGCACACTGGGATGAGGAAAGATCAACGATCTGAAGTTAGTAGATGTCTGCTTTGGCATCAATTTCTCTTCCCTTTGTCGCCATGGATATTTTTTAGTGTTTTTTTTTTTTTTTGCTTAGATGTGTTTTGTCTTTTAGATGTCTTTAGGATGTGTTTTGTCATTCTTTTTTAGCTCTTTATCATTCTGCTTTTTGTTCTGAAGGCCTAATTCTAGCCACTGAGCCCTTAAATTTCCTTTGAGCTTACAATATTTGCATAGCACTTTTGGAAATTAGCTACTATTCAAGGTCACTCTTACCTTGTCCCTACTTAGTATGTTAGATAATTATTCCAGTTTCAGTGGTCAGTGACTCAGGCTACTTATGGGTATATATTAGACATAAATGGTATCCTTGATTCTAAAGTATTCCTGGATTCAAGGGGAGACTCAGAGAAAACTTACCTCCGGAAAGTCTGTGGGAAGAAAATATTAGTCAACGGTATTTTTTTTTTCTAAATTTAATGCTTAAGAAATGTGGATCCATTGGGAAAATAATCCTGGGACCCTGGCATGTGCTCCTTACTAGAAAATCAAGTAGAAAATCCATAAAAGAAAGAATGAAGGGAGATTCAGACAGTGTGGGGGCTATCAGTAAAGCAAGGAAATTGGAGTGGCCTAATTATTATATATTTTTATTTTGAGTAGCAATAGAAGAACAGAAATATCAATTATAGGATTCTGCTTAGCAGAATTCACAAATGAACCAGAGTTACATATAGTGACATGGACAAATCTCCAAAATAGGAAGTTTAAAGATACTAATATAGCAAAAAAAAAAAATTTTTTTTTTCCTTTTACTGTGCATGGGTAAAATACACCTAACTTTAGCAGAACAGTTACTTCTAGGAGAATATAAGTAGCATAAAAAAATAAAACCAAATGTGGAAGCACTTGAATAGTGTGAAGCTAACAAATACTAACTCTGTTAGGTAAGTTTATATTCATCATCACCAAATCACCCCAAGAGTCTCAAGAGGTAACTAATTTTATCATCTCCGTTTTTAAAATGAAGAAACTGAGGCAACAAGACAGTCAGTAGGTTTCCACGGTCTCAACTGCTGGTGAGTTTCAACTCCAGAGTCTGTGCTCTTAAAATCTGCTCTAGGGCAGGGGTTCCCAACCTCCAGGATCTAATGCCTGATGATCTGAGGGGGTGCTGATGTAATAATAATAAAATGCACAATAAATGCAATGCACTCAAATCATTCTGAAACCATCCTCCTGCCCTGCTCCCCCTTCCCTGTGGAAAAACTGTCTTCCACAAAACCAGTCCCTGGTGCCAAAAAGGTTGAGGACTGCTGCTGTAGGGCCTTCTACAAATGTTAGAAATACTAGATTGCTGGGGATATTATTATTACAGATGAACAAAGCAGTTTCAATTCTTCTGCTAGAAACTTCTCTGGAAAAGCAGGCAGTTAAGGTGGATCAGATGCCCACTCAAATCTCAACTATTACACTTGGCTTGGAGGACAGCTAAGCTCTTCCATGAAGCCGGGGGAGGAGGGGTAAATGGCAGCATTTAGCTTCTGTGACTGAACCGTGCAGGCATTGGAACCCTTCCACCCACTTGAAAAACGGTCACCCATCTGACATTAATAGAAAAAGACCATTAAAAAGCTTTATGCTATTCTGTTCTCCTGGTTCTGGTCCCTCTTTGCCTTTGTTGCTGCTGGCATTTTATAAATTATGGATGCGCCTAGGTGCTGCTGTTCCCCTGCTTCCTCTGTAGTGCCGCTCGCTCCCCGCGCCTGCATCACATCCTTCCTCTGAGCAAAGGACCGAGCGGCCCAGACCCCACATCAGTGTAATTAGCGCGCCGCACACAGCTCGGGTGTCAGGACTGCTTCCACTCACTGCCAGCCCTCCGCCAGCCCCTGTCACTCACGCGGAAGTCAGCCAGGCGGCGGCGAGGCCAGCGGCGCAGGCCCCCCGCAGTGGGGAGGGGACGCTCAAGGTGAAAACTCGGGGTCTCCTGCTGCTAGCTTAGGTCTGGGGACAACTCTGGAGTTTGGCGGCTGCCTCTGACAATGTGGAAAGGAGGGACGTTGATATCTGCCCCTTGATCGGCCCCAGAGGAGGCAGAAGAGGGAGTAGAAGGAAAGCGGGGGAAGTCTTAAAGGAGGCCAGGGCTGGGATGGATTTGGGGGAGCCACCAGACCCGTGTTTCCGGAAGTATGCTGCTGGCCAGATACCCAATATCCGGTGGTAAGGAATGTTTTGGGGGTGGTCCACTAAGGAGCAGCTTTTATTTGAATGGATTTGCATTTATTTTGAAGTTGATAAATAGAGATAGAAACTGATGTAGTACACTCATTAGACCCACACTCATAGTTTCATGAATATTATTGTTAAAGCAGACATACTCCTGTGTTCAACTTTAAAGAAAAATTAAACTACACAGTTGATATGCAAAGATGGCAAACTTGATAAAGACACAAATAACAGAGAACTGTAGGGATTCTTAATAGTTGGGAGGGTCATGAATTCCCACAAGAACTTGATGGGCAAAAAAAATTTTTTTAACAATTTGATGAAAATAAGAGGACTTGCCTGCACCACCACCTCCCCATACTCAAATATAAATACTCATAAATTTAGAGTGCAAAGGCAAGGGCTTGTGCAGGTCCCCTGAAGGCCCTTCTCTGACCACAAGGACTATATGGACCCCACACTGAGACCCTCTGAGTTATACTAGGAATTCTCCAAGGCAAGAATTGGGCCTTTTTCCTCACCGTATCCCAAGTGCATCAGAAATGCTCCAAAATGTTTGCTCAAGAAATCCATCATGAGCTGTAGTTCAAATCCTTTTCCCCCCACCCAGAGGACCCCAGGGAGATCAACGGGCTTGTCCAAGATCACAAAGCTTAGGCAAAAGCCCCGTCTCCTGATGCCCAGCTACTCTACTAAATGTTTCTGTCTCCTCCTCATTTCTGTCCCCTAACTTTTTAATCACCCCCACTACTTCTGCCTGTGTCACCTCCCGAGGATCCATCACATTAGGAGTCTAGAGATGGACCTGAAAAAAGTAGATGAGAAGGAAAGGCAGGACAGATGCAAAGAGGACGTCACGTCCGGCCCCAAGCCCACCCTCCTGGCACTTCAGCCCCATCTCCCCCCTAAGCACCTGCGGCCAGTAGAGGAGGTTCGATACAAAGAGGGCAGTGAGCCGAGCACCGCCGTCTGTGCCTTTTGTTAGCGACGGGGTGGGAGGGAGATACAGGCGTATAGGTTTATTTTCCTTGGAGTGTTCTACCTAAACGGCGTGGGAGGGAGATACAGGCGTATAGGTTTATTTTCCTTGGAGTGTTCTACCTAAGTCCTTTCCCGGATGGTTATAAGTGAGATGTACAAAGTTTACATAAGAGACCCATTAATGCTCCATCTCTGGGGTTAATATTTAATTAGATAATTTTTTTAAATGAATGCTATTGTGGGGGAAGCTGCTTCAGTGCTTGTCTCTTTCCTCTGGGATTCAGTGTTCAGATACAGAATTCTAAGTCCCTCATGGTTCCCATAGAAACCCTGATGACTCCATGCCAGTCACAGGGGGCAGCAAAGGCCTAGTGGTGACCCCAGGTGTAGGAGACTTAAAGATACTGTTGAATCTCCTTTAAGGATGCAGTCAAAGACCATCTGGCTGACTACCTAGGTCCAGTGTCAGGGACACCACTATTCCCAAGGCAGTATGTCCAATATTTGCATCATTCTGATGGTGCCAGAGGCTTTCTGTAGATTAAGATCAAACTACTAACTTCTAGTGGTCTTAATTCACCAAGTTGTGGCCAAAGAAACCAAGTCTAATTCCTGTCTTATGTAGGATTCAAACTATCATTATTATGTGAGCACACATGTAGGTAGGTACTATGCTAAGCAATTTACATACACATCTCATTTAATCCACACACAACCATGTGACGTAGGTATCACTAGTTTTCTCATTTTTCAGATGACCTGCACAGGGCCATCAATAAACATCAGAATGGGACTACAACAAATCCAGGTGTGTCTGATTCTATACTCCATGCTTTCTGCCATCATGCTACACAGCCTCTCTCCACTTCCCCTATAATAGAGCTCATGAGATACTTGAAGTAAACACTCATGTTCCCCATCCTATCCTGACTTGCTGAGGCTTCTCTTTCTAGTTCCTTCAGCCTAAAGTGAATGGTTATCACTGGGAGCCAACACTGGTGATTCTTCTGTACCTACTTGGTCTATGCCCTACTACAAGGGGGACTGCCTACAACTCAGCCCAGCATTCCTGCTGGCTAGTTCATTCAGAATACCATGGCCCCTATACTCCCCACGTTCAATGCAGACATTAAAGTGTGAAATAGAATGAAATTTCTTTTTTTTTTCTTTAGATTTTTTGATGTAGACCATTTTTAAAGTCTTTATTGAATTTTGTTACAGCATTGCTTCTATTTTCTGTTTTGTTTTTTTTTTGGTCCCAAGGCTTGCGGGATCTTAGCTTCCCAATCATAACCACTGGGGCACCAGGGAAGTCCCAGAGAAATTTATGTTGGTTCATATTTTATACTGAGGCTTGACTCAACCCACATGTGTTTTGTTGCATGAAATTTTCTTTTGTCAAACCGTGTTTTTCGGTCCTTTGTCTTTGCAGTTGTTTGTTTGGAGGTATACACTTTTAATTTGCACTTCTCACTCTTTCAATCCCATCCTAAAAGTTGGTCCATCATTCCAACCTCTTGAGATATTTCAGAACTTGACATTCATTGAATTTGTTCTCATCTCCCAACTCTGTGCTGTTTCCACATGTGACCAGCTTCCCTTTCAGGTTTCTAAGTTGTTGACAAATATTGAACAGCAGTGAGAAGAGAGCCTGAAGTTGCACGTGTCTGGATACTGCAGGGGCTTTGCGTGCCCTGCCCAGGCCTTCTGTCCATCTGACTTCAGCATAGAATGTGGATAGTTCAAGGCACATGGTCTGCATGTAGCACCCCCTCTGGTGTCTCTGCTCTTCTACCTCCAGGCTTTCTTCCAAGCCAAGATGATCACTTATTCCTGGCAAAGCATAGCCTCGAAGTTGGGAGGGAGCTGGTCCAAGAACAGTCCTCTGTCAGTGGTGCAAAGGTGTGGATAAATGCCCAGCTTCCCATCTTTCCTGGTGGCTCAGATGGTAAAGTGTCTGCCTACAATGTGGGAGATCTGGGTTCAATCCCTGGGTCGGGAAGATCTCCTGGAGAAGGAAATGGCAACCCACTCCAGTATTCTTGCCTGGGTCATAAAGAGTCGGACACAACTGAGTGACTTCACTTTCCCATCTTTCAGCTGAAGCACAGATCACATGGTTCTCAGAGGTTTGCAAGGGAAGCCAAGCTCCAGTTGCTCCAGTGATAACTAGCTCACAAGTGTACCCTGTGTGTATTAACTTTTCTTCATTGTGTCTCACTTTCCTCATTCTCTCAGTCAGTCTTTTGAGGATCACCTCTCATAGAAAATATCTGCCCCCAAGTTTGTGTCTCAGCTTTCAAGTAACCTAAACGGAGGCAAGTATGAAGTTGGGTGAGCAGAGAGGTGGAAGGTAGGTCATCTTTGCTTGATTCAGGACTTTCAGAAATAGGTTATGTGTAAATTCTTTGTTAAAAAAATACATATATTGAAAAATAGAGTAACTTTTGAAGTAGAGAACTGAAGGGGGAAATCTAGCTACAATACCATACCACCTTAAGATTACTAGCCAACATTTTTGTATGCTACATTTTTATGTAATTGTTGAAGTACATTCCTTTTATTTGTTAGGACTTCTTACATTGATAGTACAAGGGAATTACAACCATAATCTCTCTCTAAATTATGAATCATAGGAATCTTAATCCATTAATTTTCTTTTTTTTCCTAGTCCCACACATGCACTTTTTTTTCTCCCAGTTTTGTTGAGAAATAATTGACATAAAGCACTATATAGGTGTCCAGCATAATGATCTGATAACTGTATTTCTCTTTAGTCTTTCCAAAACAGTCCAAGGGCATTGGGTCTTCTCAGAATATAGGAGCAGCCAAAGGAGAAACATACTCCACAGAGTGTAGGCCATCTTCAAAGGTGAGAGGCCCATATCTTACATTTTTAACTCAATGTTTCCTTATTTGTTCAATGCTATCAAGTAGTCCAAAAACCATTACTTTCAATCGCACTCACTGTTTAATATTTATCAGTTTCCCAGGGGTCCTGGACCTATTGAGGGCAATGCCTTTGTTTTCTTTTTCTTTTTCTTCTGAGCACTAGCTCAGTGCCTGGCACACACTTAAGTGTTCATTAAAGCTCATTAAATTAATGAGCAAACACATCATGGTTTATTTTGGCCCTTTTGTATGGCTACATGTGAATTTTTTCCAAATTTTCAAGACTTTCATTCATGCAGCTGTGTACATACAGTATTTAGAACACCTTGGGTTTTCCACCACCCATTCTCCCCCTGCATTTATATCAGCCTCATTCATATAATGAACTTTGGTAATCCACTTCATGTGAAAAGCGGTGGAGCAAACAGCTCGCAACATGTTACCTGTTCCATGATTCTGCAGCCCACAAGCAGGAGCAGTTCAACTTGGATAAACAAACCAAGAAGGTAACCGTAAACTTGCCATCCCTATTGGAAATTTCCATTAGGGTTATTCCATGTTAAGTAGTACTCCACAGGTTCTCTGAGAGGACACATTTCAGTTTCTTCCACTGATCACAGACCTGAGAATGTCCAATTTATTTACCTGCTGACATCACTTAGCTTTATAAATACTATGCAAATGAATAAATGACAATTCAATAATAGTAATAGTAGATCAAATTCATTTTTCATCTCTAATATGCCAGATACTTAACATATGTCATCAATCACATATAACTGTCACAGTATAACTCTCTGAGATAGCTGTTATTACTATCCCTATTGAATAAATGAAGAAATGGGGGGCAGAGATTAAACAAAATATAATTGCCTGGGGTTACACAGAAGAATAATTTAAAATATAATTTAATGTTACAGAATAAAAAATTTTCACCAAGAATGAAGTGTTAACTGCTAGAACTGGTTTTATGAATAGGGTTAAAAGTCACATGATTAAATGGTATAACCTGAAGGATTATTAAAATATTGTCCTGACACCCGAACTTTACCTATCACTTTATCTTGCCAAAGAGATGGCAAGACCTCATCTTCATGGAGATCCCATCATGAACTTACTTTTTGAGTTATGGCATTGCCTGAAGACCAGTTTGAAGGAGAACCAGAACTGCCGTGGTTGGGCCAGTATATGAAAACATTTGCACCCACTGGCATGTGAATCCAAGTTAGATTGTCAGACTAGCTGGCCATGTGGTTCTCAACTCTGGCTACACATTATAATTATTATCTTGAGAGAGCTTTAAAATACACTGCAGCCCAAACCTCATTTGCTCCCCTAGAGATTCTGATTCAACTGAGCTGAACTGAGGGACAGACAGGCATGAGAATCCCTGAGCCAACTGGCTACTTTATAAAACCATGAAAAAATGTAGAACAGGTAAGATTTGTTAAGAATGTCTATTCTATTATGATCTCAAGTAAACAGACAACTCTCCAGTTCAACATGTCTGTGGAAAACACTTAAAAACAAAATGGTGATTGGAAGACACTGTAGATAAATTTTCTCTATGTGTTTGTTTGCCTTAGGCCATCCTGTTTGTTACAGCTTTATCTTGGAATTCTCAGTACTTACATGGTTTCTTTGATGACAAATGGGGTCTTAGGCTCCATGTTTAATACAGGGTTCAAAGGCCTGGGCTGGGTGTGAAATAGGAACAGTACTAGCCTGAGATAAAACCAAGATGAAGCAGACAGTTCACTCAACTCAGGCCTCACTATGACAGGGGCAAACAGAGAATTAGGAATTTGGCCTGAAGCAACAGGATGGGAACTGAAGAGTTCAGAACAGATAGGAGAAGTTGAACCGAGAACAGGTAGAATGACCTGGAAAAGTTCCCTGGTATATAGATAAGGAGGGCTGTTACAGGCACCTGTGCTATGACCTCAGGTAGAGAAGGAGCCACTGGTGGCACTGACACTGAGCTGGTAGAGAATGCTCCTGTCCTTGCAGGAAATTCAGTTCAGCACCTAAAGAAATCTTCCCTTATCTTTAGAAGATGAAGCATTGTATCCCACTGAAGGAGTAGTGTTAGATTAATAATTAATTTATTGTTTGTCTGCTTTTCGCTGGTGCTCAAATTATTTCATTATCTCATTTAATCTCCACAATAACTCTATGACATAGTTATTATTATTTTCTGGTCTAGATATGGCCAGTTGTTACTCAGCATCAATTTCCATCTTCTTAAGGTAGCTTACTGTTTTGGAGAGGCTAGAAAGCTAGTAATTCATTTCCAGACTCCCTTGCAGCTAGGGTTCTAGATGTGAGATAGAGTTCATTATGTAGATGAACTCAGGCAAGATTTAAAAGGCAGAAATAAAGTGAAGTGTCATTTCCCGCTATTATACTGTTTTCAGCTGGCAAGAAAAAGTATGGAGACACTAACATCTCATCTCAAGCTTCCAAAGGCAGCTCTGGTGGGAGTGGCAGCTGGTTTCAGTGATGCAGTGTACAGGTCAGACATTGCACTGGCAATGGAGGCTTTCCTGAATCCTGGACAGCAGCCAAGATGGTGTGTTCTGGGCCTCAGTTGTTCTAGTGGTGAACTGCCAATTACTCACTGCCAAGATCGTGACAAAGGGTATAGCTCCCCTAATATTCTGAGAGTTATCCCTACATGTCCAATGTACAGCCCAAGCATTCAGCCCTCCCACCAGTTCCATAAGTACTTCATTCCCAGTAATAAATCTCAGTGCTTCAAAATTCTTAGGGTGATTTCTGTTTCCTGCACTGGATCTTTTTTATGGATGAGGAAACTAAATCTTAAGGGAATGTAAATAGATGTTCAAGATTGCACAGCTAAGAATACATGGATCTAGAACTCTATACTTAATTCAACAAAAAGTATTCCAGAATTTAGAAGAACAAGAGTGAGGTATTCACGGACTATATTTCTTATAGATTTGACAAAACCGAGTAATGCAAAGCCAAGTTCACATATCCTCTCTTCCCACTTTTAAAGCTATGAGTTGCACTTGTGATTGCGGTAAGTGCTTAACTTAATTGGTTTGCATCCATGCCGGGACCTCTGGGATGCCACTTACATAACTCATCTACAGGAGTCTGTCTTGCCAATAAGTACTTGCAGAGGCTCTCACTCAATCATAGCCACATAAAACACAAAGTTCAGTCCTCTGCAACTAGCTACTTGCCTACTCTAATTCTTGGGGTTCAGAGGAACTAAGGGCAAAGGAATGATAGTAGCTGACATATAATAGGCACTTCCTGTGCGCCAGGCACTATTCTGCTACTTTACATTATTTTCTGGTATAATCCTTACAACTGACCTGAGAAGTCAGCATGACGGTGACCTGCAGCTTAAAGATCAGGACGCTGAGACGCACAGAGCTCAAGTCACTCGCCCAAGGTCAGGTAGCCAGGGGGTGGCAGAACCTAAATACCAGTCCAAGCACTCTCTTATTTATCATGCTATGCTACCTCCCAGTCATACTGAGAGTGCTTTGTTTTTATTTTGTGTGTAAATGGCATGAGATCCTCTCTGTAGGAAGATCAGGAACAAACAAACGAATCAGGAGTGATGGCTTCCCTTGGGATCAGCCCTCAGGCTTGTCCCACCCCAGCCCCCTCAGGTACAGTCTCTCCCAGACGCCACTGGTCTCAAGTCTCTGACTGCTCTGAACAAGACAAACCACACATGATCAACCTCCCTGCAATAGTTTGTGGGGCTACATTTGTTTTCTCCATCTTTCTCTCTGTCAATATGTTATAGCCACCTCAGACACAATGGTTTCCCTTCCCATAAGCATACAGGGCACAGATCAGGATAGTCAGAGCACAAATGTGTTGGCACAGAGAAAGAAATCAAAGATATTACTAGAAAATGGTTAGACCCTCGGCAGGCTCATGAAAGTTTAAAAATCAGAGTAAACACGAGGCTCTCTAATTAGATAGCCCTCTTTCTCCTGCCCAGCATTTCTACCCGATTCCCATTTCTCCTAGAAATAGATCTTCAGGAAGGCGAGCATCTTTTTAAAATTCTGTGCTACAGAGAGCCAGACTAAGATGGTTCTGTCGAAATTACAAAACACTATACTTTCAAATAGCTGCTGAATTATTTAGTGACTTTACACTGTCCAAATGCTGGGCTCTTTGGGTAGACAATGTCTTGGTTTCCCTCCTATCTCTTTTGTTATGACATTCAGTAAATGGAGAGATATTGCTCTTCTTAATAATTTATAAAATAATAATCCACACTAAGGATCAAGCTCCACTGTTAGGTTTGGGGTTTCGAATCGGGTAGCCAAGAGAATGAGAAGCTCAAAATTCCCTTCCAGTTCTGTAAAGTGATTGGTGCCAGCAGGCTCAGGCTTCACTTCTCAGGATTCTTTCTCATGTCAGTGTTTTCTCTTCCTGTATCTTATTGTGACTTCTTGAAGTACAAACTGTTTTTGCTATCACTTCTTCCTGGGAGCTATCTGATTTGGTCTTAAAGTGAAATGCATATATTAGAAGCAGAAAGCAGGACAATGTGTTTTGTCATGCACCTGACATTTCAAATATTCCTATACATTTTGGCAAAGTTGTTTTTTCCCTCACCTGTTCCAGGAAAAGAGAAAGACGGAGAGAGAGAGAAAGGAAGGAAAGATGAAAAGGAAAGAGGGAGGGAGGAAGGAAAAAGGAAGGAAGGGGAAAAAAGAAAGAATGAGGGAAGGAGGTAAGGAGGGAAGGAGTGATGGAGGGAAGGAGGGGGGAAAGAAAAAAAAAGAGAAAACTTATTTAAGATGAGGATGGGCTTGCTGATGTGCCTATTCTTTAGGACGAACATACATCCCCTAACTTCTGTGTACAGTTCACTGCAAGGTTGACATGAATTCTGTGATGGTTATAGAAATGATTAAAATGAATAGCTATCTACTTATCTAAGATGAGAGAATTCTGATAAGCTCTGTAATTCCTCAAGAGCAGGGGTCCTGCCTTTTTTCTCACTGTAGGGGTCCTGCCTTTTTTCCTCACTGTATCCCCAGTGGAGTTTAGTACAGTACCTTGCACGTCCCTCCAGTAAATATTAACTCAGTGCTTACAGTTCTTACTGAGGACACACAGATGAGTAAGACATGGCGAGTAAGTACATAAACAAACATGATACCTGTGATGAGTGCTATACAAATGGCAAGTCATGTGGGAGACCAAAGGAAGGAGCTCCTGGCTGACTCAGCTCAGGGAAGACAGGGAAGCATCACAGAGGAGATGGCCTTGAAGTAAAGACTTGAAGGGTGGATGGAATTATGCCAGGGAGAGGGAACAGAATGTGAAAGTTACAGCAGGAGAAAAGTATGACCCAATGAGGTAAAAGGGATACTTCTGAATGTCTGAAGCAGAGAATCCATGCAGAGTCTGAGCACGTGGAGTGGAGGCTAACAGATGGGTAGAGGGACTTGTGCGACATGCTAAAGATGTCCTGGGAATGCCAGCCAGAGTGGGAGGCAGAGGCATTCTCTCACAATGGTGTTGGGTGCATTCAAGGCACATGCTTTATGGAGAAGAAATTGACAATATCTATATCTATCAAAAGAACAAATGCATAGCCCCTCCAACTCAGCAATAACACATCTAGTAATCATTCCTAGAGATAAATGGTGACGTCACATAGGTACAAGGTTACCAATCACAGCATTGCTCATAAAAGCAGAAGACTGGGAAAAAACCTTCAATTCCATCAACGGGGATTGGTTGAATAAATTATGATAGATCCCTAGAATGGAGTACGATAGGAAGCTGTAAAAGAAAGAGAGAGAGAGAATGAACTCCTTATATACTAACAGTGAATAAGCTCCATGATGTAAGTATAATAAGAAAAGCATAAAACAGTAAACATAGTTTTTACTATCTTGAAAAAAAACAGGAAAACACCTATTCATAAATACTTACTTATACATATGCACATGTAAACAAGCCAATATATATGCTTAGAATTGGTCAAATTTCTCTGGAAGGACACATAAGAAATTTGACAGTAGCTTTGGGTGGATAGGAAGAGGAGTAGAAGGGATTTTTAACTGTATGCCATTTTGCATCTCTTCAATTTTGAACCATGTAAATGTACTGAATGTACCATCGAGTCCAACAAATTGAATATGATTAAAACTAAAAAAAAAAAAGAAAGGGACTTTCTTGGTGGTCCAGTGGTTAAGACTCCATGCTTCTGCTGCAGGGGGTGCAAGTTTAATCCCTGGTTAGGAAAGTAAGATCCCACATGCCACGTGGTGTGACCAGCAAAAGAAAAAAAATTACAGGGCTACTGATCCATGCACATATGAAGCAGTGAAGTTGTGAAGGTGAGCTTGGAGGAAGGGCTCAGGTGAATGTGATTTTACTTGTCCTGTTTGGTGCATTTACTATATGCCAGGCACTTTATACACAGTGAATCATCTCATCCTTCCTACCAGCATGGCACAGTCATAAAGAATTTGCTTGCCAATGCAGGAGACACAGGAGAAGTGGGTTTGATCCCTGGATCAGGAAGATCTCCTGGAGGAGGGAATGGCAACCCACTCCAGTATTCTTGCTTGGAGAATCCCATGGGCAGAGGAGCCTGGAGAGCTACAGTCCATGGAGTCGCAAAGAGTCAGACACAGCTTAGCGACTGAGCACGCACACACCACCATAAAAGATTGTTACAGCCCCATTTTACAGATGAAGAAGCTAAAGTTCAGAGACAATGCATGACTTACCAAGAGCCACACAGGCGGAGGAAATGGTAGAAACAGGATTCAAACCTCTACCCCCATGCCACTCAGGAGGCTTTGGTAGCAGAAGAGCAGGTGACCAGATCTGGAGGCAACGTGCTGTGAACAAAGGGAGAAACCTCAGATAGAGCATGAAAACCTTTAGGCACCTCTGAAAGATGATGCTCCAGAGGCTCAGGAGAAGAATCAGGACAGGAACCTGGGTCTGTGGGCTGGAAACCTGAGTGATCCTTGAGGAACAGATGGTTCCTTTGTCCTGAGACTGACTTTGACACACCGGGAGAAGCCCAGACAAACTCCCAGCTCACTGTCCCCTGAGGTATGCTAGAGGAACATGTACCCCTCCCTCTCCAACAGGAAGGGGTTCCCTGGGGTGCCGTTTAGCTGGACCGGGCTCCATATCTTCCTCTCCCATCTCCCTGTGGTATCAAGTGTGTGACTATTGATTTCCTCCCTGCATTTGTTTTTGTTATCCATTATTTATGGGATCATTTTTCCATCCTTTGTGCATGAAGGCAAATTTTGTGTAAAAATCAATTGAGTGAGCGCCGCCGGTGGCTCGTTGCGTTTTCTTGGCTTTCATCTCTGAGGCACCAGTTCTCGGGAGAGGCAGAGCAGAATATGAGGGAGCATGCCAAGATAGGAAAGGGAGATGGGGGACAGGGCAGAGTTCCGAAACCCGCTTGAAGAGACCTATTCCTTTGGTCAGTGGCTTTTGGGCCCTGAAACAACACACTCTGTTGCACTCAGTTGGAGTCTAAGTAAGGATTCATGTCTTCTTACCCTGATCAGATCCCTCCTTCCCTTGCCTGTTCGCTGGACCAAAGTCTAGAAAAAGGTGGGGTCCCAGCTGCAAAACCTCTTCCATTTCTATTAGATTTAGTTCAATGTAGAACTCCTCCAGGATAAAGGCCTGGGGGCCTGCTCCCTAGTGGCTTAACCTCAGGACCCCAGGAAAGTCATCCCAAAAGATTAACCATGGAGGAGTGGTATTAGGGCAGGACTGGTATTTAATAAGCAGGCCAAGCAGTTCACATATATTCTTTTTTGAGCTTCATGAGATAAGCAGAATGAAAAAAGGAGCAGAGCATTTGGTGTTAGAAAGTCCAAGTTAAAGTCCCTACTTTGCCCTTTCCTAGGCTGCATGCCTTGGGTAAGATATTTAACCCCTCTGTGCCAGAGTTTTCTCACTTATAAAATGATAAGGCCAGTGCTTACCTCCAATGAGGTCCTGCATTTAAGTATAGGTATCTGTTTCATGGTAAGGACACAATAAAATCATCTTCAGCTTAATTGTCAGTTATACAAGGAGCCCATCCCTTTTTACCCCAACGAAATCGGGCACTTTCAACCCTGGCATTGTATGCATATCACACTTTGCAAGTCTCTACATTATTTGTGTGCTGCCTGTCTCTTCCTATGCTCCAGTTAAAACAGAGGCTCATTCAGGGTGAGCATCTTGTCTGTACTAGTTGAGTGACCACACAGCACATAGTGGCGACTCAATGAATGTTAGCTACTATTGTCATCTTTCTCATTTTCCACGTAAGAAAGGCTAAGCTTTCTTAGCCTTTCTTTCCACATAAGAGAGGCTAAGCTGTGAGTCCTGCCCACGGTCACATAACCAGTAAGTGGTACCGCTGGCATTCATACCCACATCTTTCAGACTGCAAAGCCTGTGATCTTTCCACTCTCTCCACTTTCAAGTTGTCCATGAGGTCAAATTCAGGTTAATGGTTGGTTAAACTAGAAACTGACAAGGTGTCTCCTAAGGCACTGTTCTCTCTGCTGCATTCTCTCTCCTCTTCCACCCTCCCTACAGTTTGGCAGTGGCCAAGATCTGGGGCTACATTTCTTAACAGGTGCTTCTGACTGAGTCATCAATCCTCCAGAGAATGTCCTTCTCCACTCTCCGGTGTCCTGAAGCTGGAAAACCAGCTGCCCCAGCGTCAGCCCATCCACCCTCCATACCGGGCTCAGGACAGGAAGCGACCACTCTGCACAGGACAAAGAGGCACAGAAGTTTCAATGGCTCTGCTCCAGGCTGAGTCTCTCAGAGGTTAGGCATGGATTTTTATAAAACTTGGCATGATCCTTCATTTCTCCAAAAAGATAGATTGCCTGAGCTATGTCACCTACCAATTGGCACTTGCCATCTACCTCTACGAGGATCAAATTATGGGCCACTACAGCTGACCATCAACACCCCCTGAAAGGAGTTTAGGGTGGAGACCAGGAAGGAGGCACTCTGTGCTCTGGGGGAAAAAAAAAAATAAAACTGGCAGAACAGCTCTTCAGGTACTCAGATATTTTCAGGAAAAGATTTTATGAGCCCAATTCTTGCTTCTCCTCATACCTAGAAAAGCACTAAAATCCTTCATGATGACATATGCTCCTGGTGTAATAACCTTCACGAGACTAGCAGAAACCTGCAAAAAAATATTGCTTCATTGCATGTACTCCCCCTTCACCAAAATCACATATATACTGACCTTCTCCCTTGGGAGCAGTTTCTCAGAGCTATCTGAAATGCTGTCTCGCAGGCTATCTTCCTTATTTTGCCCCAAATAAAACTTAACTCACACATTGTGCTTGTTTTGTTTTTTTCAGTTGACAGGATCAACCACAAATTGGCACTTGCCATGGGTGCTTGCCATCTACCTCTACAAGGATTAAATCATGTGCTGCTGCAGCTGCTGACCTCCAACAGCCCTGAGGAGTTGAGGGTGGAGAGCAGAAATGAGGCTCTCTGTGTTCCAGGAAACTGGCAGGACAGGTCTTTAGATAGTTAGATGTTCTCAGGAGCTGATTTTATGAGCCCATTTCTTATATTTCCTCATATCCAGAACAGCACTAAACTCCTTCATAGCAGAAGCTTCATGAGACCAGCAGAAACTTTCTACAAAAAAACAAATATGTTCTTGATTGCATATACTCTCCCTTCACCAAAATCACACATATACTGTCTTTCCCCCCTGCCTCTCTGGAGCAGTCTCACGGAGCTATCTGAGATGCTTTCTCCAGGGCTGCAGTCCTCATACTGCCCCAAATAAAACTTAACTCGCAACTCTCCCATTGTGCATTTTTTTTTCAACAACATTGAATTTCTCATTCAACCCAAAGTTTTGTTTGATAAGATTCTGTCCCACTTCTCTTCTCGATGAACAAGCTATTCTCTGCTTGAAGGGACTTTTTAAAAGCAGAAGGCGCAAGATTTGCTGGGGGGATGCTCTGTGAGCCAAAGAGCTTTTTTAAAGTGAAAACACTTCAGGATTTTCCAAGACCAAGATGTCTCCCAAAGATCACTCAAGATTCAAAGGGTAGCAAGCAAAGCATTCAGGAAGCCTCTATAAGATCTAAGAATCGCCTAATGTAAGGAAATATCTGTATTAGAAAAGACCCGAAAAAGTCAGTGAGACCCTGGAAGAAATCTTAGACCAAGGGTCAGCAAACAATTGGCCTGCAGGCAAAATCCAGCCCACTGCCTGCTTTTATAAGTAAGGTGTTGCAGAAACACAGCCATTTGTTTATATTTTACCTATGGCTGCCTCTGCATTACAATGGCAGAGTTAAGTAGTTGCAACAAAGACTGAACAGAAGCTAAAATATATGCTATTACTATGTTGCTACACTGTTTCCCAAACTGGGTTATAAAGAAAACTAGCATCCCTCAAACCCACTCCAGTGTTCTTGCCTGGAGAATCCCAGGGACGGAGGAGCCTGGTAGGCTGCCGTCTGTGGGGTCGCACAGAGCTGGACACGGACATGACTGAAGCAACTTAGCAGCAGCAGCAGCATCCCTCAAAACAATGATGACAGTTTTAAGGGGGGGGGGGGAAGCGAGTAGGATCATTCCTTGACCAAATACCTTTGAGAAATGCTCTATTCTAGATTCCTGTCCTAGAGATTCATTCACATTCTCAACTTATAAAGGACTTCAAAAAGTTCTGCCCTTAAAACAGAAACAACAACAAACCTGCTTGAAAATTTCCCAAACTTATTTTACTTTCTGATGTGATACTTTTTATATTGAAACAGTATTTTATGAATTATCAGTGGTATGTAAGACCACACCTTGATAAAAATCCATCTAGTTCCGTGTTACATTTCAGTTATTTGCATGACCTTTATGAAATTTGTCCTTTGTATATACCAACCATATACTATTTGTTAAACATATTTACTAAAAAATGTTACTAACATTTTTCTTTCACTGACTTCCTTTTTAAACTTGATCTCAGCCAGGCAACAGTATCCATGAAATCATGGGCATGGGGTATGTGTGTGTGTAAATGACAGGTGTCGCTACAAATGCAGACATGTTTTTCGGGCTTAATTATCCACATGTCACCCACAAAGGAAGACATAACACACTTTAGGATATATCGGTCTCTCTCCCATTGCCTAGGTCACTAGCCGTACTTAACTTCTAACTTTAAATTTAGCCCTTCAGTCAAATTAGCCACGTTCCAAGTACTCAGGAACCACATGTGGCTAATGGCACAGTGGACAGTACAGATAGAGAACATTTCCATAATCATAGAAAATTTTATTGGCCAGTGCTGGACCTTTCAAGAATTTTTTTAAACTATTTAGTCATTGATGCCTCCTTTGCAATTCCCACTCCCACCCAGTTTTATATAACTCTCTCAGCAAACTCTGAGAAGTATACTTATGGGAGTCAAACACTCTCTGTTTTGACTTTGATGAACACTCTCTGTTCATCTTATTGCCTCACCAGAGTCCTTTCCTCCCTCCCCTCATACTTTACCTCTCTCTCTCACATATAGACACACTCCAATGCCATCAACTCCCACCCTTTGATCTACATTCAAAAGACCCAGGGCTGCCCACAGGGATCCAAGGACCAGTCTAGAACATCCTCCTGGGTAATAGTAACATGGGAGCTTCATCATTCTGGGCAGCTGGATCCTAACATGCAAAAGAAGATTGTAGTAGATCAGACATCACAAACTGGCGCTCTGTGAGCTAAATCTGGTTGTACGTGTGTTTGGTTTACTTGAATTTTTTTTCACCTTTACTTTAAGGAAGGAGTGATAAGGAGATATCACATTGTAGAAATCTAGCATTCTACGGACTTCCCTGGTGGTCCAGGGGTTAAGAATCCCCCTGCCAATGCAGGGGACAGGGGTTCGATCCCTGGTCCAGGAAGATGGCATATGCTGCCAGACAACTAACCCTGCATGCAGCAGCTACTGAGCCCTTTTGCCTAGAGCCTGTGCTCTGCAATAAGAGAAGCCACCATAATGAGAAGCCCTTGCACCACCGGAGAGCAGCCCCCGCTTCCCAGAACTAGACAAAGCCAGTGCAGCAACAAAGACCCACCACAGACAAAAACAACTTCAAAATCAATTCTAGCATTCCAGGTTCTCTTGGAAAATCAGATCAGGTTCTCTTGGAAAATCAGATTTGCTCACCTCACACGGGGCTCACTTCCCCACATGGCAGTCACTGGCTGATGCTGAATAACTTCTGCCCCCTTTAGTGGTGAACCTGCCCTCCAGTTCACCACAGTTTCCACATTCTCTGCCACCTTGTGTGGGGTTCATTGTTAGCATCTCCACGGTCTTCTGGCATTTGAGTCTGTTACTCTGAAAGGATCATTTCAAACGTTTCATCAGATACTTTCCACCTATGATTTCAAACATATGGGTCCTCTTTCCTCAGGGATAATGCAGTGGTTCTTTAGAGAAGACCTAGGACAAATGGTATAATGAATAGGAATGAACTGGTTTTCAAGAAATGCACAGTCTGTGGAAACTTCATCTACTAGCAACACTGACAAGTTTTGGGCTAGTCTAATATTCTCCTGAATATGAACATCTTCAAGCCTATGCCATTTTTTACCCAATGTAACATATTCTTGGCTTCTAGAGAAATAATACTTAGATTTTGAGGTTACAGATCACCTTGAGAATTTGATAAAAGCTATATAGACTCAGTGGTCCTTCCTGATGGCTCTGTGGTAAAGAATCTGCCTGCCAATGCAGGAGACTCGGGTCGATCCCTGGGTTGGGAGAAGCCCCTGGAGTAGGAAATGGTAGCTCTATTCACTATTTTTGCCTGGAGAATCCCCGAAGACAGAGAAGCCTGGCCGGCTACTGTCCATCGGGGTGGCAAAGAGTCGGACACGATTTAGCGACTAAGCAACAGCAGCAGCAGCAACAAGGGTGGAAATATACACATAAGAACATAATTTTGCATACAGTGCAGTTTCAGGCGGTACAAGACTTCTTCACCGAAACCTATCCCTGATTCTTTGAAGAGTCCGGAGACCTTAGTTCCGAATCCCGGTACTGGAGACGTCCAGTCAAAGCAGGAGACTGCACACAGCACACAGCTCCATTCTCTCTCAGAACCTAACCTTAAAGGGATGAGTAGGGACTTGCCTGGTGGTCCAGCGGTTAAGAATCGGCCTTGCAACGTAAGGGACGCGGGTTCAATCCCTGACTGGGGACCTGAGAGGCAACACTCCGCGGAGCGACTAAGCCGGCGCGCCCCGACCACCGAGCAGGCGCACCCCGGAGCTCTCGCTCCAGCGAAGATTCCCGGTAGCACACGTCTCTGGAGTCAAGACGAAGACGCAAGTGGACGGCTTGGCTGAGAGTTTATTTAAGAAGCATTTAGACACTCAGTTTACCTTACCCACTTGGCACAGGTAGGCAACTGTCTCACTGAACCTGGTTCAGTGAATACTGGTTATTCACTAGAAAAAAATGTTTGTTTTTTTCAAGTCATTGTATTTGAGATACCAGCCATAGTTAAGGGTTGGAAACCATACTGAAAGCAGAGAAATTAAATACAGTTTTATATTCTAAATGTTAAAAACCCCACACTTGTTCCCTCACTGAGCACCTTGAACATCAGCTGCCAGACATGTATCCTCCAAACAGGAAACTGAGAGAATCAGCCAGTCCAAAAAAAAAAAAAAAAGGAAAGAAATCTGCCATTAGGCAATCCCAAGATCCCAAGGAAAAAGCCCAGCCATGTTACTATAGACAGAAAACCAAAATGAACAAGGCCAACTCAGATGTGCAGAGCTTCCAATCAACTTTTTATCCAATTAACCGAACAATATCTAATACAAAGCACAGAAACCAGGATAGTTCATACTGAAAACAAAAGCACTTTGGAGGAAATAGACTTTGAGGAAAGAAGAAATTAAAAAGAAATTATTAGCAATATTAGAAATATAACTGAATAGAACTCAGAGCTCCAACTAAAAAGATAGCATCCATAAAATTTTTTTAAAGATTTTTTCCTTAATTTAAAGGAAAAAGACCTATTAGATGTGTTTTTAATGATAGGATAAATTTTAAACTGAATAGAAGGGTTGAAATAAAAAATTTAAGAAAACATCACAGAAAAGGACAAAAAGACAAAGAGAAAAACAGTTGAGAAATGATAAATCAGGGAACCAATTCAGATGGTTCAATATCAAAACAATAGGCATTCAGATATATGGAAAAAAATGAAAACAAAAAAACAAACAGAAAACTTCAAAGAAATAATGCAAGAGAATCTCCCAGAATAAAAATTGTGAATATCAAGATTGAAAATTGCTCAGCAGAATAAACAAAATGAATATGCTCTATGTAAGTCTCCAGAGAGATAAAATAGGTTTCTTACAAAAATCAAGAATGTGAATGGTCTTGAACTTTTCTATAGTAACACCTAATGCTAGAAGGCAATGGAGTAACCTCTCTAAAATGCTTAGGGAAAGTTAATTCTAACCTAGAATTTTGTATCTGGTCAAATAACCATTCAAGTGTAAGAACAGAATAAAAACAGCTTTTGATTTGATGGCTTTCAAAAATTCTGTCTCCATTGCCCTTTTTCTCAGAGAACTGTGTGCCACCCAAATGGAGCATAAACCCAAAGAGAAGATAGAGACTTCTGGGAAACAGAAGATTCTATACAGGTCCATCTAGTCAAGGCTATGTTTTCCAGTAGTCATGTATGGATGTGAGAGTTGGACTATAAAGAAAGCTGAGCACAGAAGAATTGATGCTTTTGAACTGTGGAGTTGGAGAAGACTCTTGAGAGTCCCTTGGACTGTAAGGAGATCCAACCAGTCCATCCTAAAGGAGATCAGTCCTGGGTGTTCATTGGAAGGACTGATGCTGAAGCTGAAACTCCAATACTTTGGCCACCTGATTCGAAGAGCTGACTCATTGGAAAAGACCCTGATGCTGGGAAAGATTGAAGGCAGGAGGAGAAGGGGATGACAGAGGATGAGGTGGTTGGATGGCATCACCGACTCAATGGACATGAGTTTGAGTAAACTCTGGGAGTTGGTGATGGACAGGGAAGCCTGGTGAGCTGCAGTCCATGGAGTTGCAAAGAGTCGGACACAACTGAGTGACTGAACTGTATTAAACTGAATAATAAACATAGAAAACAAAATTTTTAAATGCAATGATTATTAACATCCCCCCAAATTTAATATTATGCAGGAAAAGAAAAGTAACTCTAGTATCTCACAGGGCAAAGGATTTTGAGAGTAAATCAAATGAATTTTGATCTACTCAAATTTGAGATTTAACTCTATTGGAATGGTGGGGGAATGGGAATTAGAGTAGGGAATGAGAGACAGCTTAATCTTCATCTCACTACAGGGAACTAAACAATAAAAAGAGAACAATATAGATATGATATTTAAAGATAGTGAAGTAAATAGCAAAAGAACCAGTTTCAAGGGTTGAAAGTTACTGCCCTTGGGAATCAGAGCACTGGGGAGGAGACTATCAAACCAAGCCTTGCTAAACTATTTGAATCTTGGAACTATGGAACTTTTATTTCTTAAAAAATTAAAAGGAAAATAAATCTTGCTTTGACTCTTGGGAAAAACATAAGCATCACCTAAAAAAAAAAAAATTAAAAGTGTTAGTCAGTGAATTGTGTCTGACTCTTTGTGACTCTGTGGACTGTAGCCCGCCTGGCCTTCCTGGCCATAGATTTCTCCATGTAAGAATACTGAAGTGGGAAGCCATTCCCTTCCCCAAGGAATTTTCTCGACCCAAGGATTGAACCTGGGTCTCCTGCATTGCAGGCAGACTCTTTAACATCTGAGCCACCAGGGAAGCATCACCTAGCTCCTAACGAATCTCAATCCTAGAACACCTCTGTTCCCTAGCTCCTAACGAATCTCAATCCTAGAACACCTCTGTTCCCTGTTAGTATCAAACCTTTCATCCTTCATTCGAAAAGAAGCAGCTCTTCTCACACTGTTCCCAAGTTAGAAAACCATTTACACTGGGTTTAAACTCGGAGGAGTCCAGCTACATTATATACAGGTCAGCAGTTGGTTTGCTCTGGAGAAGAGGCATCCATCTCAGCACAGCATGTACAAAGAAAAGGGCCCCCTAAAAGCTGGATTCATGCAACAGGGGGCCCACGGGGGGCACCATCAGAGTCATGATCCCATGTGGCTGCCAGGAACACACACCTTCCACTCCACTTGACAGTTTCTTCCTCTTTTCATTTTTTCAAAATGTCATAGTCAAGCTCCACAGTTTGTGACCAACCAATGTGACGCACACTCACCAAGCTTCAGAGGTTATTTTCTGTCCCTTCAGTTTCCCATTTCTCCCTGCAGAGGAGGGCAAAGGTGGTGGGAGCAGAGAACAGTATTAATAAGGTTAAATAGTCTGCTAACAGAGATATTCAGAAACATTAGGACTAGTTCTCCCACATTACAGACAGGTAAAGGTCAGGTGAACCTGGCCAACTGCTCACAAAGAAATTTGTCCTGAGTCCCAGAAATGAGATATTCTAGTCCCCAGGCTGAGTGGAAGCTCTTTGGGGGAGGGGCCTGAGTCCTGAATTCTTTGCTGAATCCCCAGTGTCCTGAGTAGGGCCTGTCACGGAGTAATAACATAACAAATATCTGTTCAACTAAAATATTTCTAGACGTCAGTTATTTCATTTTTATTGAAGTATAGTTGATTTACAATGTTGTGTTAATTACTGGTGTATGGCAAAGTGATTCACTTATTAATATATATATGCATTCTCTTTTTTATAGTCTTTTCCATTATGGTTTATCATACGATACTGAATACAGGCCTCTGTGCTATACAGTAGGACCTGTTGTTTATTCATGCTATATATAAAAGCTTACATCTGCTAATCCCAACTTCCTACTCCATCCCTCCCCTAACCCCCTCCTCCTTGGCAACCACTAGTCTGTTCTCCATTAGACCTCAGCTATTTCTGATGAAATCAAATATCTACATGGAAGCCAGGAGAGACCTCATTCTTCTTCATTCTTTAGTGTACTTGTACTAGACATAGTACAATATTCATAAACATTTTTATAATTGTATTTATAAATGTTGGGTCAAATGAAGATCTTTTGAGGCTTGAAACACTGAGTATTTTATGTTACCTATCCTTCTGTATGAAATTTAAAACACTACCTCATAAAATACACAGGAGGAAGTTCAGCACCATTTTGAACTTGATGGCTAGTATACTTTTTTAAATACCAAATACTCAACTCTTCCAAAACACTCTTTGTTATGTTGGGGTTTCTTTCCTTTGCAAGTATTCAAAGCACATGTTTAGACTGCCTTTTGATAACTGAGCCCTGGCTCAGAGCATTCTCTTTAGCCTGTTGCTTCTGGAGCATTCAAGGATCCAAATGAAAAACTTAAAACCAGTAGTCAGTCCTCACAAGCACTTTGACACCAACAGTGATCAGGGAAAGGAAGACAGGGAGGGAAATAACTGAAGAAACAAAAGAAAAGAAGCTTTTTCTTAAGAAAGACAAGATGGGAGAGAACACAAAGCCCTGCCAGAAGGCAAAAGGCCGGCAGGGCCCCCAGTCTAGTCCCTAGGCTATAAATTCACCTTTAAATAACAGCTCCTCAGGGATGCTTCCATCCTCCTCTGAAGTCTCTAGTGACTCCCTCTACTCACAGTGAGTCATCTGTTGTTAGATTCTTCTAATATACTAAGTCAATAAAGGAGCAGAGCCCAACATTTTAATTTTTGTTAGTTTCAAGTACATTATCTTGACATTCCAAAAAGCAAATGCAAAGGACAAGTATTTTTAAACAATATTTGCGTCCCATGTTCCTTTAAGGGAGTTGTGCATTTTTTTTAATGAGATAGTTCCTTTATATTTTTCAGTGGAGGGATCCAGGAATGAACAACCATCTAGAGAAGAACTGGTTCTCAGGTCAGAAGGAGATGTAACCTCTTTGCAACCACATATCTGAACTGAAATCTACTTTCAGTGTCATTCACTAAAATCTCTGTTCAGATTCTCCACTCAAGAACTCATAGTACAGCCCCCTCCTTGGACCATAGGGACTGCCAGAGTTTTCTTTTTCCTATGAAAATGAAATTTTTCCTCTCTGTGACTTTCATTTTCTATTTATTGTACCCTTTGTGCCCTGCAGAACAAGAGTAAGGCTTCTTTCACATAGGAGTCCTACAGATTTTACCTGAAAAACCTAAGTCCATCATCTTCTGCAGAAGCAAGCATGGTATAGTGCAAAGAGTTCAGTTCTAGAGGAAGACAATTCTGGGCTTAACACTAAGTTCTATCACTTATTTGTTGTGTGACCTTGGACATTCATAAAATATGGGTTAAACTAGGGTTGTAGACCATTTTAGAAGGGGCAGTGCATTGAATGTAGGAATACTCCATACCTTACAATTTCACCCTTGGGACTTCCCTGGTGATACAGTGGTTGAGACTCAGAGCTTCCACTGCAATCGACATGGGTTCAGTTCCTGATTGGGGAACTAAGATCCCGAATGCCGTACAAGGAAACAAAAAAAAAAAAAAAAGAATTTCATCCTTGCCTTCAGTCACCTTTGGAGTGAAGGGATGTGGTCAGGAGAATAATAAGAATCGCTCATTCATGTGTCAAACATTCAGTGTCAAATGTTTGCTAAATACCTAGTATTCTAAAGTGATCAGTAGAGATATTGCTTTTTATTGTTATATATTAAATACATTTTACACTATATATTTACTAAATTTCTTTTAGGTCTCATTTTTGCCCTACAATAAAGAGATTGCATGAGATTTATTTTCAAATTAGGCTGCCTGTCAGTCTGCAGGGAGTGGTTGTAGCCAAAGGTTCTGGGTGTTGCAGCAGTTTACTCTTTGATAAGTAAACTCCCCCAGCAATGGTCAGGAGGGCAAAACAGTAACAGCTGTGTTGCGAAAGGAATGCAAAATTTATACTACCTTTAAGGAAATAAGAATTGAATTTTGTGTTTCAGGCTATATTCTCAAATTCCAGGGTGGGGACATTTTGGTTAGAAAAAAAAAATACTGTAAGAAACATCTTTCTAAATCTAGGCAAATAATCAGAGACATGTGGAGAGATGGTGAAAATATAGATTCCTGGGCCCCTTGAATGACAACACCATATTCTTCAGCCAGTGGATCTCTAAGAACTCATCTTGGCTCATGTTCTAGGATTCCATGTTTTTCTGACAGTGACAGTATAAAGGATTTGAGTAAATATTATTAACACTTTTCCTTTGTGATGGAAAAAAACCCTACTGTGACAGCCAAGAAACACAAGCCTTGTTTCTTCTACAAGAATTAGTAGAAGATTAGAGCCATACTACGCAATGCTGTGGAAGTGCTGCACTCAGTATGCCAGCAAATTTGGAAAATTCAGCAGTGGCCACACGCCTGGAAAAGGTCAGTTTTCATTCCAATCCCAAAGAAGGGCAATGCCAAAGAATGCTTGAACTACCGCACAATTGCACTCATCTCACACGATAGCAAAGTAATGCTCAAAATTCTCCAAGCCAGACTTCAGCAATACATGAACCGTGAACTTCCAGATATTCAAGCTGGTTTTAGAAAAGCCAGAGGAACCAGAGATCAAATTGCCAACATCTGCTGGATCATCGAAAAAGCAAAGAGAGTTCCAGAAAAACATCCATTTCTGCTTTATTGACTATGCCAAAGCCTTTGACTGTGTGGATCACAATAAACTGTGGAAAATTCTGAAAGAGATGGGAATACCAGACCACCTGAGCTGCCTCTTGAGAAACCTGTATGCAGGTCAGGAAGCAACAGTTAGAACTGGACATAGAATGGCAGACTGGTTCCAACTAGGGAAAGGAGTATGTCAAGGCTGTACATTGTCACCCTGCTCATTTCACTTATATGCAGAGTACATTATGAGAAACACTGGGCTAGAAGAAGCACTAGCCGGAAGAAGCACAAGATTGCCGAGAGAAATATCAATAACCTCAGATATGCAGATGACACCACCCTTATGACAGAAAGTGAAGAACTAAAGAGCCTCTTGATGAAAGTGAAAGAGAAGAGTGAAAAAGCTGGCTTACAGCTCAACATTCAGAAAACAAAGATAGTTGCATCTGGTCCCATCACTTCATGGCAAATAGATGGGGAAACAGTGGAATCAGTGTCAGACTTTATTTTCCTGGGCTCCAAAATCATTGCAGATGGTGATTGCAGCCATGAAATTAAAAGACGCTTACTCCTTGGAAGGAAAGTGATGACCAACCTAGATGGCATATTGAAAAGCAGAGACATTACTTTGCCAACAAAGGTTCATCTAGTCAAGGCTACGGTTTTTCCAGTAGTCATGTATGGATGTGAGAGTTGGATGGTGAAGAAAGCTGAGCGCAGAAGAATTGATGCTTTTGTTTTTTTTTTTTTTCAGGTTTTAAAACTTTTTATTTGCATATTAAAAAATTGTGCATTCCAATAATTAAAATCATTTGAACAACAACAAAAAAAAATGGCACTCTGATTAAACTGCATTTTACAGCCCGCAGAACACCTTGGACCAGCTTTTTACTCTAGATTTCACTGTCGTCCCACCCAGCTTCCTCCTTCACCAACATGCAAGTTCTTTTCCTTCCCTGCCAGCCACACAGGCAGATGGTAGAGGCAGGTGCGGCCTACGTTGTCAGTAGTTCTCCATTCTTTGATGTGAAAAGGGGTAGCACAGTCATTTAAACTCGATCCAACCTCTTTGCATCTTACAAAGTTAAACAGCTAAAAGAAGTAAAATAGGAAGGCAATGCTTGTGGAATGTACAGTGCATACTGGCGGTGCACGCTTCATTACGACTCTCCTGCTTGCTTCTCCTGTTCAATCGTTTCTTTCGAAGGCAGTGGATTTTTCTCTTGCATTTCCGTTTTCTTCAATTTCGACTTATCGAACTTCTCAATCTCAGCCATATCGGGTTTGTCAGACATGGTTGCAGAGGGCGCGGAGCGAGCTGCGAGCGAGTGAAACTTGGTCTGCGCTGTGGCCGCCGCGAGTGTCGAATTGATGCTTTTGAACTGTGGTGTTGGAGAAGACTCTTGAGAGTCCCTTGGACTTCAAGAAGATCCAGTCAGTCCATCCTGAATGAGATCAGTCCTGGGTGTTCATTGGAAGGACTGATGTTGAAGCTGAAATTGCAATACTTTGGCCACCTCATGCGAGGAGTTGACTCATTGGAAAAGACCCTGATGCTGGGAAGGATTGGGGGCAGGATGAGGAAGGGATGACAGAGGATGAGATGGTTGGATGGCATCACCAACTCCATGGACATGGGTTTGGATAGACTCTTGGAGTTGGTGATGGACAGGGAGGCCTGGTGTGCTGTGATTCATGGGGTCGCAAAGAGTCTCGGACACGACTGAACGACTGAACTGAACACAATGCCATAAGCTAAAGTAAAGAACTGACAGTGAAAAACTCAAGAAGTAAAAGCTTGGAATTAGGGGAAGGTGGTCAGAAGATTCAAACTTGCAGTTATAAGATAAATAAGTCCTAGGATATAATGTACAGCATGATGACTAAACACTACTGTGTATTATTCTATATTTGAAAGTTGCCGAGATGGCAGATGCTAAAAATTCTTACCACAAGGAAAAAATATTGAAACTATGTAAGGTAATAGATGTTAACTAATCTCAGTGTGGTAATCATTTTGCAGTATATACAAACATCAAATTGTTATGCTGTACACCTTAAACTTACACAATGTAATATGCTAATTAAATCTCAATGAAACTGGGGAGGGGGTGCACTATAAAATCAACTGGAGAAATTCTGGTAAGTCAGAAATGGAAGAGTTGAAATTGAAATAATGTTTCTATCATTTCACTTGAGCAATGTGACCAGTAATGCAGACCCTCAAAAGCTGAGTGAGCTCACAGCTGCAAACATTAATTCAAGTCAGAAGGTAGAAAAAAGTGAAGATCCAAGAGCAGAGAACAGGAGCTGACCATCGTTCTCTTATTTGTGGATTATGGCCAGAGTTGTGATAGGCTTAGGTGCCCTGCCCAGCCCACAGCAACTGCCTTCTGCTCCCCACTGGGCTGTCTCCCCAGGCCTCCCAGAACTATTAGTCTAACAGAATGTTTTAATTTCATCTGGCCTCCTACTCCCACCCTTTAAATTTTAAACTTACAAACTGTTATTGTTTTTATTTTTCCATTAAGAAGTAGAAGTCATGTTTCTGCCACATGGTTTTAGAAGCCTCAATGCTTGGGAACCCAGAAACTTGGAACTATCTTTTGTCCAGCACCACTTTTTTACAACTATCCTTTTGCAAACAAGATAGAAAAATAAAATAAGCTAAAACAAATACCGAATATAAGACATGTCAGTGTCTTTACATATAAGCTCATATAAAGTGAGCCATGGCCGCTTCAGAAGTCATGTGGTCCAGTCCTCACATTTTACTGAGAAGGAAAGAGGGGGCGAGAGCAGGGAAACCCCCCAGCTCAAAATCTCAATTCTAAGTGTTAAAAGACTGGTTTAAAAAAAATGCCTGAATTTTGACCCCTAATGTAGTGCTTTTTTCACTCCATCACATTACCTCTTGGGAGACTGACTATTGATCTGAAAAATAATTTTGCTAAAGCCATTTGGAGTCTTTATTGACAATTGGCTCATGGTCTAATTAACACTTATTTTTGCCTTCACCAAAGTTCTTCCCAGTTTCCTACACTGGTTTCAGTGTTTATGGATACTTGACTATAAATTCAGATAGTCACATAAAGAAAAATCGTTAGATCAACTAATCCGAGAGGTCTTAACCTTGGACCCAAAACCTCCTGGGTTGAACCCAGGGAATCCAGGGTTGAACTCTTAAGAAGTTAGCAGAACTTTTGAGAGCACACATGTGCATTTTTCTAGGTTAGGAAAACAGTTTTCCTCAGATTCTCAAGGAAGACCGTGAACCCGCACTAAAACTGAACTATTATCTAGGTCAATTTCCTCAAGTTAGAGTTGCAGATACTGAGAAATGAATAGAGTTACCTACATCATGTAGAGCAGAATAAGGCCTGGAATTCAGACCTCTTTGTGCACCCTCCAGGAATCATGTGACTTGTGCTCTGCCTGCTGACCAGAGATGATTACGGTTCTCCCAGTTAACTCTCTCCCAGTACAAGCTTCTCACTACAAGAGGAATTCATTGAGACAATATACAGGACTCGATACAAACCCACCTTGCCCTGGAGCAATGGTTCCCTGTACCTTTTCCAGCAGCCAAGCAGGATCACCACCTAGAACTTCTGGCAGAGATTGAGTTTGTATCCCAAGGCACTAGGCTCCTTCTCATGTGGGTGCTCAGCTGGAGTTTCTGCAGTCTGATGCTCAATCCCTAACCTTAGGTAGATTATTAAATGCTGTCATTCACATCATCCCCAGACAGACTGCTTTAAATTCTATTTGGAAGGCTAGAACTTGTCCTCGCAGGCAGGCAGTTCTTATATATTTGTGATGTCCACACTTCCAAATTAGTTTTTGGTCACACACACACAAAAAAAAAGATAAGAATTTTCAACTGCATACATAGTTCATATTTTTAATTATTGATTTTATACAAAATTTCTTAGCATACTTGGTATGGGGAGATTATTCAGGATTACTGTATCTCTAGTTCTCTGATATCATAGCAAGAAGTTAATGCACAGTGACTAAGAATGACAAATCAAGAAACAGTGGCTAATAAAACATCTCTGGAGTATACACAAGAAATTAACGTTATTTGCCTTGAAGAAAGGGAACTGCATAACTTGGGTCAAAGGTGAGAGATTTTCTACCGAAAATCTTCTAATTCTTTTGAATTTGAATCATGTATTATTTAATTAAAATCTTAACATTTCTTAAAATTCTTAATAATCTTAATATTCAAATAAGCCTTGCATTGAGAAACAGTGCCAACAATATATTATTTCGATATAATTTACTTCTGAAAGAAACAACTAAAAATGGCTAAAGGAAAGCCTTGGTCATGTGGCCCTTCTGTATTCAACTTTTTAAACTATGTGCATAAATTACTTTGACAAAGTGTAAAACTAATTAAGAAAGAAACAATATCATCCCAACCAACTTGTCTTACATGTAAAGCCACAGGGATGGAAAAGACTAGTTTCCCAGGGTGGCAGAGGTGGGATAACCACTCAGGTTGCTGTATCTCAGGCTGGACCTTTCCTTAACATGAACAGACTCTTGGAGTAGCTGGTGTCTAAATGCTTGCTTTTAATTATTCTTAGATTAAGACATTTTTAGACTATTTGAATAAAATTGACCTCTCCTCATTCTGATCCTCTGTGCTAATAATTGTACCCTTTTTTATTCATTCAATTACAAGCAAATTGACAGGAGACATTTATATGAGGCAGCTTAAACCCCAGCTAATGGAGTGCCTAATGACTAATTGATCAGATCCCAACCCAGAGAGCAGCTCTGAGTGGCCTAAAGGAATTTATGCAATTAGTTTAGGTTTGGTAGAAATTGAGTGCATATGAAAGTAAGCTTTTTATGGTCTTGATTTATGAGGGCTGGGCATTAAGTATATCTGCCAAGAGGTGATCTGCTTAGCAAAGCCTCAGGCATTGGGGGGCACTGAGGTGGGCTCGGATGTTGGGTCGGAGCTGGGTTGATGGGGGCAGGGGGGTTGTGAATATAGGAAAGAGATAGTGGCCTCAGGAGTGGGATTCGGGCAGAGGGCTCTTGAAATTATGGTGGTCCCCATTCCCGATGTAATTCAAAGTAGAATCAATATTAAATCCTAACTATGTATAAAGAAGTCCAATGAAATTCTGATTTTCCCAGGATGAGCAGTAGGATTTGTGTGTGTGTGTGAAATTCTAAAACTAACTCTAAAGAGAGGGAGTACTATTTTGGTACCGGTTTGCTTCCCGCGTCGGACTGGGTCGGATTGGGCCGAAGGATGGAGCAGAGAACTGATGTTTTTTAGAGACAAGTCTCCACGCGTTGAGGACCGGAAGCAACAGTGGGGAGGACTCCCGGGAGGAGCCTGGGACCGGCGCGAAACTGTCTCTCCGAGATGCTCCTCCCCAAAGTCCGTGGAGGGGGCGGGCTCCGGCCCGCCAAGCAGCAGAGGGGAAGCCGCTCCTGAGGCGCTAGGCGGAGCCGGGCGAACCTTGACCCCGGGGGGAACCCGGGGAGCCGGGCGGGTGAGGAAGCGCCGTCATAGGGCGGAGGGAAACCTGACCTGATCGGAAAAGAGCGATCGAAGGCTAGGCTAATTTGTCCGCCGGGGTCTTCACTGGCTCCGTCTGCCCGCCGGGCGGGTTACTCTGGGGCTCCCGCCGCTCCAGGAAACAGGAGAAAGATGGAGCGAGGACTCTGTGAGCGCCCTGGGGACGCGGCCCGCCCGCCCCTACATTTTGGGGCCAGACTTTCGCGCCTGAGAGGTCAGAGGGAAGCTGAGAGAGGGTTGTGTGAGAGACCGGTAACAGAAAAAAGAACAGAGATGTGAGAGGCGCGGAACGGAGACGGGAAGACCTGCAACCCGGCGAGGACGGCGGGCATCCTCGCCTTCCACCACCTCCCCAGATCGTCCGGCGACTCCAGCCTAATACCACACGGCTGCTCCGCCCCAGTTCCTGGAGGCTCCCCTTCCCTGCCCCTCGCCAAGGCTGAAGCGAAGAAGTCAGTTTTTGCCAACTCTCTCCACCAAACTTTTAAGTTCATGATCCGCCCTGGGCAAGTTACAGAAACACTCAACGCCTCCATGTTCTCATCTGTAAAATGGGCTTAAAAAGGATACCTGCTCATAGTGTTATTGAAGGATTAATGAATTAACGCACGTGAAGTGCTTGAAACAAAACGTCACGTGTGGGGAGCCCTCAAGACACGTCAAATACCATTAATATTCGTTTATCCAACAAACACTTGTAGAGCCCTCCCTCTGTATGTGGCCCTGCGCTTGATTCAGGGAGGCAGGAGGGAACTGGGTCTACGTGGTGCTTGCTCGCCCCAAGTGCTTTAATTGCTGAATAAATAAACAGACTGCTATCAAGGAGTAATAAGGATTAAGAGAGAAGTTCTACAAGATAGTCTGATAGAGGAAAGAACGATTTAAGGTTGAAAGAGTCGGCTAAATCCCTCCGCCCTTCTCTGGGCCTCAGTCTCTCGGCTCTGCGCTCCACATCCATGCTGAGGCAACCTAACCCCGGGCCGACAGTGTGTGGATGGCGGGGAGAACAAGCCGGGGACCCCATCCCGGGCTTCTCCTCTGCCCCCTGAAGACCCACCTCTCCGGGTGAAGCCTGCACCGAGTCTTCCTCACTGACAGTTGATGTTTGCCAGGAATCTACAGAGGAGCAAGGCTTGGGTCCAGGAAGCTGTCAGAGGGTCAAGCCTCTTAGTGGAACTACACATTGGCACCATGGACTCCTGAAAAGGGAATTCCTCCTTCCTTCCTAGCTAGGATGCACAGAGTGCAAAGAGGTTTCTGTTATGCTTTCTAGCTTGCCTCCGACAGACACAGCTCTTACTACTCTCATTTTGTACATGATCGGATGGTGGCTTATAGAGGGAAACTGTTGATCCCACCTGACTCCAAATCTGGCAATTTGCCCCTGCAACATAACCTCTCATTTTTCTGAGTATAAGTAACACTTTAATGAGAGTATCCATTAATGCCTACTATGTGTCAGGCCCTGGGCTTATGTGATTTCATTTACTCATCAAAGCAATCCTGAAAGACAGTCATTTTTTTTTTCCAATTTGACAGATGAAGGCACAGAGGCTCAGAGTGGTCAAGTCACTTAGTCAAGTAACAGATGCAAGAGATATTCCACCCTAGGTCTGTCCACTCCAGAACTGGAGCAGTTTATATCTTTGCAGGAAAGTAAAATAACCCAGGCTCAAAGTAGGGCCAAGAGAAGGTCAGGCACACTCAACAGGGCAGGGGTCACCACCCCCATCCTGGAGATTCCTCTTCAAGGTTCCCAGGGCCCATGTGAGAGAGGACCCCATCTCTACCCATGATCAACACAGAGGGAGGCAAAGCCTCTTCTAATTTAAACAGGAAGGAAACATTGTTTTTGAATGGAAGCTTGATATGCAGACCACCACCTTGGCCCTGGCCCTACTCCTGATTTGTCTATTCTTGATGGTCTCTGTTTCTCCTTGTAGTTTCCAGAATCCAGAGAGAATTGCGCTAGAGGGGTCCTTTCATTTTACAAAACTTCATTCATTCAGTTATTCAACAGATATCAATTGTCTGCCACTCTAGGCCAGATCCTGAGCTGGCACTGAGCTTGAAACAGACGAAACTCACACTCTGAGGGCAGAGGAAGTTCCTGGCCAGAGATCACACAGCCTAGACCCAGGAGCCCAGAGTTCCTACCTCCACATTCTGGCTGCCAGGGCTTCAGCCTTGTTGACTTGTGTATGTCTGGCTCATTGAGGGTCAGGCCCTGGTTCCAGCCAGGCAGGGGCCTAGAAGCCTTACTCTGGTCCACAGATAACTCTCAAAGTCCCACCAGAAGAGGCCAGATGTTGTTTTCCATACAAAAAGCCCTGAGAATTGGCCTCCCCTTCCCTTGGCACAGGCTAAAGAAACCCATAGCTGGGCCTTTGGGCAGTGAAGGCCGCCAGGTTGATGGGACTTGGGAAAAGCAAATTTGCTCCACAGTGCTTTTCAACTACTCTTTAAAAAAAATTTGTGCGGTTTTACAGCCATCAGAAAAGCCTTAGAGAGGTGATGTGACTTGCGCAAGGTCATGCGATTAGGAAATGATCCACCAGGAGGCAAATCGGGCCTGCCTGAACCCCAAACCGGCTGGTACCCAGACACCGCGCCCCCACCGCGTTCTGCTCCCGGCCACATACACACCCCACCCCTCGAGAGGTCTGTGCCTCCGCCGGACGAATAACAGAGGCGACTGAACAATTCCGGAGAAACCGCAGCTCCCAATGCTTCCTGAACAAGCCCAAAGAGAGAGGCAGCGGCGCCGGCCGGGCGCACTGGGTGGGGGGCTGGGGGCGGTGGGAGAGGGTGGGGCGCGGCGTGGACCGGGCCGCAGCTCCCGCCGCAGGTAGAAACTTGTCAAAGTACGGTGCGCACATCGTCCATGAGGTCTGAAGCCGCTGACGCACAGAGGCGTGGGTCCCACTCAATACCCTGCCGGGCCATGAGTGACACAGACCTTGCCTTCAGGCGACTCATCGCGCCCTCTTCAAAAAAAAGTCTCTCAAACTTTTGATGTTATTAACAACAAACAAATAAATAAGCAAATAAAAAATAGCAGGGAACTTTTCGAAAAAGGAGATAGAGGCGGATATCGAGTTCTTCTCCGGGCCAAAAAAGCCGAAGGCTCTTACCTGCAGGAAACCTCGCAGCCCGCTAAGGCGCGTCTGTCTGGAACGCTTCGCGTCGGCGCGGGACTTTCACAGCCGCCTGCTCTGCAGCCCGGCTGGGCTCCGGCCCTGTGTTTTATACCACTATAGGCAATTAATATTGCATCAGCCGTATTTTAAATTTTCAAAACCCACAATATAATGTAATGGCATAAGGGCATTTATTATTAAAGGACACCCGATGGAGGGGAGGTGGAGGAATCGCTGGGGCTGTTGCGCAAGGCGGCGGAGACGAGCTGAGGTCAGGGGACTGGGGGCGATCCCCAGGTTTGCTTTTGCAGTAGGGTGGCGTGCTGCGGGGAGCGGAGACCTGCTCCGCTCCGAATTTCAGGCCGGACGTGATGACCCAGAGTTCTTTGAAGAGACGGTGGGGAAATGTACAGAAGACTTCTGGGCTTGGAACATTCATTTTTAAATCATGAAGGTGTTTCTGCGGCTCACAAATAAGATTTCCTCCCCCTTTTAGAGTGTGTCGAAGGGAGAGTGAGAAGGAAACTGGCATCTGTTAAGCACCTATTGTGAACAAGCACTAAGATAGGATCTATGTGGCAGGTTTCTTTTTTACCACCGCCACCCCCCTACACCCCCCCCCCCCCCACCCCCCCCCCCCCCCAGAAGCCAAGATAGACGCTGGAATAACCTCCTGGACGGTAATTCTAAATGCATTTCTGAAGTAATCCCAAAGAAGTCCTAACGACTCTGTCCCAGCAAAGAACACTTTCCTCTCTCTTTGCATCTCTCTGCTTACCGCCCATCTATCCGTTTGAATCTTTTAAAATAATGTTTCCTACTAAGAGCCAAGCACCACCAGATGCCTTAAATAAACAATCTTACTCAGCCGTGACAATAACCTTGTGATAAGTATTAGCATCTTCATGCTACAGACAACCAACGGAGACTCAGAGAAGTTTAAGAAACTGGATTCAGGATCATTCAGCCAATGAGTGGAGGTCCTGGGGGCTCCTATTCCCGTTAGTCAGGCCTAAAACTTTTCGGTCTGAGTCAAGTTGAACAAATAGAAGCTGATAGATTTGCACTCAGGGAAGTGTGGAGGAAGGATCTGGAAACTCTGAGGTCCAGGGAGGGTCTGGGTGAGAAGATAAGGCACCCAGGGAAAAGGAGCAAGGAGAAATAATTGCAGGAGACTGGCCTGCTAGAAATGACAGTTCAGCCCTTCTGGGTTCTCACTTCTAAATCCTTGCTGAGACGAATATTCCTTAACCTCCAAGAAAGTAAAGCACCGCGATTCGGGTTGAAAAATAAAGCATTTATTTTAGAAGTTAATTCAAGGGGTAAAGAGAGAAGGAAACAATATTTTATTTGCATCTATTCCGGACAACAAAACCAAAGGTCACACAGCAACACGCAAATTATATGAAGCAACGAAAGATAAAATGTGACGGGGCCAGAGGGGCTGGGGTGAAAAGGACCCAGGCCAGTGATTTGGCCCCATGATCAGCTCAAAACTATGAGTGAACCTCCACCAAGAGGTTGGGGGATGGGAAAAGTGGCGGTAAATAAATAATAGTAAACAACAATGCGAACAGTAATAAAAGCGCAACGAGGTGAGCCGTGTTAGAAGGACTTGCATATGCTCCGAGAGTTACAGTTACTTTCGTTCGGGCAGCCGCCTCTACGCTGCTCTGAGAGGCTGGCTGGAAAAGTGAGCAATGGTCAGAGAGTCCTCAGTCCGACCGGAAAGCTACCAATTCCCCGCCTTCCTGCAGGCAGTCGTTACCCCTCGAACGGCCAGCAGATCATGGAGGATGGGCCACAGCAGGGACCGGCTGCTGCCTGCAAGCCAGCTACAGGATTCCAGCATTTTCACTCGCTGAAAAGGGCCCACCTTTTCTGGAGCCCACCTTATGGCGGAGAACAGCTCAGAGCCGGCAACTCTCTGCACATTTTCCCTGAACCTAATCCATGCTACTTTAGAGAACTTACAGCAAACCAAAGGATGAGATGGATAGAATTTAGGTGGGGAAGGGAGTATAAGGCTATCCTTTGGAAACATACGTGTATTTTATATACTCTAAATAAATCTCCGGTACATGTTTGTGCCCCACTTAGACTTTGTATTATTACTTATCACTTCCTTCCCATCCCTTCACCCCTTGTCTAATCACGCTAAGCAAAGTGATGCCTTCACGCCAGAGTCGTGCGGTCGGGCTAATTGACTATCCCTTGCCTTTGGGCTCCTGCCCTGAGGTCGCGCAGTCTTGGGCGCGAGGGAGATTTTCAGCACCACGGAGAGCACAAGTCCCTCCAGGCCTGCCTTTCCTGAATTTTTTTCTTAGCGCCCAAACTTTTCTGGTGGGAACAGAAAGGAAAGAAGGGAAAGAGAAGGCCGGGAGGCAACCAATTAGGATAAAGGGGAGAGTCTGTAACTTCGGGGGTGAGAGCCTGACCTGCCAGGAAACGTCTTGGAGCCCCCATAACCGTTCCCCCCCAACTCCAGGGGGACATACACTCAGCTCTCCCGGCCCCGGACGCCGTGCCCCGTCGCAGTCAGTGGACAGCCGAGTACTTCATTCGTTTCTGTTTCTGTCTCTGGTTGCAGAACCAGACCCTCACCACGTTCTTTTTAAGGTCCAGTTTCTCGGCGATGGCCGCGATCTTTTCGGATGAGGGCCGCGGCTGGATCGCAAAGTAGGCCTCTAGCGAGCGCTTCTCCGGCGCCGCGATGGACGTGCGTTTGCGCTTCCGCTCACTGCCATTGAAGAGCTCCGGCTTGCTGTTTTTCTCTCGGTAGGCGGCCTCTGCTTCCTCCAGCCAGGCCTGGAGTACCGGCTTGAGCGCAATCATGTTGTTATGCGAGAGAGTGAGAGACTCGAACCTGCAGATGGTGCTCTGGCTGAGCGAGCCGACGCCGGGGATCTTGAGGTTGGCCAGGGCCGCACCCACGTCCGCCTGGGTCACCCCTAGCTTGATGCGCCGCTGCTTGAAGCGCTCAGCGAAGGCCTCGAGCTCTCGCGGGTCCGACTCCACGTCGCTGAGGCAGGCAGGCATAGCGCTATGCGGCGCCACGGCATGTGGGTGGCTCATGCCCATGGCCTGATGCAGGTGGCCCATGGCGCCCAGGTGGTGCGGGTGGATCTGGGCCGGCATCACCGAGTGCTCGGGGGCGCCCAAGCCGCTCACGCTCAGTGTGGGAGAGATGTGCTCTAGTAGGTCGCCCTCGAGGCCCTGGTGCACGGCGTGGTGCGGGTGCGAGGTGAGCGCGGCCGGGTGGGAGATGGGCACGGTGGACGAAGTGGACGTGCAGGGCACGCTGCTCATGGTATGGTAGGTGGCGTCGGGCTTGAACGGATGGTTCTTGCCGTGGGAGACGATATCCACCGCCGCCAGAGCTTCGGCGCGTGCCAGCAGGCTCTCATCAAAGCTTCCAAATATATTACCCTGCAGCTGCAAGCGAGAAGGCGCACAGCACGGTCAGTGGGGAATACTGTCAACTCAGGATTAAAACACATTTTCAAGCAACCGAGATGCCTCTCCTCAAAGCCCAGGTCATAAAAATTAATACGGAGACAGAGGCTCTGCTGGAACAGACGTGTGGATCAGAGACATGAATGAGAGAGAGAGCGCGCCGGGAGAGAGTGCGGGGGAGACAAGGAGAGGGGTTCAGACAGCGGCGATTGTTCTGGGCGACATGAAAAAAACATGAAGCAAGTGCCTGTCAAAAAATGTGCCTTAGAGCGGTAATTATGCTCCACTACGTACCTGCGGGGCTGGGAGACAGACTCGGCGCATGGCCTCGGAGCCGGAGTGCAGGCTGGAGAATTTGGGTTCTTGAAGCACCGGGTGCATGCCGAAAGGCTGCTTGGCGTTCATGGCCATCATCTTCGCGCGCAGGGCAGGGAGGCAGCGAGGGACATGGATCAGGCTGTTCTCGCTTGCTCGCCGCGCTCCAAGTGAGCGCCGCTCAGCGCCCGCGCTCCCCTCGCCCTCTCGCTCTCTGCCTCCCCTCTCCCCCACCTGCTTCTTCACTCATCTTACAAGCAGCTTGCCAGGAAGGGCCCGGGCGCGCGCAGGCGTGCTCACGCGCCCAGGACTCGCAGGGGCGGCCCGGGAGGCGAGGCCAGGCGGCAGCTCTCCGCGCGCCTCTCTGCGCTGGCCCCCGCCGCCCCCGCCCCAGCATTTATACCCCTGCCCCGCCGGGCCTCCCCGCGTCCGCCCCGCCCCGCCCGGCTCCAGCCTGCAGACCTTGCGCAATCTTACTTCTTTTTTGCGGACTTTTTCTCCCCCAAAGTCCCAAACCTTTCCATCCTGTCCCAACTCGCACAAGCCAGACAGAAGGGCAGCCGTGGGCCAGGAAGCTGACCGTACCCCAAACCACCGCGGGCGCGCGCGCACACGCGAGCACACACACACACACACACTCACTTTGTCGGCCAGGCTGCCGCCAAACTGCCCATTTCCAGGGCGCTCCTGGCCCCACGCCCGAGAGGTCCACTAGAGTCCGGCCCAGCCGCGCAGCGAAGAGGCGCCTCCAAGCGCCCAGACGGGCTCCGGGGAGGATGAGAAACAACCAGGAGGCGCCCCCAGTGACCTCCACCTCCCAGTTGGCCGCCCCGGTGGATGTGGGGAAAGTAACTGCCTGCCCAGGCCAGGACGCCTAAGGTCTCCTCCCCACACCTCTTTCTTGGCTTCACTTGAAAGGACAGTTTGCCCCCCAGCTCCGTCTCCCTAACCATACGACCTAAGGACAGCCTAAAATTCAGGAGTATTTTTTAGAGTAGTCACTGTTCAGGACTGCCCACCGGCCTTGGGAGTGGGTGAAAAGACTTTTCTTGGGCCGCTGAGGCTTACAACCCTTATTTCCCCTAACAACAGCTTTCATTTTTAAGCTCCTACTATGTGCTGGGCAGTTTAGAGTGTTAGCCCCTAGTGTCCTCGCATCCTGCGGAACTGGGCTGTGATGCCATTTTACAGACGAGGAACACGCGTGTCGGTGGGGTTTGTGCCTAAGGTAACACAACTGGTTGGGAGCTGAGCCATTCACTCACTCGTTCCGTAGTCGTTATCCGTTTTCCACACATATTTACTGATAGCCTCCAGTGTGCCAGACGCCACGTCTGACGTCCCACGCTCCTAACGGCCTGGCTACTGTGTCTTCCTTTCCGAAGTTTCCTTCCCGTGCGCCCCGGGGTTAGTGCGGCCCCGCCCCCTCCCCTCTGCTCCCGGCTCCTTCCCTAGTTTCTCCCCGTCTCTCCTCGCCTTTCCCCGCGCTAGTAAACAGCGTGAATAATGCATGGGGAATCCTGGGCCCGCGGCCGCCCGCGCCGCCCTCCGGGTTGGGAGAGAAGCCCTGTGCGCCCAGCTGAGCCCACGTCGCCGCCGCCTCCACCGCGGGGCGGCCTTCGGGTTTCAGCGATGCTGGCAGCTGCGCCAGAGGGTGTGAGTCGGGGTTCCCAGAAGGTTAACGGAGTGGGGGTGGGGGCTGGCGGCGGGATGAAGGGGCCACCCTCAAGCCCAAGAGGCAACACTGCCAGGTCCGGCCTCCCCCGCCTCCGGTCCTGCCAATCTCCCATGTCCGAATCGGAGCCTGTCCCCTGGCCTGGATCCCGTCCTCCAACCCCAGAAACCACGTGCGGCCCTTACACCAACCCTTTCTGGGCCTCGGTTTGCCACCTCTGAAATGGGAGTTGCCCTGCTGTTTGTCTGCCTGCTTGGGTTCTGGTGAAGAACGGAAAGCACTCAGTCGACTTCCTGACAGCCTGATGCTTGGGGGTTCAGGCTCTACCCTCGGATCTTGCTGGCCGAGAGGCCAGGAGCCACCTTAGAGTCTGCATATGGCACTTTGCTCATCTGTCACTCTCCTGCTCTGATGGTTGTGCGTAATGCACAGATAAGCATTTGGTACCATGCTTGGCACACTGTAATCATGGACTGAATGCTTGTTTCTTTCTTCTTTTTCCCTCAACTCAGAAATATGTTGGGAGCAGGAGTGGCCTAGGTCCTCTCTCTGGAGAATGGTTTGTCTGCAGGAGCAAACTGATTCCTTGCTGTCCTCTGTTCACCTGCTTTGCATCACACCCCATGGTGAGGGCTGGGACACAGATTCGAATCAGACACCATCTCTGCCCTCACAAAAGCACCTAAAATCCAATTCAGGAAGTAGTCTGTCTCATGCACTTTCTGAAACTGACGGTCTCAGCCACACAGAGCAAGGCTGATGGGATTCTTGAAGTATAGAGTACACATAAGAACCATGGGCCTCGAGAAGACCAGGCGTGGGATAGTATTCAAACACTGGATGAATGTGACCCTGGCTGGGACTCAGTTTACCCAGGAGAGAGGGCTGGACTAGACCATTGCTAAGCCCTTGCAGCTGAAGCAAAAGATTACTGTTCTGGTTAATTTAAATGTAACACGTTGTAAGCAAGTCAGGAGCTTCTCTCCAGGAATTCTCAACTCCCTAGAAGCTAAATGTAGCATTATTTGATCACTCAACAGCATTTAGGACCACTTGTTCTTCTTTTCTGCACAATACTAGAAGCCAAAAGGAAAAGCAGAGTGGGAACTTGGGGATACTGGATCCTCCAGGGAAAAGAATCTATAACTTGCCTGGTCGTATGGTGCCCTGAGACCTGAGTTATCTGTGAAGCTGAACCCCCCAGAAATGGAGGGAAAATACCATCTACATCCATTCTTCCTTGTTTTGTCTCCTAGGGACCTGGGACATGCTGGCCAGGGTCGAGGTCAAGCAGAGGTCAGAGAAAGAGTAAAACTAACCAGCCCGGTTAGGCCTACAGTGCAGAACTTTGGCTCACCAACCCCACTCCAACATCCTGAGGCATTAGGATCACAAATCAAAAGCCGTCCTTGCATCAGGCAACCTGTGTTCCCTGGGTTTTTCCCACCCTGCTCTTCAGAAGGGTCTACCAGCAGCTCCAGGTGGCCAGCAGTAAGATGACACCCATCCTCAGGGACCAGTCTTACTGAGAAGGCTCTGGAGACAACTGACTCAAGAAGAAGGAAGAGACCATTCAGAAAGCAACTGGAAGGAGAGCCCCAGAACATACTCAATAACGTCATCTATACTGTACAGAATTTGCAAACTTGAATTGTCAGGGGCAAGGCTGGTAAAATTACTCAGCTGGGTGTATAAAAGGGAGGATTGGGACTGCGGTAAACTGGAGCGCATGTGTCCCCACCTCACCCTCACGGTGTTACAGTTAGAGCACTCACACAGGCAAACATCACGTATAGACTGAAAAAATCTGTCTGAGGGCCAAGGAAGGGCCACATGGCCATTTACACAAATGGGGGGCATAAAGGGGGCATTTCCTTCATTGTACAATCATTTCCAAATACTCGCTAAATACATACTGAATCAAGAAAAGGGGTACAGATGAACCTATTTACAAGGCAGGAATAGAGATGCAGATGCAGAGAATGGATGTGTGGACACAGTGGTGGGAGGGGGCAAGGATGGGAAGGATGGGATGAACTGGGAGAGTAGCACTGACATATATACACAGCCATGTGTAAAATGCATAGACAGTGGGAAGCTGCTAAATAACACAGGGAACTCAGCTCAGTGTGGGTGGAAGGGAGGCTCAAGAGGAAGGGGATATATGTATACATATGTTAATAGCTGATTCACATTGTTGTAGGGCAGAAACTAACACAACACTGTAAAGCAATTGTATGCCAATAATAAAGTTTAAAAATAATAATAATACCTGCTGACAGCTGGGCCTTGTGATAGCTTCTGCAGGTACAGAGTGCACTGCTCGGGGGCTTAGAGTCAGTGGGGCACTAGAACGGCTACATGTAACTCTAAGTCAGGACACAAAGCACTATGTTCTCTGGAAGGACTAGCCCTAGAGGAATGCTGGGAAGGGGAAGGGAGGCATTTTCCCTGCTGGTCACTAGTTTTCAGCTTTACTATGAGTAGGAATCATATGTGACCTCTTAAAATACAGCATCCTAGGACCACACGCAGAAATTTGACTATAAGGACTAAGGTGCTTTTTATTAGACATTCATGGTTTGCATACAGATGTTCTGGGACCATCAACTCAAAAAACCTGCTCTGGACACTTGTTATCTGATGAGGATGGTATTAAAGCCCTGACATAATTGTGTAAGTTTCACCAAGATTCAAACAAAGAGTGTTCCTTCTTTCAGTCTTTTGCATCTTCTATTATATCTTAGGAAGAACATGATTTTTATGGTCTCTGCTTCTTGAAGGACCCTGGGACTTCTTTGAAGATGAGTCTTATTTGTCACTGTGTTTACACATACAGGCACCACGCAGGATCTTAATATAATGATTTGTGTTGAATGAATGAATGCATGAATAACATCCTCTCCAGGCCTCTGGCCTTGTGTGCCAGGCTATAGGCTAAGTGCTTTAGAAGTATTGTACACTGAATCCCCACATCAAGCCTGTGAGGCTGATGTCATTATCTCTATATTACAGATGAGAAAACTGAAGCTCAGAGCGATTGAGTTGCCTAAAGCCAGGTAAGCATGGCAGAGTAGGGACAGGAACTCAGGTGTCTGACTCCCAAGCCCACGCTGAAAGCTGACTAACATACTGGGCTGGCATCACCCCAGCCCAGGGGAAGAGGGAGTAGGGTGAGCTGGCCTTTACTCCTTTCTCAGAAGGCCTTGCTTCCAGAGGCTCAGAGTCTGGCCCTGCTCCAGGCATGTTTCCGACTGAGGCTGAAGAGAAAAGACAGCAGCTACCCCCTCCCACCTCCATCTCTGGCCAAGCTCTACCCTCCAGAGTTGGGGAGAGACAAAAGGGATGGAATGGGAGATGGCCCTGAGAGGATGGCCCGAATTCAAGATGCCATCGCGGGGAGGCAGCTGGCGGGGCTGCCTGGCCAGGTGTTCGCAGCCGCCAGCCTCGCCTGCCTTTCTCTTTCTCTCATTTCCTTTCACAAAGTTCTCACATGTACCCGCCGCCTGCGCAGCTGCTGCGGACTCGCCTGTCGGCCGCTCGCCTCGCATTGTCTGCGCGGACTCAGACGATCTGAGATGCCCAGGGGGACTCGGGAGCCCGGAGCCGACCATCCCCTCCATGAGGGACCAGCACGCGCCCGGAGCCCTCCCTTGTCCCTGGGGTCCACCCTGCAGCCCAAGCGCTGGCTGTCAGACTCCAGGCAGGGCCTCAGTTTCCTTATCTGAAAAATGAGTGGACGGAGCCAAGGGATCCCCAAGAGCCCTTTTCCATCATGCATTCTTTCACTGGATACATTTATTGAGTGCTACTATGTGGCAGCCACTATGTTAGGAGACAGGAATTCAGCTGCAAAGGAAATAGTCCCCAGCTTTCACCTACGACCCCTACCACCCCTACCCGCCACCAGCTGATGCTTCAGCAGAAGATGAGCAATAAAGAAAGAAAGCCTTCAGTAGTAAGAGCTGCTACAGAGAAAATAAACCAGGGTGATGCAACAGAAAATGCAAGGACAGAAAGGGGAGGAGTAACCTTTGAAACAAGACCTGAAGGAGAAAATAGAAGATAATGGGGAACAGCATATGTGAAGGTCCTGAGGTGGTAGCAAGTTGGTGGCATTCGGGGAAGAGCAGGAAGGCTGGCGGCGGGGGAGAATATGGTGGGAACACTGAGGACAGACATGGAGGATGACAGAAACAAAGAGCAGCTGCTGGATTTTGCAGCAAGGTTGGGTTTTGCTCCAGGGAGAGTGGGGAGCCACTAGAGGACTGAAGCAGGACTGTGAGAGGATTTGAAGTCTACTTCCGGTGGTTTGTAGGAATTGGGTGCAGTGATCCAGAGTGGAGAAAAACCAAATTTTCTAGGTTTAATCCTTGGCTTTATGGGGAATCTGGGTCAATGGTTTGAATCTGAGGTGCCATTCCCTAGGGCAACCTGCCCCCTCCCCACACCCAGTGTAGTTCCCCTTTGTCTTCTTTTTTGAGCTCCAGACACTGTCACATGTGTTGTGAGCAGCATGGGCAGCTCTGTTTGTCCTTAGGAACCTGGACTCAGTAAACACATGGGGACTTTCCTGGTGGTCCAGAGGTTAAGTGCCTGCCAGTGCAGAGGACACAAGTTCAACCCCTGGTCCAGGAAGATACCACATGCCATGGGGCAACTAGTCTAACTACTGAAGCCCACACAACTAAAGCCTGTGCTTTGCAACAAAAGAAGCCACCACGGTGAGAAGCCCACACACAGCAACCAGAGAGTAGCCCTGGCTCACTGCAACTAGAGAAAGTCTACATGCAGCAATGAAGACCTAGCGCAGCAAAAAATATATAAATAAAAATAAACACATGGTCCTTGCCCATGAGGACTGGTTTTGCCTTCCTCTTCTCCAGTTTATAGGTGGCTCAGAGTTTAAAGTCATAAAGTCAATTCCCCCATGGCCTGGTTGGTTGTCATCTCTTCCATGGCCAAAGGACTAGGCCATTTCTCTTACCCAATCAGCTTGGCTGTGAAGAGGCAGCAAGGGGTGGTGGACAGGGTACAGTAGATGTGTTTTCAAACATGAATATGTAACTAACGTGCTGCATGACCCTGGACAAGTCACTCTAGGACTCTGGGCCTTATCACTACAAGAGGGTCAGGGCTGAAAAGTTAGGCCTCCTCAGTGTGGATGTGTCAAGGTTGTAAGCATAGATCTTGGAGAAAATGTAGAGGCCGAATCCATCGCCATAAATAGAAACCACATTCTGATGGTTCTTCACGTGCTCTGTAAGCAAAGCAGGGGCCTCCATTGCTTTCTGTACCCACCACATGCTTGCTGAGCACCTACCCTGTGCCTAGCACATGCCAGGTCTGGAGATATGATGGTAAACAAGGGATACATGGTCACTGCTTCAAATAGCTTGGAGTCTGCTGTTATCTTATTCAGTCTTCACAATACTCCCTAGAAAAGAGCATCATCCCTCTCCCTTTTCTTTCTCCATAAGGAAACTGGCTCAGAGAGGTGAAGGAACTTGTCTACCAGTGCACAGCTCAGTATTTCTTACTCAGCCTGGTTCTGGGCATTATGTCACTTAGTCCCCACAGCCACCCTCTTTAAGAAGCAGGTACTATTTTTACCTCTGTTTCTCAGAGGGGAACCCTGAGGTTCAGTCAGAGAAGTTAAGTGTGTTCCTCGAGGTCGCACAGGAATAAGTGGCAGGACAGGAACAGGATTTGAACTCAGGTCTGCTGCCCAGAAACCACACACTTTCCCGCGCACACCGGACTCTCCAAAAAATGGGATGACACTTTCTGTCACTTGTTCACTTTAAGCCCTGGATACAGCAAAGAGAAGTGGAGCCGTTAACCAGCCTCTGTAAATTAAAAAAGGAAAAGAAAGTAGAAAAGAAAAAGAAAGAGGGAAAACAAGTGAAGGCTTTGCTCCCATCAGGGGGGAAATCGGCGTCTTGTCGCCTAGCTCCATGCTCTGATTTATGATAAAAAATTTAGAGGAAATCATTTATATTTTAAAGGATCTAAATAGCTGCATGAAAGTTTTATCTAAAGTGCCACTGTATTTATAGGCAGTTCTTCCATGCTGGAGGTAATTAATAGATGTATAAATCTCAGGGCTCCCGGCTCTCCTGCCTTCAGGGCTGGATGGTGACTCGGGCCTTGGCACTTGGGGTCTGAGTGGCAGGGGGCAGGGCGGCAACTGTAAAGAGATGTGCTCCAAACAAGCCCCAGCCACACCCCCTGTTTTGTGAAACCTTCACTGGGACCAGGAGCTATTTCTAGACTATCAGATGCAACCTCAAGTTGGGATACAGTACCCAGCCACCTGATGTCTAATCTCTTTCCAGGACTGTCCAAAAAGAGCTCAAACGTTCAGCCCCTCTTCCCTCTTTCCTGCCCTGGGGCCAGCACCAGGGGATAGACTGCCCCTCTCTGGAGGGCTTATAACTTCAGAAGGTCCTGGTGAATGAAATCATGGGCTCCCTCGCTCCCCCACCCCAGCTTTAGCTAGACTCCCATTTCCCTGTGTGTGCCCCCCAGCTCAAGGACACCAAGCACTTGTTTTGGAAAAGGAAGCCAGTTGCGAGAGGCCCAAGGCTCTCAACTTACTTTAATTAAGGCCCTGAAATATTGATGGTTTTGGCTCTCTCTGTGGCTGCCACACCTTATAAGCCGGGAGAGAAGCCCAGGGATGAACAAGTTAAGGAGAGCCAGATGGTTTCCCTTCGGAAAGGCCATACAAAACTTACAGAGGTGTCACCACCCTAGTTTAGCCCGGAGCCCTAAATAATTGATGGATCTCCTGAATTCGAAAGAAAAAGTCCACCAAAGTGGAAATAACAGTGATGACTCACTCAAGGTTGAACCTATGAGAATGGGGAAGGCGTGCTTACCTAGTGGGCTGAGAGTGGACAGCCTGGAGAACAGAGAACAGCCCCTGTGGCCCTCTTCCACAATTTGGGTTCCTTCCAGTAGTGCCATGCTGAACAGCTTTCTGTCCAAAGGTGGGACAGCTAGAACCTTCTCCATTTAAACACACTCTTTTCTTTTCCTTGGGAGACCAAGGGTGGGCATTCCTTACTGAGGAGAAACTGTCTGACACCCTTTTGAAATCTCTTTAATGTCCCATGCTCTGATAATGTACCCCCCAAAGGTGGACTTAAAAGAAACTCACACAGCCATCTATTTACTCCACCATTACATTTAAGCTGGAGGATAAATACGTGTCTGTGGGTTTTTTGCTTGCCCTGTGGCCCTAAACACAGCACAACTGAAAGGGTTGCTATCCTGGGGCATCGAGAGTATCTTCACCAAGTGGATTCACCTATGAGATTTAGAAGGGAAGTGATGTTGATGCTAGAGGTGGTGGTGGTGGAGACCTTGTCTTCCAAGGCCCATGTCTTCTGTCTGGTTTAACCCATTTGATGAACTGGGGTCAAAGGTTATCTCAGCTTTCAACATAATTTGCTCTTGCCATTGACATATTTTAATATATTAGTCCAGAAGGGTTTTACAGATGGTTGCTTTCTCTTTGCTAAAATGCATCACTTTACAAACAATACAAAACACTATAAGCAAATACTATCCCCTTCCACTTCTTCCTAAGTATATTTACCTATAACATTTTATTTCTTAGTTTTTCAATATAACAAAACAATGAAGGTCTGACCTTATGAATTGGTTTCACATTCAAGTTCTAGTAGGTTAGAAATATCACTGGTGGGTCAGTGGTAAAGAATCTGCCTGCAATGCAGGAGCTGCAGGAGACGCAAGAGATGCCAGAGCTGAGGGTTCAGTCCCTGGGTTCGGAAGATCCCCTGGAGTAGGAAAAGGCAACTCACTCCATTATTCTTGCCTGGAAAATTCCATGCACAGAGAAGGCTGGTGGGCTACAGCCCATGAGGCTGCAAAGAGTAGGATATGACTGGGCGGGCACACACACACACTCTCACACACACACATATACACACAAAAAAAATACAGGTAACCTACAAGTTCTTTTCTACTGTTTTTTTTCATAACTTTTTTTTCCCTCTGAAAAATGGCAGTTCATCCATTTCTTCTGCTCTTGCGTCCTATTTCCTGAGCAGTGTAGAGATTTTTGCATGCAAATGGAGTCTTTTAAAATTTAAAAGCAGGTCTGGTGGTAAATAGAAGGATCTGGAAGTGAATGTCATATTCTAAAGGGCTGTAAGCCTCACAATAGAGTAGGTGGGTCCTCTGTTACATTTCATTTCACATTTATAACCTGCTTATTCTCCAAAGAGCATGTTTTACATAATTGGCCAGATTCAGTGCAGTAGGAAATGACTACATCCTTTGTGAATAAGTGGTAGGTCTTCCGGATAGTTGAGACTTTGATAAGGACTATGAGTAGGAACTGGCCATGTGATAGGGAATGGGCAGAGGACTTGGGGAGTCATGGAGGCCTTTTCTGGGTTGCTAAGACCTTAATGAAAAGAAGGAAGCAGTCATATGACAAGCTCTGGGGAGAGTTTCTAGGCAGAGAGAGCAGTAAGCTGGGGATGAGTGTGCATGTCCAAAGACCATCACGGAGGCTACTGTGGCCGGAGCCAATGAAATGAGAGGGAGGAAAGAGAGAGGAGTTTGGAGAGGTGAAGGGGTTAAATAGGATGTTGTAAACCATGCTTAGAAATGTGTGGTTTTCTTCAAGTACAGTGGAAGGTTTGAAGCAGGAGAGTGATACATATTTTGATAAACGTCTTATAAAAGGGGACACAACCCAGGGTAGAGGCAGGCTGGAGGCAGGGAGGTTGTCCAGAAAAAGTGGGGTACTCTTGCTGCCTCCTCTGTCTGGAATGCTCCTCCCTGGACAGTCACAAGGCTCACACTCCCTTCAGGTGGCAGCTCAACTGTCCTCTACTCAGTGAAGCCTTCCCTGATGTATCTACTTAACATTACGACTATCTTGCTCCCCCCTCATTTCCTCTGCCCCTTCTGGCTTTATTTGTCTCCGGAGCACCCATCAGGCTTCCCTGGTAGCTCAGATGGTAAAGAATCCACCTGCAATGCAGGAGACCCCAGTTCGATTCCTGGAGAAGGGATAGGCTACCCACTCCAGTATTCTTGGGCTTCCCTGGTGGCTCAGATGGTAAAGAATCCACCTGCAATGTGGGAGACATGGGTTCAGTCCCTGGGTTGGGAAGATCCTCTGTAGGAGGGCATGGCAACCCATGCCAGTATTCTTGCCTGGAGAATCCCCATGGACAGAGGAGCCTGGTGGGCTACAGTTCGCGGGGTTGCAAAGAGTCGGACATGACTGAGTGACTAAGCACAGCACAATATAGCACACAGAGCTCTTTATCCTCTATATTTTACATGAGATATGAGATTACTTTTTAATGATTTTATTGTCTGTTTTCAAATAGAATATGCTTGATGAGAGCAGGGATGTGGCTTTAGTCCCTTCCCTATACCTGGTATCACAAACACATGCTTAATACATATGTGCAGAATAAATGAATTAACCTGACGTGAGTAAGATGGCACCTGATTTTTATAGATGAAGAATGACTCAGTCTGCACCACCAATAAGGTATGTATTTTGAAAAAGTTAGCTTCATCCATATCCCTCATTCAAGCTCTCAGGTCTAAGGGGACGCTACACAGTTTTTTGTGATCTTGAAAGATATCAAAGGTGGGGGCATCAGCCTCACCTCATACTTTGCTCCCCATCATTCTGCTCTAACCCCATGGCCTTTTTTTGTGTCCCTCAGACATGCTAAACCCATTCCCATCTCTAAACCTTTGCCTTCATGTTCCTCTATCTAGAATGATCTTCCCCCATTTCTTTCTTTTTAAAATATAATTATTTACTTATTTTTGGCTGTGTTGGGTCTTTGATGCCGCACAGGCTTTTCTCTAGTTGCAGAGAGCAGAGGCTACTCTCTATTAATAGTTGCAGTGGCTCCCCTTGTTGCTGATCACAGGTTCTAGGCATAGGCTCAATAATTCTGGTGCATGGGCTTAGTTGCTCCACCGCATGTGGAATCTTCCCAGATCAGGGATTGAATCTGTATCTCCTATACTGGCAGGAGGATTCTTTACCAATGAGCCATCAGCGAAGTCCCTCTTCCCCTATTTCTTTATTTGGCTAGTTCCTCCTTGTCATTCTGTTCTTAGCACAAATGTCCGCTCCTCAGAGATAACTTCCTTGACTTACCCTGACCAATCAATCAAAATTATTTCCCTCTATCGCCTTCCCTTGACTGGTGACGTTTTTAGGCCATTACGTTTGTACTTTTCAACCTAGCTCTCCAGTTATCTGAAAATGACTGGCTCCCTTATTTGTTTACATGTTTATCACTCATGTACTTTCACTGGAATGTAAGCTCAATGAAAGCCAACAAAGTCAGCTTTGTTTTTCATGGAATCTCCAGTGCCTGACGCATGGGAGGTGCTCAAAATGTGTGTTGGATGAGTACATAAATGAATAAATAAGTCAGACAAGTTAGGCTTGGCCTAGAGGTGAGGAGTAAGTGACTGGCATTGCCTAGGAAATCCAATTCCCATTCCCTCCTCCCCTTTAGACCACATTGCCTTCCCGATGTATGTGGGAAAAGATACCTGCAAAGATAAACAAGAGGAGCTGAAACTATTCTCAGCCCAAACTCCAGGGGAAATGCCGAGCTCTTGCACAGGAAGGAGGAAGCATGTCCCAGCCTTGGGAGGATCACTGCTTCCATTGTTCACCTGAGCCTTTGGGTCAAGAAAGCAGACTTCTAACATCATAAAACCGATTAAGACAAAAACCAAAAAACAAAAAAATTCAACACTGGCTATGACATGACTGTTCCATTGTACAATCTGATCAAGGAAATGTATCTAGGATTACCCAGACAGTCAATTATTCATGAGCTAAATGTCCAGGCATCAATTACCTGGCTTGATGCTCTTATTCATTAAGGAGATTGAACAGCCCAACTTAACAAAGCAGGAGAAAGTTGCTAAGTAACAGAAGTTACCTGACCAGCTCACAACACTGCAACCTCCACAATATGAGTGTTTTTGAGGCAAGAAAGTGCCCAGGGATCACCAGAACAAGAGATCAAGTGGTAAACGCCACTGGGGCTAGTTTCAGCTTCAGAAACAGGAAGGGGCTGAGGGTAGATGGGCTGGATTTAGAGACAGCAGAAAAAATGTACAAGAGAGAAGCTAAGTTCATTTGCAGCATTTTTTTAGAGTCCACAAGTAAGCTATATCATATGATATTTGACTTTCTCTGTCTGGCTAACTTCACTTAGTATGATAATCTCTAGTCCATCCATGTTGCTGCAAATGGTATTATTTCATTCTTTGTTACGACTGAGAAAACATAAATAGACTCACAGACATAGAAAACAAACTTACAGCTACCAAAGGGGAAAGGGAGGGAAGGATAAATAGGAGTTTGGGAATTAAAGTATACACACTACTATGTATAAAATAGATAAGCATCAAGGACCTACTGTATAGCACAGGGAACTATACTCATAATTTTGTAATAGTCTATAATGGAAGAGACTATTTAAAAAGAATATATATATATGTATAATTGAAACACTTTGCTGTACATCTGAAACTAACACAACATTGTAAATCAACTATATTTCAATTTAAAAAAAAGTTTTTAAAGACATAAGCTAAGTTACCTTTTTCCAAATGAGAGTGATATTTACCAGGAAGAGTAAGAATATTTCACAACACACATTGTTAATATTTTAGTTAATAGTCAAAGATGCTTATTTCTAATATAATTGAGCAAGAATAGGCTACAAGCATATTAAAAAAAAATCCCCTCGGTGCTACAAAGTCTTAGATTTTTTCTCTTCAGGGATCCATATGAGACTGAGTCTAAAAATCATTGTTAAAGAGAGGGAAATGTATAAAGAGGATACAAAAGTTTATATAGAGGTCATGGCTTTATACATGCAACATAATTAACTTTCTCCTTATAAAAAGCTGTTCCACTGTAGATAAAAATATAATCCTCTCAACTGTTACTTCCAGTATTTTTCTGTGTAACTTTTATGATCAGAAAGAAAAATTAAAAAAGGACTTATGGGGAATTCCCTGGAAGTCCAGTGGTTAGGATGCCAGGTTCCCACTGCTGAGGGCCTGGGTTCAATCCCTGATCAGGGAAGCTGCACTGTGCAGAAGAAAAACAAAGTCAGATTTGAACACCAGGATCGTAAGGAAAGGAGCTTGTGGTTCTGGCTTTAGCTCATACAGGGGTTGATGCAGAATTATCAGAAAATCAGGATGTTCCCCCATCACTGCATTGTTCCAAGGCCTCATGTGATGTAGACAGGACCAATTACATAATTTTGGGGGACCAGTGCAAAACAAAAATGCATATCCCCTTGTTGGAAAAATATGAAGAATTTCAAGATGGCCACTGCAGAGATTAAACCAAGCACAGGGCCTTTCCAAACAAGGGCCTTGGACAATCGCTCAGGTTACACACCCTTGAAGTGGGCCCTGGGTTGCAGGTTGCTCAAGCTTCAGAGTGAGACAGACTCTGGTGAGGCCAGGCTTCACCTTTATCAGCTGTAAGGTCTCAAGGAACCTCCATTTTCTCAGAGGTAATAATGGGAGCCAAATGAGGATTAAGGCTCATACTAGTCACTCCTTTGGAAATAACTATCTTTAATGCTGTGGAAATGTTAATGACAAGTCATGACAATGGAGCGGGCCCTTCCAGGCCTGGTTCTAAGTGTTTGCATGGAGTCACGCAAACAGACTCCACAACGAGGCAATCCACTTTCCCTCTGCACTTGAGTGTCACCGGGTCACGAGGTTCAATGGAAGCCCTTTCTTCTCATAGCTGTGAGCACCTGAGAAGGGCCTCATTTGGGTTGGAGTGAATTTTTCATGCAAAGTGGAGCTGTTACAAGAGTTTGATGGCTGAGGTTCACTCTGAACCAACCTAATTTGGCCGTTTCATTCACTCATGACTTTTGATAGTAACGGATGTGGCTGTGAGCAAGAGATACACAGTCCCTAATCTTAGGGAGCTTACCTTCTACCTGACAGCAGTCCATAATGACTTATGTTTAATTATTAAACAAAAATAATGAAAGGCATTGTAATGAAGCATTACAGAGAAAAGCAGTGTGATGAGAGTCTATAACAGGGAGAGCTGCTCTGGTTTGGGGATTAGAGAAGTCTTCCTTGACTTTCAAATCAGTCCTAAAAAATCCGTCATTTTCTGTCAAAAATTAACTTTAACTTCATGTACTAATGGGGGAAAAAAAATCTCACATATATGTTGACAAGTTCAGTAAATCCATTCCCAGAAAGGAACATTTGATTTGATGCCATTTATATAATATTTTAAAGCACGCAAAATATTATTGTCTATTGATACAAACATACAGCATAAAGGCACGAATGGGAATGAAAAACACCAGAATCAGTGTAGTGAATTCCTTGGGGGTAGGGGTGAAGGTTGGAGTAAAGAATATCACTGGGGAGATTGAAGTGTATTTATGGTATTTTACTTCTAAGCTAGGGATAGATACATGGGTTAATTTTATTCTCTATGCCTTTTCATATTTTTGAACTATTTCAGTTAAAAAAATAAAGTTAACTGAAGCCTACACGAGGTATTTTTTATTAGTTCTCATTACCACAGAACAGATGGTAATGTCTGTTCTTCAAGAGAGTACAGGAAATGGAAATACATATGTATGTGATCAGTTCTAGCACATATTACAGAGTAAATAAACTCCAAGCCCATAAAAATGGTTACTAGGTCAAAAAATTTCCCGGGTCCTGTAAGTTCTTCCCAGAGATCCTGTATATAAAACACAATGTAAATAAAAAAAAGAAAGGTAAGTTTTAGGAAACCAGTCCTTGGAAAAGCAACTGTTCTTGTCAACTAAGACTCTTTGGTGACTGTCTGGACCTCTTGAGAATTTCCTTTATCTTTATTTGGGAAGGAGGCAACTAGAAGGGAAAGCAATCCAGGGAAGGCAGAAGCAACTGGAACCTCAAGTCCTCATCAACAATACCAGAGTCAAGGTGCCAGAAGACAGAACCCTGATCGATGATTAGGAGCGTGGGGATGGCCCACCCACACCCTAGTTGTAAATGGCTTTCAGGGGTACCCCTTGGAAGGCACCCCTCAACTTACACACATCCCTGGGCTCTGAGACCGAGGTCAATGCTGGAATAGGAGAAACAATGAACTTCCCTGATCAGAACATTGCCTTCTGAGTCAGAGGTGGGTCTCTGTGACCGTCCTTAAAACAGCCATCGAGAAGTAACTGGACTGGCAGCCAGTTATTGATCATTCAGCAGAGTGCTATAGCCGTCATCAGGCCAGAGTAACAGACCATGAACCTGCCCTCCCCTGGCCGAACACAGTTCCCCCAAATCCTTATCACGGACCCAGAACTAAAAGCCCTGACTAATTTGCTACCTCTGCATCACAGTGTCTAATAATCGCCTCTGATAAATGGAGATAAATAGTGTTTGGAAGATGGACAGTGCTTTCCAGATTGACAGCCCAATCCTAGGAGACACAAAGGCACCAAGCCATCATCCAAAGTGAAAGTCTATAAAACCATTAGCAGTAGAGGCTCTTTCCCACCCTGGGCCTGTTTCTATGGGCCTACGCAATTGTTAAATTCATCTATCCATCCATCAAAGCACGGCTCAATGTCTGTCTGTGTCAGGTTCTGTTTCAGGTTATGGGATATGAAAATGCTTAAGATTTTGGCTCAGAAGAGCACATGATCAATGCTGACCACATACCCACTGGAAATAAGTCCTGGCCTAAGATTTCTAAGGAAAGATCCTCCCTCCAGTTTTGGTATGCCAAGTGAATTAGCTAATGAGATGAATGATGAAGGCCAGATAGTCTGGTCCAGGAATGGCCAATACGTTTGCTATATTCCTGTGTCATTTATACTCAGCTGGTGATGGTTATCTGGAGCACTGTGATGAGGATGACTCTGAGCACACACTCAGCTGGCTGGAGAGAATCTGCTGGCTGATTCGTGACATCTGTGAGAAGTGACAAGTGAGACAGCAGCTGCACATGCTTGCTTCTCTGGGGCAGTGAAAATGCACTCGAAGACTACAGGTAGAGACTCTGATTTATTTATATAACTATAGATTATCTATAGCAGGGGTCCCCAACTTCCGGGATCTAATGCCTGATAATCTGAACTGATGTAATAATAACAGAAATAAAGTGCACAATAGATGTAATGTGCTTGAATCATCTGGAAACCAGCCCCCTCCTCCGTGGTCCATGGAAAAATTGTCATCCATGAAACCAGTCCCTGGTGTCAAAAAGACTGGGGACCACTGAATAGGATGGTGATGCTCTTCTCTATCTTCCTATCAAGTTTGCTAGTTCAGTTCAGTCGCTCAGTCGTGTCTGACTCTTTGCAACCCCATGAACCACAGCACACCAGACCTCGCTGTCCATCACCAACTCCCAGAGTCCACCTAAACCCATGTCCATTGAGTCAGTGATGCCATCCAACCATCTCATCCTCTGTCATCCCCTTCGTCTCCTGGCCTCAATCTTTCCCAGGATCAGGGAAATGAGTCAGCTCATTTGCATCAGGTGGCCAAAGTATTGGAGTTCCAGCTTTAACATCAGTCCTTCCAATGAACACCCAGGACTGATCTTCTTTAGGATGGACTGGTTGGATCTCCTTGCAGTCCAAGAGACCCTCAAGAGTCTTCTTCAACACCACAGTTCAAAAGCATCAATTCTTCTGTGCTCAGCTTTTTTTATAGTCCAACTCTCACATTCATACATGAGCACTGGAAAAACAATAGCCTTGACTAGATGGACCTTTGTTGACAAAGTAATATCTCTGCTTTTTAGTAGGCTGTCTAGGTTGGTCATAATTTTCCTTCCAAGGAGTAAGCATCTTTTAATTTCATGGCTGCAATCACCATCTGCAGTGATTTTGGAGCCCCCCAAAATAAAGCCTATCCCTGTTTCCACTGTTTCCCCATCTATTTGCCATGAAGTGATGGGACCGAGTGCCTTGATCTTACTTTTCTGAATGTTGAGCTTTAAGCCAACTTTTTCACTCTCCTCTTTCACTTTCATCAAGAGGCTCTTTAGTTCTTCATCACTTTCTGCCATAAGGGTGGTGTCATCTGCATATCTGAGGTTATTGATATTTCTCCCAGCAATCTTGATTCCACCTTGTGTTTCTTCCAGCCCAGCATGTCTCATGATGTACTCTGCATATAAGGTAAATAAGCAGGGTGACAATATACAGCCTTGACATACTCCTTTTCTTATTTGGAACCAGTCTGTTGTTCCATGTCCAGTTCTAACTGTTGCTTCCTGACCTGCATACAGATTTCTCAAGAGGCAGGTCAGGTGGTCTGGTATTCCCATCTCTTTAAGAATTTTCGAGTTTGCTAGTAGGAATCAAACTTTTTAAAAAATATGAGAAAGTATTTACCACCATATATTTATAATTACATTGTAGGTTAATATTGTACACAAATAACTAGGGATATAAGGGAAGCAGGCAGGATATTTCCTATTTTTATAGATTTAACTTTGGTTTTCTGTTTTATCCATACTATGGAAAGCCCTTGTACAAGGCTGGTCTTTTTGATGTCAAGTAACCTTCAAAATAGGAGAAGAGCACCAGAGAATTCAGATGAACATTTTATCTACTACTGTGGGCAAGAATCCCTTAGAAGAAATGGAGTAGCCCTCACAGTCAACAAAACAGTCTGAAATGCAGTACTTGGGTGCAATCTCAAAAATGCTAGAATGATCTCTTTCCGTTTCCAAGGCAAACCATTCAATATCATAGTAATTCTAGTCTATGCTGCAAGCACTAATGCCAAAGAAGTTGAATGGTTCTATGAAGACCTACAAGACCTCCTAGAACTAACACCAAAAAAAAAAAAAAAAGTCCGTTTCATGGTAGGGGCCTAGAATGTAAAAGTAGCAAGTCAAGAAATACCTGGAGTAACAGGCAAGTTTGGTCTTGGAATACAAAATGAAGCAGGGCAAAGACTAACAGAGTTTTGACAAGAGAATGCACTGATCATAGAAAATACCCTCTTTCAAAAATACAACAGACAACTCTATACATGGACATCACCAGATGATCAACACCAAAATCAGACTGATCATAATCTTTAAAGCCAAAGATGGAGAAGCTCTATACAGTCAGCAAAAACAAGACCAGGAGCTGACAGTGGCTCAGATCATGAACTCCTTATTGTCAAATTCAGACTTAAATTGAAGAAAGTAGGGAAAACCACTAGATAATTCAGGTATGACCTAAATCAAATCCCTTACGATTATACAGTGGAAATCACAAACAAATGGGATTAGATCTGACAGAGTGCCTGAAGAACTATGGACAGAGGTTCGTAACATTGTACAGGAGGCAGTGATCAAGACCATCCCCATGGAAAACAAATGCAAAAAGGCAAAATGGTTGTCTGAGGAGGCCTTACAAATAGCTGAGAAAAGAAGAGAAGCAAAAGGCAAAGGAGAAATGGAAAGATATACCCATCTGAATGCAGAGTTCCAAAGAATAGCAAGAAGAGATAAGAAAGCCTTCCTCAGTGATCAATGCAAAGAAATAGAGGAAAACCATAGAATGGGAAAGAATAGAGATCTCTTCAAGAAAGTTAGAGATACCAAGGGACCATTTCATGCAAAGATGGGCACAATAAAGGACAGAAATGGTATGGACAGAAGCAGAAGATATTAAGAAGAGGTAGCAAGAGTACACAGAAGAACTATACAAAAAGGATCTTAATGCTCCAGATAACTACAATGGTGTGATCACTCACCTAGAGCTAGACATCTTTAAGTCTGAAGTCAGGTGGGCCTTAAAAGCATCACTGCAAACAAAACTAGTAGAGGTGATGGAATTCCAGCTGATCCATTTCAAGCCCTAAAAGATGATGCATTGCACTTTGAAAACGCTACACTCAAGATGCCAGCAAATTTGGAAAACTCAGCAGTGGCCACAGGACTGGAAAATGTCAGTTTTCATTCCAATCCCAAAGAAAGGCAATGCCAAAGAATGTTCAAACTACCACACAATTGCACTCATCTCACATGCCAGCAAAGAAATTCTCAAAATTTTGTAAGTGGGGCTTCCACAGCACGTGAACCGAGAACTTCCAGATGTTCAAGCTGGATTTAAAAAAGGCAGAGGAAACACTCTCCAACATAAACCAAAGCAGGATCCTCTATGACCCACCTCCCAGAATATTGGAAATAAAAGCACAAATAAACAAATGGGACCTAATTAAAATGAAGAGCTTCTGCACAACAAAGGAAACTAAAAACAAGGTGAAAAGGCAGCCTTCAGAATGGGAGAAAATAAGAGCAAACGAAGCAACGGACAAACAATTAATCTCAAAAATAAACAAGCAACTCCTACAGCTCCATTCCAGAAAAATAAACGACCCAATCAAAAAATGGGCCAAAGAACTAAACAGACATTTCTCCAAAGAAGACATAAAAATGGCTAACAAACACATGAAAAGATGCTCAACATCACTCATTATCAGAGAAATGCAAATCAAAACCACAATGAGGTACCACTTTACACCAGTCAGAATGGCTGCAATCCAAAAGTCTACAAGCAATAAATGCTGGAGAGGATGTGGAGAAAAGGGAACCCTTGTACACTGTTGGTGGGAATGCAAACTAGTACAGCCACTATGGAAATCAGTGTGAAAATTCCTTAAAAAACTGGAAATAGAACTGCCATATGACCCAGCAATCCCACTGCTGGGCATACACACCGAGGAAACCAGAATTGAAAGAGCCACGTGTACCCCAATGTTCATCGCTGCATTGTTTACAATAGCCAGGACATGGAAGCAACCTAGATGTCCATCAAGAGACGAATGGATAAGAAAGCTGTGGTACATATACACAATGGAATATTACTCAGCCATTAAAGAGAATTCATTTGAATCAATTCTACTGAGGTGGACGAAACTGGAGCCTATTATACAGAGTGAAGTAAGCCAGAAGGAAAAACAAAAATACAGTATACTAATGCATATATATGGAATTTAGACAGATGGAGAAATGTGCCGTGTTCATGGATTGGAAGAATCAATATAGTGAAAATGAGTATACTACCTAAAGCAATCTATAGATTCAATGCAATTCCTATCAAGCTACCAGAGGTCTTTTTCAAAGAATTAGAACAAATAATTTCTCAATTTGTATGGAAATACAAAAAACCTCGTATAGCCAAAGCAATCTTGAGAAAGAAGAATGGAACTGGCGGAATCAACCTACCTGACTTTAGGCTATACTACAAATCCACAGTCATGAAGACAGTATGGTACTGGCACAAAGACAGAAATATAGATCAATGGAACAGAATAGAAAGCCCAGAGATAAATCCACACATCTATGGACACCTTATCTTTGACAAAGGAGGCAAGAATATACAATGGAGAAAAGACAACCTCTTTAACAAGTGGTGCTGGGAAAACTGGACAGCCACTTGTAAAAGAATGAAACTAGATCACTTTCTAACACCATACACAAAGATAAACTCAAAATGGATCAAAGATCTAAGCATAAGACCAGAAACTATAAAACTCCTAGAGGATAACATAGGCAAAACACTCTCTGCCATAACCCAAAGCGGGATACTCCATGACCCACCTCCCAGAATATTGGAAATAAAAACACGAATAAACAAATGGGACCTAATTAAAATTAAAAGCTTTTGCACAACAAAGGAAACTATAAGCAAGGTGAAAAGACAGCCTTCAGAATGGGAGAAAATAATAGCCAATGAAGCAACAGACAAACAAACAATCTCAAAAATATACAAACAACTCCTGCAGCTACATTCTAGAAAAATAAACAACCCAATTAAAAAGTGGGCCAAAGAACTTAACAGACATTTCTCCAAAGAAGATATAAAAATGGCTAACAAACACATGAAAAGATGCTCAACATCACTCATTATCAGAGAAATGCAAATCAAAACCACAATGAGGTACCACTTTACACCAGTCAGAATGGCTGCAATCCAAAAGTCTACAAGCAATAAATGCTGGAGAGGATGTGGAGAAAAGGGAACCCTCTTACACTGTTGGTGGGAATGCAAACTAGTACAGCCACTATGGAGAACAGTGTGGAGATTCCTTAAAAAACTGGAAATAGAACTGCCATATGACCCAGCAATCCCACTGCTGGGCATACACACTGAGGAAACCAGAACTGAAAGAGCCACGTGTACCCCAATGTTCATCGCTGCATTGTTTACAATAGCCGGGACATGGAAGCAACCTAGATGTCCATCAAGAGACGAATGGATAAGAAAGCTGTGGTACATATACACAATGGAATATTACTCAGCCATTAAAGAGAATTCATTTGAATCAATTCTACTGAGGTGGACGAAACTGGAGCCTATTATACAGAGTGAAGTAAGCCAGAAGGAAAAACAAAAGTACAGTATACTAATGCATATATATGGAATTTAGAAGGATGGTAATGAGAACCCTGTATGCGAGACAGCAAAAGAAATACAGATGTATAGAACAGTCTTTTGGACTCTATGGGAGAGGGCAAGGGTGGGATGATATGGCAGAACAGCACTGAAACATGTTAATCATCATATGTGAAATCAATCGGCAGCCCAGGTCTGATGCTCAGGGCTGGTGCACTGGGATGACCCAGAGAGAGGGAATCGGGAGGGAGGTGGGAGGGGGGGTTCTGGAAGGGGAACACATGTATACCCATGGCAGATTCATGTCAATGTATGGCAAAACCAACACAATAATGTAAAGAAAATTAAAATAATAAATAAATTTTTAAAAAATAAAAAAGGCAGAGGAACCAGAGATCAAATTGCCAACATCTGCTGGATTATTGAAAAGCAAGAGAGTTCCAGAAAAACATCTATTTCTGCTTTATTGACTACGCTGAAGCCTTTGACTGTGTGGATCACAATAAACCGTGGAAAATTTTTAAAGAGATGAGGATACCAGACCACCTTACCTGCCTCCTGAGAAATCTGTATGCAGGTCAGGAAGCAACAGTTAGAACTGGACATGGAACAATGGACTGGTTCCAAATTGGGAAAGGAGTACGTCAAGGCTATACATTGTCACCCTGCTTATTTAACTTATATGCAGAGTACATCATGAGAAATGCCAGGCTGGATGAAGCACAAGGTGGAATCAAGATTGCTGGGAGAAATATCAATAACCTCAGATATGCAGATGACACCACCCTTATGGCAGAAAGTGATGAAGAACTAAAGAGCCTCTTGATGAAAGTGAAAGAGGAGAGTGAAAAAGTTGGTTTAAAGCTCAACATTCAGAAAAGTAAGATCAAGGCACTCGGTCCCATCACTTCATGGCAAATAGATGGGGAAACAGGGATAGGCTTTATTTTGGGGGGCTCCAAAATCACTGCAGATGGTGACTGCAACCATGAAATTAAAAGACACTTGCTCCTTGGAGAAAAACTATGCTGAGCCTAGACAGCATATTTAAAAGCAGAGATATTACTTTGCCGACAAAGGTCTATCTAGTCAAAGTTATGATTTTTCCAGTAGAATGTACGGATGTGAGAGTTGAACCATAAAGAAAGCTGAGCACCAAAGAATTGATGCTTTTGAACTGTGGTGTTGGAGAAGACTCTTGAGAGTCCCTTGGACTGCAAGGAGATCAAACCAGTCAATCCTAAAGGAATTCAGTCCTGAACATTCATTGGAAGGGCTGATGCTGAAGATGAAACTCCAATACTTTGGCCACTATGTGAAGAACTGACCCCTTGGAAAAGACCCTGATGCTGGGAAAGACTGAAGGCAGGAAGAGAAGGGATGACAGAGGATGAGATGGTTGGATGGCATCACCGACTCCAAGACTATGAGTTTGAGCAAACTCAGGGAGTTGGATATGGACAGGGAGGCCTGGCGTGCTGCAGTCCATGGGGTTGCAAAGAGTCGGACACGACTGAGTGACTGAACTGAACTGAGCCACAGAATTCCTTACAAGGAGGGAATACAGTTCTCACAAGGACCATGCTCCTGGAGACTGGTCTCCAGTTCAAGACAAGGGAGTTGGTTTATGATCAAACGCACTCTAAGGCCTTTCAGCAGCATGTGTCTGAACCCCGACATCATGACAACTCTCTCATGGTCACCCCTTTTCATGATGCTGGCGATGATGATGATGAGAAGCATAGAGACAGAAAGTGATGCTGTGTCCGGCACTTAATCACAAACTTCCTCCAACTGGTCCATGAAGTATTCTCATTTTATTTATTTACTTAGTCGGCTGTGTCAGGTCATAGTTTTGGCATGCAGGCTTACCCCTAGCTGTGGTCCTGGGGCTCAGTAATTGTGGCGCATGGACTTAGCTGCTCCACATATGTGCAATCTTAGTTCCCTGACCAGAAGTCATACCTGTATCCCCAGCATTGCAAGGTGGATTCTTAACCACGGGACCACCAAGGAAGTCTTAAAGCACTCTCTTTTTAGAAAAGAGTTGAACAACACCTCAGAAGGCTAAGTAACACCCATCACAACAATGTTAGCGAGAGCCATCTGAAAGCAAAATCTGTTGAGGTCTCACTCGCCGCATTCTATTGCCACCTCTTCTGGAAGTCTTCAAGGCAGGTGACATAACCCCCAACAAAGAGGAGTTCATACCCAGGCTAGAAGATGGACTAACAGCCCTGAGTGCCTCATTAAACTGGGATTTCTGTGATTCTAAATCCAGGAACACCTGTGGAAAGGACCATCGCTTTAAGCAGAAGGGTTATTTCTCAGGAATAGGCGACTTGAGCAAGTCAAAGTGAGCACAATTAACCCAGGGATGTTGTAGTTCTAGTTTTCATGATTTTTTAATAAAGTACTTGGATTAAGTTCTAGCAAGGCAGCAAAAATTATAATTTTCTCCCATTTCACTCACATCACCTGTTTCTGTTCCCAGAACTCGTAAAATTTCCATTCTCTAATATCATGTTTTACAGAGCCCTTGTCCATAATGTAGACCACATCCTTTTAGCATTTATATCCTAGCAGGTAAATAACATTAATTTTAAGAAGTTCCCATCATATGCTTCTTAAGAACTAGCTAAAATCTATATATAGTGCAAATGCTTGGGCCTGTCTAGACCACCAAGAGGAACTACTCTGCCATAGAACATGGGGTGAAGTCTGTTGAATTGACAGCCCCATTCTATTCACTGATTTCAAAATGTCTTGTGGAAACTTTGCATCTTAAATTGTGTCTATTTTGCCCACCCAGTGGTTACAAGGACTTATGGGTGGGCAGCATGGCCAGATGGCACTCAGCTATTCAGTCTCAAATCCAGCTCAAGCTTAGGAGCTAGAAAATCCTATCCTCAGGTAGGAAAGCTACAGAGAGTAATTCATCTGCATTCAGAATATGGTATTTAGTATCAATATAACAATCATAAGGTTGTTTTAAGAGGAAAAATCAATCATGTACAAAGTGCTCAGGGTCTAAAACATGTAGGTCTTCACTAACATCAATACCTGGTGCCCTTGTTATGGTGGTGATAGTGGTTATCATGTCTGTCTTTGCACTTCAGTACATAAAGCTCTGTCTTAGTCCTTTCCATGACTGTATAGTATTCCATTGTAAGAATGTTTTGTGACTTATTTATTCTTCTGTATTTTCTGAACCTCTTATAGGTAGTAACAAAAACATTGTTGATGACTATTACTTGCAGAGAGTAGTTCATCCACATTCAGAATACAGTACTGTTACTTTCAATTACTTGTCCCTGCTACTAATTAGGTATTGAAGGTCCTTACTAAACATACATTTGTAGATAAAAGTGAAGTGCTATTTTAGAGTTGATGAAGAAAGTCTCACTTAGCTTATCTTTAAATAACAGACAAATCAATTTCCCCACACCGCTACTAATGAAGCATTCTAGAGAGACCTAACACACACATTCTAGAGGTATCTAGATGGCACCCCTCTATTTCAAGAAAATTCCATCTGTTTATTCTTTGCGATGTTTAACAGTATTCAGACTGCAAACATTAAGGTTACGTTCAGCTAGTTAAATGTCATTAAGAATCTGAGTACGAATTTCAGCCCGGCACTTACAAAAGCATGATGTTCCAGACAGCGTCTCCTCCCATTACACTGCAATGGGCAAGTGCACTGCCTAAGAATCCCACATTCACATACAGACAAGGGTATACCTACATACACACACATACATATATGTTCTTTTTCACATTACTTTCCATCATGGTTTATCACAAGATATTGATCTCTATTTGTGCTATACAGTATCTTATGTATTTTAAATGTGTAAACACATATTTAAAATACTCCCTGGTGGTCCAGTGGTTAAGAAGCCACCTGCCAATCCTGAGGGCACTGGTTCCATGCCTGGTCCAGCAGGATCACACATGCCAGGAGCAACTAAGCCCCTGCTCCACAACCACTGAGGCCCTGCCCTAGAGTTCCTCCACTGTGAGACGTGGCCCTTGCTTGCTGCAACTAGGGTAAGCCCTAGAACAGCAACAAAGACCCAATGAAGACAAAAATTCATTAATTAGAAGATTTTTAAATGATTAAAATGGAAAAAAATATATCACATACACTTTTTGGATTTCCCTGGTGGTCCAGTGGTTAAGACTCTGTACCTCCTTCCACTGCATGAGGTATGGATTCGATCCCCGGTGGGGTAGCAGTGAGGGTGGCTTAGCTCCCTCTGTTATGAAGGGGTAGCCATGCATGGTTGCAGTAGAACGAGTGCCTTGAGTCTGTCCCATACAATGGAACTGGATGAGAGAATTGATGTATCCAACTCCCATTAAGACCTTGTGGCATGATAGCAACCTCCAGAAAGTCTTTAAATCCACAGACTTGGAAAACAAAATGTCTGGATGACACCCCCGATCTGCCCCTGCTTAGCCTACAGTAATGGCCAGTGCTAAAAGGTGAGGTGCAGTTAAGACAGCGAGTCAGGCTCTGGCCACCATCTGAGGTTGGGAAGTGTTCCACAGCACGTGTGTGCAACAATCAGAATGGCAGCGGGTAATAAGGAATGCACTCTCCTAAACGGGGACCCAGAAGATGCAAGCGAAAGACAGTGTGCATTAGATCTGCTGGGAGTCTATGCGCAATAACGGCCTAAGAGCACCAGCGTTACAGACAGAGGGACAGGAGCCGGACTCCTCGTTTTGCCTCTTCTCAGCAGTGTGACCTGGAACAAGTTAATTAATCACTCTGGGCTTCAGTTTCCGTATTTGTAAAATAAGGATACTATTAGTACCTACCTTCCAGGGTCAATGTGAGTGCTCATTACAACAAGTACCAAAAAATAAGCAAGTCCCCATATGAGAAAGCTACTTTCCCTTGTTCTTGTTGTCCAGTCGCTAAGTCATGTCCAACTCTTTGTGACCCCATGGCCTGTAGGCCACCAGGCTCCCCTGCCCATGGGATTTCCCAGGCAAGAATACTCGAGTGGGTTACCATTTCCTTCTCTAGGGGATCTTCCTGAGTCAGGGGTCAAACCCACATCTCCTGCATTGGCAGGTGGATTCTTTTCCTCTGAGCCACCAGGGAAGCCCTTTGATCTATCTGTAGTCCCTCCCAAAACTCACATGGGATAACAACAGCAACTGTAAGGGTAGCCAGCATTTACTAGCATTTACTAGCAGGCATCATGCTCAGCATTTATGGCACTACTGAATTTGATCCCTACAGCAAGCCTAGGCAGCTGGTATTTCTCTCCCCACTTGCCAGAGTGGAAACAGAGGCACATATTGTTAAGTAACTATGGTGATGGAGAGAGGAAGTGTCAGAACCTCGACTTGAACCTGGGGCTGAGTGACTTCACAAGCTGCCCTTCTGAGGATTCTGCATCCAGCAATGAGGAAAGCCATTAGAACAGGCAGACATAAATTCATGCATAATTGGCGGGCTCAAGCGTATGCTAGGCTTATGCAGTTTTGTAGTTAAAAATTCATTTTTACCATGGAAAATATTATTTCTCCAAATAATATTTGCTCCCTTCAATTTCTTCCTTCTCATGCCATAGTGATCACTGACCTGGGAATATTTCACAGTGAGTGAGTACTGCTGAATGAGGAAGAAAATTACAAATTTTAAAATGTTACGGAATTGGTGAGGGCTATCAGAGAACTTTGCTGGACTTCCACAATCCCCTAGTTATAAATGGAAAAATGCAACTTATTTCTAAAAAAATGCCTTCTCATTGTGTGCACATTATAGAAACATTAGCAATATAGAGAAGCAGAGGCAATAAAAGCAATTCACAACCACAAATACTCTTTTTAACATTTTAGTATATGTCATCCTGCTCGTTTTTGTCTTCTAGACAGTCATGTTCATTCATACAACAGTTCATTTCTACCACCTTTCCCCTAAGTTCTCCCCTCACTCAATCCTGCCTGTCCCCAGAATAGTACCATCATTTGTCTAGTTGCTCAGAACAATATCTTGGAATAACGTTTGATTCCTCTCTTGAACACTCCACCTCCAATCCATTGACCAATCTCATTTCCCACTTTCTAAACACATCTGCTTCCAAGGTCATCATGTCTAGACCAGCACCCATCCTTGCCTTCTAACTGACCTGCTGACTTCTGCCTTTATCTCCCCGTCTCTCTAGTTTATTCTTCAAACAATAACCAGAGTGATCCTTTTAACCCTGGAGAAAGGATAGGCTACTCACTCCAGTATTCTTGGGCTTCCCTGGTGGCTCAGATGGTAAAGAATCCGCCTGCAATGCAGGAGACCTGGGTTAGATCCCTAGGTTGGAAAGATTCCCTGGAGAAAAAAGAGCATCATCATATCATACCTTGCTCAAAATCTTTCCATTACACTCAAAATAAAATCCCAAGACTTATCCAGGGACCTACAGAACCTATATGATCTTCTCCCCTTCCCCACTGCCCCTACAGTCTTCATCTTCACCCCTTCCCACTCTCCACCCTGCTTCCTGCACCCCAGCATCAGGAATAGCAGGACCCACCCTTCTCCCCAGACTCACTCATCCATCTGTCTGGAGCCCTCTGCTCTCAAACAAGTGTGCTTGACTTGTTTTCAGCAGATCTCTGCTTTATTTTCTCATGAGCTGTCTTTCCCATCAGAATGAAACTACATGAGAGCAGGGGACTTTGTGTACCTTGTTCACTGCTGAGGTTCTATGTTCAAGGGCAGTTCTTATGTCTGTCAAATAAGAGATATACACATAGATGAGACTAGAAATTACACAAGCAAATGTGAAACTACACCTATGATAAGCGCACGTACTAGTCACGATAAGCATGGTTATGCTGCAATAACAAATAACTCTCACATCTCAGTCTTCTCAAATAACAAAGAATTGTTTCTCTCTCATACTGTGTCCATCCTACTCCAATGGGGATGGGAGGTGGTCTCTGTCCGGGTCACCTCACTCAGCAATAAAGGTTGACTGAGGACAGTTCTAAGACCATGGGAAGGAAGAGAGATTAGAGCAAACCAGACTGCTTTTTAAAGGCTTTTAAAGAGAATCGGTACATGTTTCTGCTCCCATTTCTTGGCCCAAAACAAGTCACGTGGTCACATTTAACTCCATGGAGGCAAGGGATGTGTGATCCAAACTTGTCTCTAGGTGAGGGAAAGCAGAAGTACAGAGTGTCTCTGCAAAGTCTGAAAACACTGAAGAATCATAATGAACAGTTTATTGATATCATAATTTGTAAGAGAGTTATACTTTCTTGTCTCCAGATTTCTGAATACCTTGTATTTGGTCAGCAGCACTCATGACCCTCACCACGCTATGCAGACAATGTCCTTTTCATTTGTGGTGACTCTGAGAACACAGAATGGGGATCTGACTCCTATTTGTGGGAGAGGTGATATTTGAGCCAAGATCTGAAAGATGTGTAGCTAAGGGAGAAGGAAGATTTCTTGGGCATTAGGCCTGGGGAAGTGGGAAAAGAGTAGGAGATGTAGCAAGAGAGGCAGAGAGGACCACAGCCCTGTGTGATCTGCATTTGTGTGTGTGTTATGGGGTGCATATGCATGTCTTATTTTTACAAAATGAGTATCATACTCAAATTGTTTTGTAGCTTGTTTTTTAAAAATTAGTTTTATATAATAAACAACTTTTCCTGTTATTATAAACACTAATACAACTTGTTTTTAATGACAGATAGAATAGCATTATATAATCAACTCATAATTCATTCAACCCATCTCCTATTGTTGAGCTCTGAAATGACTTCAATTTTTTCACCCCTGTAAATGACACTACAGAAAAGATTCTTGTAATTCATCCTTCACACTCCTCCACCATTAATCACTTTGAATAAGTTACTCAAAGCACAGTTGCAGGGTAAATGGGTACACACAATTTTTAATCTTTGTTTTTTTAATGACTCGACAAATGATCTTCTGAAAAGCTTCTGTCCCTCTGTACTCACACACACAACCAGTATGACTTTACTTTAAACATTCAGACCTTTGAACCTTCTTGTATTGCACTATTTTCTAGCACAGCACATTATACCAGAGTCAAGGGAGAGTTGGGAGGAGAGAGATCTCCAAGTGCACAGAGATATTTCATTGAGACAAAACAGCCAAAGTCATCTATCAGACAATAGTTTCCAGTAAGTACCCATCATCGCATCCACAGTATAGATCTCTCTGGCAGCAAACGTTTAGGGGCCATATAATTCAGGAGTCATTGCTGAAACAGATCAATGGGTCCAGCACATGATAACAAGCTTTCACCCGCAATTGAGAGCAGGGGCGTCTGTGCTTCTCTTGACTGAGTGACCTGGACTGTGAATGGTAAATCACCATTCAGCCCTCCGCGGGAGGCACTTTCTTTTCCCAGCCCAGCCCTGAAGCAGCGGAAGGGGAAGCAGTGTGGCTTTGCGGTTTTATGAGAGGGCTGGGCCATTAGAACTTCATGTCCTCTTTGGGGCTCTGCTGGTGACTTCTCCCCGGGTCTCGGTACTGTCGGTCTCCTTTTTCTTAGTGGTAAAATAGAGACAGTGATGCTAGCCTCTCCCACAGAAAGAGAACACACAAGTGTTTAAAGACTTTTAACACAAGTGGGCATCCAGAAAGGAAACTTGGTTGCCCAGGGCAATTATTTTTTCAAAAACACTATTGTGTCAGAGATTTTGTTGTGTCACTTTAGAAAGAATCTAGGTTTCATGGTCACATAAAGAGGGCAAGTCAAAATGAAGGCACCGATGGAAAATAGGGTATGTATGGAACTTCCCTGGTGGTCCAGTGACTAAGACTCCGCACTTCCAATATAGGGGGCTCAGGTTTGATCCCTTGCCAGGTAACTAGATCCACATGCTGCCTCTAAGACCTGGTGCAGCCAAATAAATAAGTAAATATATACTTTTAAACCCTATATATGTATATATACATACACATACACACATGTATATAAAGAAAAATAAAATATGACAAATTTTCTTTATGCCACAATGAACCAGTTAGCAAAATGATATTAAAATAAGAAGCTCATTAGATGTATGAAAACAATGTAGAAGAAATACTCTTTATAATTGTGGAAAGATAACTTATTATTGAAAGAAAAAGATGATGAAAGCAGCATGATCAGCATTATTTCTATGTTTTAAAATTTCAAGCCTCTATATATGTAAATACATGAAACACAGAGGAAAAACCTCTAGAGGCGCATGCACACAATTATCAAGTGGCTGTCTGTGGATTTTCACTTTCTTCCTTTTGGCCAATCTCTATTTTCTGATTTTTCTACAACACACATAAATTACTTGAGCACTAAAAATTACTTTAAAGTAAGTGATGAATATTTTAGAGGACAAAGATCTTTGTGAACCTAAATAGCAAATAAACCGGGAAGCTTTCATATTATGTATATGGACACAATCCAAAACTGAGTAATATGAAATATCTGTTTTCATTGGAAAGATATAAGTAAATCAAAGGGAGAAGGCATTTCCTGACTTGAAGTAGACATATTCAGGGACCTGATTAGGAATAGTTATTGACTTTTGTTTCACCACTTAGAAAACTCTGTCTCCAAATATCCTTATAGATCAGAGTCTCCTTCCCTGCCGATGATACAGAATTTAGTCTCAATCATAGAGCCGATTATCTCTCCCTATTATACCAGCAGTCATCAGTCCGACCCCCAGTACCACACTGTCTCATGTAAGTCTGGAGGGGTCTCGTGGCCCATCACATGCATCCATGTGCACCGAGTACAAGCCTACTGTGCCAAGTAACACTAAGTGCTACGTGCAGTGGATCCACAACTACTACTAGAGACGATAACATGACCATATATGGCGGCTCCTCTTGTGGACTGCTTGGGAAGGGAGACAGTGAAATGTGGAAAGAACAGGAAGAGCCACCTATTACAAACCTGATCATCTTCCATCACTGCTTAGGTTGCTTTACACTTCAGCTTTGTTTTGGGGAACTCACCTTTCCTGAGTGGATACCATCTTGGTGGGACTGTCAGTGAGGAGGCCTGCCCTCTTCTGGCTGACGGTTTGGTACAGGACTCCAGGAGGGCTGGAAACGTGTTCTCTACATGGACAATGAATGGATTGATAAGGGCTAAGGAGCTCACTCACAAAAACTGCAACACCGCAAAGTTGGGGCTTTTCCTTCCAATTGCCTCAGAACTGCCTGGTCTCCCACTCCTCCAGATTTTCAGGCTTTCCTTCAATTCTGTATGCTACTCTATAATTCCGGTAATTCCTTTTTTTGTTTCAGTTAATCAGATTTAGTTTCTAATGCTCACAACCAAGGAACCAAAGAGATACAAAGCCCCCTTTTCATGGACCACTTCCACATCCACTCTTCTGATTCTTTCAAAGTCATGAGATGATATGGAATAATGACAAATGTGTGCCTGGAGTCTGGTGACAAGTGGTCATAAAATATCTATTATTTTATAATAATATAAAATAAATACAAATATACACACACACATATATATATAATACAGTGCTCTGAAAATAGTCCACTTTTGAAATTAAGCGTAGTCCACCAGCACCATCTGCTCTAAAAAGAAAAATATTCTGATTTACAAGTAATGCAAAATAAACTGAAATCCTGGAAAACATAACCCAAAACAATGATGACAGAGCAGCAAAAGTTTTGTGACCCCACCAAATCAAGAGCTCTGAATGGGAGAGCAGGATAAAAGAAGCAAAGATGGGATGACATAACCTACAGACTGCTCTAGGCTGAGAGTCAAAAGGGCTAGTTGTTAGGATGGAATGATAAAGCCGATGACTCCAAGCATTTCTAAATGACAACACCAAGGTCTAGAAAGGAGATGCCATTATTCCTCATCCTTCTCTCTTTGTCCAAATCCCAAAAAGACAGTCTGGCCGATTCTGCTAGCAGAACCCAGTGACTGCTTTCCTCTGGGTCAGGTGTCCCCTTATGGTTCAGTCACCTGTGGTCACAGGAGGACAAAGTTATGTCACAGAAAAGAAAGACACAAAAGCCCAAGCCTATGGGAGGAGGGAACAGTTATGCAAGGGGAAAGGTATTGCTGGATCATATGGTAACTCTATTTTTAGTTTTCTGAGTAACCTCTACACTGTTTTCCAGATGGTTGTACCCTGGCATTTTATTTTTATGAGATATAAACATTTTACTATTATTATAGAAGAAAAAATGTAGTTATGAATAAAAGCACTTCTCTCTGCCTGATATCAGTTTCCACCCTAAACTCATAATCTGATATCAACTTTTTGCAATATCAATCTGATCTTGGAAATAATTCTTTATTATGATGAGTTCTTAGTCTAAAGCAGAATGAACAAGCCAGAAATCCCTCTTTCATCATATAAGAATTGATAATTGATTTTTTTTTTTTTAGGTGAGGAGGTAAAAGGGAGCACAGTGCTCACTAAACCTTGATTCACACAATGAATATTAACATGAAGCAACCCCCTCCCTCTAGCTCCCCCACAGCCTCCCTCCCTCTCTCCCTCCTTCCTGTGTGCATCTCCCTAGCATTGTCCCAGCTCCTGTGATGTACCCTCCCAGGACCATCTTCAAGAGCCAAAAAAAAAATACACTTTTTATTGATTTCATTTCATATATATTTATGCTGTTGGTTGGCTGCTTTTATGTTACATGCAACCTTCAGAATTCAGGTTGGCTATGCCACGCCACGGTGTGCAGGAGGCCTGCAGAGAGAGCGCCCCTGGACTTTAATGGGAGCTGAGTACATTCAAAGGAAGAATTTTGCTTTCAGTGTATTTAACATTGTTTGCCTAGAGTTCTGCTTCTACAGGGGCTGACATCTGTGTAAGACAGCAGGGAGGGCAGCTCCTGGCCTCGACCCTGCTGAGAACAAAGCCGGGACACCTAAGAATGAAAGAGCTCGCGTCCTTCAAAGCTTTCCTAAGCCGGCATCGCTTCTCAGTCCCTCGTACATCTTGACACGTTTACCACCTACGTCTGCCTCACTAAACAGCTCATCCACAGCATCACTGTGCCAGTTTACAAACTCCATATAAATGTCATCATATTGTATGCATCCCACTGCCACATGCTCTTGTGGATCAACATTCTGTTTTTGAGATTTACCCACATCTCTCAAGTTCATTCATTTGAATAGCTGTGGGGCACTTGATTGTTCATCATGTTTTATTTCTTAAGCTGAGTGATGGGTTCCTCTGGTGTTTGCTAGATTCTTCTCTCAACTTTAGAGGCAGTCAGAAATATTTCATGGTTTAAGAAAAATAAAGTGAGTGCTGTATTATGGGTTCTCCTGACATATAATGCTGCTGGCAGTCATGTAACATGTGGCTGTCCTGGTAGACAGCAGAATGCAGCCTTCCACGCACCCACTCTTCTGGCTCTGGAGGCTTGAGCTCAGCAACTCATAGTTTTATAATAACACCTAGCTGTGCTTACTGAATGTGGATGTGGTACCAGGCACTGTGCCAAGTGATGTGAGAGGCTGATCTCACTTAGTCCTCATAAAAATACTATGGCTTGGGGGGTGTCATTATTATCCTGACTTGAACAACATGTGACATGCGGGCAGATATGGAGCCAGTATTTGAAAGCAGGCCTCTCTAGGGACTTCCCTGGTGGCCCAGTGGCTAAGGGGCTTTCCAAGTAGCACTAGTAGTAAAGAATCCAATGCAGAGAGACTTAAGAGACACGGGTTTGAGCCCTGGGTCAGGAATATCCCCTAGAGGAGGAAGTGGCAATCCACTCCAGCATTCTTACCTGGGAAATAGCAAGGCCAGAAGAGCCCGGTGGGCTACAGTCCATGGGGTTGCAGAGTCAGACACGACTGAGCGACTGAGCAAACACACACACACACCCCAGTGGCTAAGACTCTGAGCTCCCAAGGCAGGGAGCCCGGATTTGATCTCTGGTCATGGAACTAGATCCCACATGCTACAACTAAGAGTTTGCATGCCACAACTAATGATTCCACACCCACAATGAAGATCAAAGATCCTCTGTGCCACAACTAACACCTGGCAGAGCCAAATAAATAAGATAAATAAATTATATAGATAAATAAAAGAAAACAGGCCTGTTTGATCCCAGGATTCATTTTCTCACCACTGTCCTATATTTTTCCATAGTTGGGAGAGGCCATCGGCTTGGTCTGGATGCTCTGGATGGTCTGTTCCCTCCTCAAGAGACTCTCACTCAGATGCCACAGGTAGAAAGGAAGGATTGAAGTACCTGTGGGATTGTAACTCTGCTCAAGCCCTTCTTCACTCTAACAATAAGCTGGATTGGTCTATTGATACAGAATCAAAAGGTTCAAAGTGCTTCCCTGGTGGCTCAGAAGGTAAAGTGTCTGCCGGCAGTGTGAGAGACCTGGGTTCGATCCCTGGGTTGGGAAGATCTCCTAGAGAAGGAAATGGCAACCCATTCTGGTACTCTTGCCTGGAAAATCCATGGGTGGAGAAGCCTATAGGCTACAGTCTAGGGGGTTGCAAAGAGTCAGACACGACTGAGTGGCTTCACTTTCACTAGATAACATCCACGCCTGCTCCCACGCCACCAAGCACAGGCCTGTGCTCAGCATCTACTACGTGGCAGGCCAAGAGGATCCTTTGGGGGCGGGGGTGTCTTTAGATGTTCACGATTTTTCTCCAAATAAGCTCACACTGAGAGTCATTGCAGTTTTTCTTTTCCCTCTTCCTGTCCTTTCTTCCTACTCTTCCTCTTCTTTAAATGCTAAAGCATTTATATTATTTAATGTGAAGGTTTAAAATATTCTGACTTCATATTCTTATGCTGGTACTTCTTTTTACTTTCTAATATAGTAAGACCCTTAAAAACATGGCAGTGGCTTCAATGATGAGAAGCCTTGCTTAGGTCCTGGGGGAAGGCGAAGGGCCAGGGTCTTAGAGGTCACTCCCCTGTGTGCTGACAATCCCCTCCGGTGCTCAGAAGAACCATCAAGATGTTGCAACTACCAGACAAAAAGAAGCCTCTGCATGGTTCTGTCTCACTACCTGCAGAAGGCCTGACAGAAGGTAACATGGAAGATATCTGGTTTTGTTTGCTTGTTCGTTTGTTTTTACCATATGTTCAGTACAAATAAACACTGGGTGTAGATGAGCAGCTACTGAAAATTGCTGTTGCAGGACTAAGCTGACAAGTGACACCTCTCAACTGCAACCTTCCCCCCAAACCTACTCTAACAGCCTCGCAGCTATTAATTCTATTTTGTGGCTGTGCTACCAACCTCCAAACCTCTGGGTGACAAGAGGAAATAAACTTCACGCCTCTGAAAAAAAAAATCAGCATTTTATTCATCAATCAGTTGGACAAGATTGCTTCCTAGCCAAGGATCTGACCTGCTGTTTTAATAATTCCAAATGTTCTGAGGAAGACCGCTGCTTCCTCTATAAGACGGCTGTAACTTCAGGCGCTTGCAACAAAATCTGGGTGGATTATTAGACAATTTCATGCTGGTTTGCAGAGTGATTAAAACAAGTGGCCTTGAATGATAGCATATGTTATAAAGAAATGGAGCCTTTCAGTTATAAAAGATGTATCCATCAGGGGAAAGCAAACACAAATTAAAGTTTGATGAGCAATTGGATATTAATTGGTACTAACTCTGCTTTTTATGTCATTTTGATGTGGAGTGGATCATAAACATGGTAAGCGATGCTAATAATGTATATTCACTTCAATACAACTTTATGGCGCCATTTATTATAGAAACCAGTGTTGCAACGGGATTGTGAGAGCACTGCGTGCACTTCTCCTGTCGTGCACCTTCACCTTCTCTTGCCACACGGACTCTCAGCCACAGCCTGCTGGCTACACTGCTGGCTACTCTCGGTTAGAGAGCTGAGAGTTGTTGCCTGAATGATGAACCAATTCTAAATTACAGTGGAAACAAATTTCACAGAAAACTGTCTTTATGGTTTTCCCCAGAATTTTTTCAACAAGTTGCCTACTCTTTTCTGAATTTAGACAGCAAGCTCAAAAAAAGGAATGCCATCTCAATGTCATTAAAGAGACACTAAATAGATACGATAGTGCAGTCAGTCCCAGGGCTTCCCTGGTGGCTCAGTGGTAAAGAATCTGAACAGGAAGCTCAGGTTCAATCCCTGCCTCAGAAAAATTCCCTGCAGTAGGAAATGGCAACCCACTCCAGTATTTTTTCCTGGGAAATCCCAGGGACAGAGGATCCTGGTTGGCTACAGTCCATGGGAGTCAAAAAAGACTTGGACACAACTTAGCAATTAAACAACTACAAAGTGTAATACTATAAATAGCCAACATGCTTTAGGTGAAATGTAACCCAACATAGTTTATCTCAGATGCCAAAACAATTTTTTGCACCTTTTACAAAAGTGATAAATAGTAAAAGAAGAAAATAAAAACCATCTTTAAAAAAAAAAGTTAAAATCGGAGCTTACTAGATAATCAGTTCCATGATGGCTTTTTCTCCTTTAACAATCCGTTTGGACAATTTTATTTCATGTCACCTGGATTCTTAGGCCAGCTCTGCCATTTCTTCACTGCGTGACCCTAGGCAAATTATTTAATCTCTCTGTACTTTAGTTTCTCCTTTGTAAAGTGAGGCTGATAACATGCACTTTCAGGATGATTATAAAACTAAATGAGATATTTTATAAACATCTTTAAAGCTATTATTTAACACTTAGTGCTATGTTTAATGTGCTCAAAAAGTTAGCTGTTTTTATTATGATAACATTATTTATAATGGATGGGATCTATTCAGCTGTATTGCCAAACTATAATTTCTTTAATTAAACTATGAATAATGCTGGTCTCTCAGGTCGACACCAACATTTCTCATCAGTACCTGGCACTGTTACTTTGGGATACATCTTCAGAGGCCACATGGCTAAGAAAACATCTAAGAAACACAGCTTTTCTTGCCTGCAATGGTTGCCATTACTTTGAATGGCACAGCCCTACAGGAGATACAGTTTATCAGTACATTGGAGGAACTTACTTTCATATTTTTCTACTAGTTTTATTGTTTTGTTTTTAAATCAACCACAGTTTGTCTTGGTTGGGTGAAGTATAGCTAGTTTGGAGCTAGTTTCAGCCAGTTTAGAGCTGGGCTGAATAATTTCTTAAGATCCTTGGTACTTTGATATTAGGGTAGGAGGAGCTTTGCCTATTTTGGGTGTCAGAACCAGGCAAACCTGATGTGTATTGGATTTTTTTTTTTTTTTTTTTGCATAGGAGGAAATCTAACTATTAATTAGGCAAAAGTGCTCAGGGAAGTATTTCACAAGTATTTTCACTGGGCTATTTGCCTCAGAACCTTTGTTTTTATTATCTGCCGATTAATTTGAACAGATTATTTAAAGTGCAAGTGCATTAGTAAATAGCAAAGGAGGGAACTAAAGATGAAACTGGACTGAGGGTTCTATCTGTTTATTCACTGAGAGGAAGCTCCCAGCAGGTAATGACTCCAGGCTGATTCACAGTCAAGAAGGAACTATAAAACTCCTAGAGGATAATATAGGCAAAACACTCTCCGACATAAACCAAAGCAGGATCCTCTATGACCCACCTCCCAGAATATCGGAAATTAAAGCATGAATAAACAAATGGGACCTAATTAAAATTAAAAGCTTCTGCACAACAAAGGAAACTATAAGCAAGGTGAAAAGACAGCCTTCAGAATGGGAGAAAATAATAGCCAATGAAGCAACGGACAAACAATTAATCTCAAAAATATACAAGCAACTCCTCCAGCTCCATTCTAGAAAAATAAACGACCCAATCAAAAAGTGGGCCAAAGAACTTAACAGACATTTCTCCAAAGAAGACATAAAAATGGCTAACAAACACATGAAAAGATGCTCAACATCACTCATTATCAGAGAAATGCAAATCAAAACCACAATGAGGTACCACTTTACACCAGTCAGAATGGCTGCAATCCAAAAATCTACAAGCAATAAATGCTGGAGAGGATGTGGAGAAAAGGGAACCCTCTTACACTGTTGGTGGGAATGCAAACTAGTACAGCCACTATGGAAAACAGTGTGGAGGTTCCTTAAAAAGCTGCAAATAGACCTGCCATATGACCCGGCAATCCCACTGCTGGGCATATACACCGAGGAAACCAGAATTGAAAGAGCCACGTGTACCCCAATGTTCATCGCTGCATTGTTTACAATAGCCAGGACATGGAAGCAACCTAGATGCCCATCAACTGACGAATGGATAAGAAAGCTGTGGTACATATACACAATGGAATATTACTCAGCATTAAAAAAAAATTCATTTGAATCAGTTCTACTCAGGTGGACGGAACTGGAGCCTATTATCCAGAGTGAAGTAAGCCAGAAGGAAAAACAACAATACAGTATACTAACGCATATATATGGAATTTAGAAAGATGGTAATGAGAACCCTGCATGCGAGACAGCAAAAGGAACGCAGATGTATAGAACAGACTCGTGGACTCTGTGGATGAGGGCAAGGGTGGGATGATATGGTAGAATGGCACTGAAACATGTTAATTATCATATGTGAAATCAATCACCAGCCCAGGGTTGATGCTCGGGGCTGGTGCACCAAGATGTCCCAGGGAGAGGGAATCGGGAGGGAGGAGGGAGTGGGGTTCTGGAGGGGGAGCATATGTAAACCCATGGCGGTTTCATGTCATTGTATGGCAAACCAACACAATAAAGTAAAGAAAATTTAAAAAAAAAAAAAGAAGGAAGAGGATCGGTGCAGAGACAGAGGGGACCTTTGGGTTTGGGGTTGGTTTGATGAAAAGGCAACTTTGTTGTAATATAACTATTTCAATACAATACACAGTTACTATTTGCATTAAATTTTTGTTTTTAAAAAAAGCAGATCTGCATGGAAATGAGGGAATAGATCACAAAACAGACACCTTGTGATGGAAGTCCCTTAGCAAACAAAAGATACTTAGCATCTCATTAAAAGAGGTTTTGTTTTGTTTTTTCTTGCCATGGATGTATTCACACGTCATAATTTTCCTGCAAAAGTAAATGGCCTGTTTTCAAAACAGGCAGAGAACCCTTGTTCCTTAGATCTGCCCTTAATTCAAGATATACATCTAACTGTAGTCTAACAAGAGTCGGTTTCAGAAGAAATTAATGAGGAGCAGCCATTAATTATTTATGCTCTGAAACAGTAGGTCTGCTAATGCTCTGCTAATCACCAAAGCTAAACAGATGTATCTTCATAGAGACATCTTGAAGAATAGAATGAGTATAAAAGAGGCACAAATAGAAAAAAAATACATATATGACAGAAAACAAGAACAGTGATCATGTATCACTGTCCCCAAGACAATGTGTGTTCAATCTGCAAGGCACAACAAAACTATCAGAGCGAGTTCTGTTCACGTTTTCCAACACTTAAGGATTATATTAAGCAATAATAACACGGGTTGAATGTAGGGGGCTACAACTAATACTGGAGAATGAAAAGAATGAGCTGTTACTCTTGAAAACAGCATTTAGAAAGCTACCCAATTGTCAGAAAACATTTGAAAAGCAGCCTCTTTCGTGGAGGTTATGTAAGTAGTAAGGTTGTAAATTCTGAAATCATTATATCCTATTCTGAAATGATTTAAACCTTTGTTTTTTTGCCTTCATACAAAAATCTATTGGCTCCTCTTTTGAGTTGAAAATGTTGAGTGAAGCAGCTCCTATAATTCCATGAGCCGCAGTCCCAGAGTCACAGTTGGAGTGGGGCCTTTTCAGAGAACTAGGATATCTGGATTTAAATCCTGGCTCTTCCACCTAATAACTTTGCAATCAGGCAAGATGGCCTCTCAGTACCTCAATTTCCTCCTCGGCAAAATGGAATAATAAGATGACCCACCTCAAAAGGTTATAAAATGAATTCTCAGGGCAACCCAATATATGGTGGTACAGGACTGGGTCTTCTATTCTGTTGGCCAAAAAGTTCTTTAGGGTTTTCCCGTGACATCCTATGGAAAACATGGAATTCCCATTCTATCTGGTCACAGCTTCCACGATGAATGAACAGTGACTGGCTCCATCTTGCCTCCTAACTCGTAGTCTCAGTCATGCTGATGTTTCTCATCATTCTTACAGTAGAACACTGTTCCTCTAATGTTCCACAAAAGGTTTGCAAGATGGTTGTACCAACATAGTAACCAAACTGGGAGCTGATAGGAGATGGGTCAGCGGTCCCCTTTTTCCACTGTTCCTATTCTGGAGACTAAAGATTAGAATTTTTCAAAGACATCTTTAGCACTCAGATCTTGTATCCAAAGAATCCTGGGGGGCTTCCCTGGTGGTCCGGCGGTTAAGAATCCTCTTGCCAGTGGAGGGGATGCAGGTTTGATCCCTGGTCAGGGAACTAAGACCCCACATGCTCAGCAGCAACTAAGCTCACACACCATGGCTAGAGAGAAGCCAGTGCACGGGAACAGAAGATTCCTCATGTGACAGTTGCATTCTGATGCAACCAAATAAATAAATAAGTTTTTATTTAAAAAAAGAGTCACAGGGAATGACTCCTCTTTGAGATAGCCTGCTTGTGGAATTACACGCCGTCAGTAAAGGGAGTGGAGAAGGCAATGGCACCCCACTCCAGTACTCTTGCCTGGAGAATCCCATGGATGGAGGAGCCTGGTAGGCTGCAGTCCATGGGGTCACTGAGAGTTGGACACGACCGAGCGACTTCACTTTCACTTTCACTTTCCACTTTCATGCATTGGAGAAGGTAATGGCAACCCACTCCAGTGTTCTTCCCTGGAGAATTCCAGGGATGGGGGAGCCTGGTGGGCTGCTGTCTATGGGGTCATGCAGAGTCGGAAACGACTGAAGCGACTTAGCAGCAGCAGCAGCAATACAGGGAGTGATCCTAGGAAGTACTTCTCATGCTGCCTGCTAGAATCACTTGGAGAAGTTAACAAAATTAAAATTTAAAAATTTTTAAAATAATTTTATTTATTTATTTTTGGCTGTGCTGGGTCTTCATGGCTGCGAGAGCTTTTCTTTAGTCATAGCAAGCAGGGCTACTCTCTAGCTGTGGTACATGGGCTTCTCACTGCAGTGGCTCCTCTTGTTATGGAATATGGGCTCTAGGGCACTTGGGCTTCAGGAGTGGCAGCACATGGGTTCTGTAGTCACAGCTCCCAGGCTCTACAGCACAGGCTCAATAGCTGTGGGGCATGGGCTTAGTTGCTCAGTGGCATGTGGGGTCTTCCCAGATGAGGCATCAAACCCGTGTCTCCCACATTGGCAGGTGGGTTCTTTACCACTGAACCATCAGAGAAGTCCTAAAATTAAGATTTAAAAATATATTTATGTTGAATGTGTGTGTGTATATACTCAAGTTCCTCTCTAGAACTGCAGAAATAGAATCTTTGTAGCTGGAGCCCAGTAACCTGCATATTTTAAAGTTCCCCAGAAACTTCTGGTGTGCACTCAGATGGCAGGGATTCTCAACATCCTGTGTGACAGCATAGTTGCATGTCTCGCATCATTTGTTGTGATTTAAAGAGTGTCCATGTTTATGAAACATCATAGATTAGGTTGGATTTGAGGTTAACCCCCATAATGAAGTCACTCTCCCTCACTCATGGTTTCTAATGCTTTCTTGCTTGGAGAGAAGATGGAGTTATATGCCTGGTGCATAAGCTGGCATCCTGTCCCATCTGTGCAGGAGTCTCGAATGAGTGAGTGCCATAGATGGGCCCTTAGCCAATGTAGTTGAAATATTGCTTTGCTTATCAGAAAAAATAGGGGTGGGCTGCTATTTTCAATTGCTCTCACAATACAATCACAAGAGCCTGCTGCTCAGGTGACTACGCGTTATCCACTACGTGGGGCAGGGCAGACATTGCCCTCTGCTGCAGCAGACCAAATAGCATCTTCTCCTGTGGCCAGAATGACTCTCTCTCCTTTCAGACAAGAACCTCTCTCACTGGCGAGAGTCCGCCCTGCTTCCCTAATCAACCTCTCCTTAATACATTTTCCTGTCTGTGCCTACTCAGCTGAGACAGCTTCAGTCAAGGACCCACACAAGACTGTCGAGGAAACCAGACAAGAATGACAGATTTCTGTAGTATCCACCCTTCCACTGCTTCCCACCATCCCCTTCACCTACTCCTTTAGCATCCACAAACCCTGGACCAGTCATCAGGTATGTAACATCACTTTGTAGCAAATAGATGGGAAAACAATGGAACCAGTGACAGACTTTATTTTGGGGGGCTGCAAGATCACTGCAGATAGTAACTGCAGCCATGCAATTAAAAGACATTTGTTCCTTGGAAGAAAAGCTATGACCAGCATAGACAGCATATTAAAAAGCAGAGACATTACTTTGTCAACAAAGATCCATCTAGTCAAAGCTATGGTTTTTCCAGTGGTCAGGTATGGATGTGAGACTTGGACTATAAAGAAAGCTGAGCACCGAAGAATTGATGCTTTTGAACTGTGGAGTTGAAGAAGACTCTTGAAAGTCCCTTGGACTGCAAAGAGATCAAAATAGTCAATCCTAAAGGAAATCAGTCCTGAATATTCATTGGAAGAACTGATGCTGAAGATGAAGCTCCAATACTTCAGCCACCTGATGCAAAGAACTGACTCCTTGGAAAAGACCCTGATGCTGGGAAAGATTGAAGGCAGGAAGAGAAGTGGACAAAGAGGATGAGATGGTTGGACGGCATTACTGACTCAATGGACATGAGTTGGTGATGGACAGGGAAGCCTGGCATGCTGCAGTCCATGGGATCACAATGAGTTGGACACGACTGAGCAACTGAACTGAATTGAACTGAACCACAAAGAGAGGAGAGCTTATTACCTAAAACCAAGCTCTCTGGAAGTAGCACATTAGCTCATTTATCCAAATGTGGGGAAAATATGCGGGTGGCTCTGGTTAAGAATCTGTTTGCCATTAGAGGAGCTGCAGGAGATGCAGGTTCAATCCCTGAGTCAGGAAGATCCCCTGGAGAAGGAAATGGCAACGCACTCCAGTCCTTTGCCTGGAGAATTCCATGGACAGAGGAGCCTCGATGACTACAGTCCATGGGGTCACAAAGAGTGGGACTTTACTAAAGCGACTGAGCACACACACATGGGGACAATATTCAGGGACTAGAAAAAGGCTTCTGTGCCACTAGTTGCACTAACAGAATCAAACCCACATGCCAACAAAACTTTCTGTGTTAGGTCTACCTTTTATTAAACAACATGACCTGTCAGGCCATGAACTGGCACTGCTTTCTGTACACAGAGCAACTACATCCAAAGAGCTACTCAGGTGTAGGGCAACAGTACACTTAGGTCTTTTGACCCCTCACTGGTCACATTTCTCTCTCCACACAGTTCTAACCTGAAAAAGCGAAAGTGTTAGTCGCTTAGTATGTCCGACTCTTTGCAACCCCACAGACTGTAACCCTCCATGGAATTCTCTGGGCAAGAATACAGGAGTGGGTTGCCATGCCCTTCTCTAAGGGATCTTTCCCAGCCAGAGATGCAACCTGCATCTCCTGCATTGTAGGCAGACTTTTTACCATCTGAGCCACCTTCTAACCTGAAGGCTGTGCTTATTTGCCATGTGAGCTGTAAAAACGCATAAACTCTCCCTGAGTCTAATGGAATGCATCTGAAGGAGAATCATAAATACTCTATAAACCATAAAAATGAAATAAGGTAGAAAGAGTAAAAATAGAAATATATTGCTAATTACCTAAACTGGCAACCCTCATATGTTTTGTGCCACGCTGAAGCAAACTTCTCCTTTACCTATGTAGCTATTCAGAATGACAGTCTCCAACCTCTCTTCCACTCCAGTGATCTGCACAAGCTTCTACTCAGCATTTTTACTTTCTAGGACACATACTATCTACTTTAAAAAGCAACATAAAGAATTACACCCATTACTAAAATATCTACAGGATGTATGTCAATAACAATCAAACGAGCTAGTGGGGAAAAGGAAGAAAATTAAAGAGCTATTCCAGAATTTCTCTAACCGCCGTTGCCAGCCTGTAATTGCTTGAAAGAAGGAGGTAACTCTTATAAAAATCTGAGCTATTAAGGTTATGCAAAAATCAGCTTGTGTAAGTGGAAAGAATATTCCCTCCGTGTTTATTTTATAAATTAATATACTCCTTAAGCAAATGGGCAAATGACACTCATTTGTTTCTGACACAATGCCATGGGTGACTAAGTTCTTCAAAAATTCTGTAAGTTCATTTTCAGTACTAACCACCAATGCACAGAGTGACAATAGTAAATGAGCTTTTCCTTCATGAAGCCTCAGCTTCTCTCATAATCTATTATTGCAGAGTGGAAAGTAGTATAACATTGTAAAGGTTTGAAAGTTATCATTAATTCTTAGGCTTGTTGCCTGAAAAAAACTCCGTGACCTCTAAGACAGGCTCATTTTCCTTCTGCGCTGTTTTCCCTTTGGGGTTACAGCATGCTAGTAGAATGGAACCCACAGATGATATTCATTACCAGTGGAAAAGCCCCCTTCTCCCAGTGTCCCAGATCTAGTCCAGATAAAACCAGTACCAAAAAGTTCACAGCTGCTAGCCGCCTGTTTTGATTTTAAAGTTGAAGTGCAACTCTGCCCCTGGGTTCTGGGTATTCACACTAGGTTAGTCACTCCAACAATAACAAAGAATAAGGCAGAAAACAAAGAGGGACGCCCAGTGGATTAAGCATGGTGCCCTCGGCAATCCCTGAGAGAAGCATATTGCTACAACCTCATTTCTTCCTAAAAGGGAATCCTTTGCTAGAGGGAATGGGTTGTTTTTTGGTTTTGTTTTTTTAAAAGAAGACAAATTCCTGCAGTTTTATGAATACAGAGGTGATATTCTGAGGAAGTGTCAAATAAAACAGAAAAAGACCCACAGACCTAGAAAACAAACTTATGGTTACTAAGGGTAAGGATTGGTTTGGGATGGACATGTACTCACTGCTGTATTTAAAATGGATAACCAACAAGGACTTCCTGTATAGCACAAAGAACTCTGCTCAATGTTATGTAATAACCTCAATAAGAAAATAATTTGAAAAAGAATAGATACATGTATTGATATATGTATAACTGGAATTATTTGCTGTACACCTGAAACACAACACTGTTAATCAATTACTTTCCAATATAAAACAAAAAAAAATAAAAAAAAAAAAATAAATGTGAAGAGTCTCAAAGGAGAATACCTCCATCTGGTCACTTTAATGGTGTGGTTAAGTCTGAAGTGAGGAGGGGAAGCAAGCAGAGACAAGGTCCCATCTTCTCCAGAGCAAAATATGTGTCTATTTTCAGTCTGAGTGTTTAAAACACTTTTCATCTCCAGAATGTTTAATAAATCAACATGTTTGTTTAAATAATTACAATAGAAACCAAAAAAGAAGTGTGTAAGAGTTTTAACATGATCCTTTTCACAGTGTCTATTACCTCACTGATAATTTTACAAAGAGATGGAGAAAATGACAGCTTGCTTTTAAATATTTTTTACCTTCTATGCTGAAACACAAAAGCCATGAACAATTGGTACAAGTATTTCACATAATTTGTACTAATGATATATCTATTCAAGAGCTAATTCCAGTATCCTTCAAATATATTTGGTATGGAAAATAGTTTCATTAATTTTTCCATTTTAAATATTTTCCTTTGGCCACACCCTAAAGCATAATTCACTATGATGTACATACACTTCACGGAATTGCTCAACCAAGGAAAAAAATCCATTTTGTTGACGAGGTTCACAGTTTTCTGGTGGGGGCAGATCATAGGGTAAACAATAGGACAACCAGTATAGGTGATTCTGAAGTGTGACTCTGTTAAATAAATTCCCAGTTCAAAGGGCTTGATACTTTAGGGGAATACTTAGGCTTTTCTGTGGTACATTACATAAGCATATAAAATACTTACATTCTTCTGTAGAAGACTAGACAGGAAACAAAGTCCCTTCACCCAACTTCCAAGTTTGAAGCTTGGAAGATGGTCAGAACATACTATATTTGACCACTTCATGGCTATACGTAATATTCACTAACAATTGGTTAGGATTACAAAATATCATTATCTAGTGTCTGGTGGTCTTTATCTTCTTGATTAGTGTGACGTATTAAAGAAATATAAACGTGCAATCTCAGATATGAAGCATTCCCTTTTCTTTTCTCCAAAATTGCTAAGCATATTTAGGTGATTTCACAAGATTTAACAACCAAAGTAGGAAATTCAATTGTAGTTGAAAACAGCTCCATTCAGCTCCAAACAGCTCCAGGACAATCTGATGAAGCTTTTTATCTGCTAATAAAAGTCTGCATTTCATGAGGTACTTTCAGAGGTATTATCTCATTTAATGCTTATTGCAATCCTGCAAGCAATAAATGGGTTCTGATAGTATAAAGCACATTTTATGAGTAAACTGAGCATTCAAGAGATTAATTAACCTCAGCTCATACAGCTATCGGAGAAGGCAATGGCAACTCACTCCAGTACTCTTGCCTGGAAAATCCCATGGATGGAGGAGCCTGCTAGGCTGCAGTCCATGGGGTCGCGAGGAGTGGGACACAACTGAGCGACTTCACTTTTCACTTTTCACTTTCACGCACTGGAGAAGGAAATGGCAACCCACTCCAGTGTTCTTGCCTGGAGAATCTCAGGGACGGAGGAGCCTGGTGGGCTGCCGTCTATGGGGTCGCACAGAGGCGGACACAACTGAAGCGACTTAGCAGCAGCAGCAGCAGCATACAGCTACTGGGTGTTTCAGGTGGCGCCAGAGGTAAACAACCCACCTGCCAATGCAGGAGACAGTGAGATTCACAGGTCGGATCCCTGGGGTTGGGAAGATCCCCTGGAAGAGGTCATGGCGACTCACTTCTTGCCTGGAGAATCCCACGGACAGAGGAGACTGGCGGGCTACGGTCCATAGATTGGCAAAGAGCTAGACGCGACTGAAGGGACGTAGCACGCACCGTACGCATGCACGCATACACGCATGTACGCATGCACACACACGCACGCAGTTACCAGGACGTTAACACAATAGCAAGCAGCGTTAAAAGCCGTGCTTTCAGCGCTTTCCTGGTAGTCTAACGGTTAAGAATCTTCCTGCCAATGCAGAGAACACGGATTTGATTCCTCTGGGAACATCTCACCACATGCCACGGAGCAACTGAGCCCAGGCGTCATAACTACTGAGCCACGGCACCCCAAGAAGAAGCCAGAGCAACGAGAAGCCCACGAACCCCAACCAGAGAGTAGACCCTGCTCTCCGCAACTAGGGACAGCCCTCTGCAGTAATAAAGGCCCAGCACAGGCAAAAATAATTGTTTTTGTTTTTTAAAGCTGCGCCTCGAAGTCAGGTTGTATTGTGGCTTCAAATCTTGGCTTTGTTTTGAGACGATGACCGATCTGTGCCTCAGCTGTCCCTTGGACGGAAAGGGGACAATTCCAGTATACCTCGTCTACGAGGTAAATGAGAATGTTTGAAAACACGCAGCACAGAGTCACATGATGAACACTGAAGTGGTGTCCAATCGAGTTTGACACCACGCCTGGGGCTCTCTCGACCCCTGAGAGGCTAAGGAACACCCCAGCTGTAGGAGACGAACTTCCTTCATCAGACCTGTGGGTCTTCAACATTCTGCTCACCATCCCTCTCTGAGTGGGAATAGTGGAATAAAAGTACAACACAAAAAAATGGCACTATGCTTAAACAAACCAAGACTGAAATTGAAAAGAAACCGACTTATAGGAAGTACATCACGGGATAAAAATAGCCTTCACAGTTTCAAGTTTACAATAATTTCTCTTTAGTATAATTTAAACTGTGGTGAAATGAAACAAAAATACACTAAATAAAAGGCAGAAAAGGGTTGTTCTTTATGAGACTTCCCTGGTTCTTCAAGTCATTTATGCAACAGTTATTAACAGAACTTGCAGGCTATTTTACCTTGTCTAATTTTTTTAAATTTCTTATTTATGAAATGAGAAAAAACCCATTAGATCTCTGGACAAGGCTGGTTGGTCAAGGACTACCCTACTAAAATGCTGGACACTATCAAACGTCATTGTCATTTTCTTCTAAGTGTGCAAATTGTCTTTGGATTCTGACTCATGAAGGTCACAAAGAAAGGAAAGCAAGTGACACTCTCTACTGTAACCTGTTCTTATGCTCTGAGTCTGTGAAGTGTCAAGCTATGTGATGATCATGGAAACCTCCAAATGAATAAAAAGGCAGTCCTCCTGGATCATACAACAGGAGAGACAAAATACACTGTGTACTATTTTACAGACAATAGCCAAAGCTTTCTGGACATGTTTGAGTGTACCAGTAGGGTTCTTCAGTTTCTTTTTCCAAGACAAAGCCATTTCTGAGGAAGGGACAGGTGACTACAACTCTTAAATAGCTTTCCAAAAATACTGTGAGCTCAGTACAAAAGCTAGCCATAAAAAGAGTCCTTATAGTCCTTACTTGAAACCTTCACTTCTCCATAGATTTTAATCATTGACTTCAATCTTTAAAGACTTTTGTCCAGCTTTATCTGACTTATCAATAAGTCACTGGAAGATGTGAAACTAAGAGTGGATGAAACTTCTTTGACACACTGTGGTCTCAGGAGGCCACACAGCACCATTCTATTGTGATGACTCCAAATAATTTTCACATGAATGGCTAAAGTGCAGAAATGTATAATTTATTAAGATTTAAATAAATCACAGGGAGAGAAGTGCCTTAACATAATTGGTAGAAATTTTTCAAAAGATAAGAAAATAAATAATTCCAAGAAATTAAGTTCTATGTATAAAATTCTCCCGCATCTTTGCTATTTCAAAGCAAAATGTGTTCATAATGCTTTAAAAAGAACATGTATGCTTTTTTAGCATTTGATGAGTTTTTTTATGACTTAATCCAAAATTGAGAGGAAACGCCTTTCTAAAAACTTGTACTGTTAACCTGCAGAATGTTATAATCATTCTTTTTTTGTCTTAGCAATTTCCCAGATACAGTTCCCATACTGGAAATATTCCTAATAGCTGCTAAATTTGTCAAGAATAAAAAAGTTTTTCTGTTGAATCTATTAGAACATGACTACTTTTCTCCTGGGCTGTTGAAAAGTGAAAAACTCCCTTTCTCCCAGGGATGCTAACATCTTTTCCTTTTTGCTGATGACAATTACTACCATATCATTAGTAGCCAACAAACATCTCATGGTTGCCAACAGAGCTAAAATTAGAAATCCACAGGATTCAGAATGACATTACTAAAACAAGAAATCTGAACATGTAAAAAAATAACTCCATAAACAATAGAACAGTGACATGAACATCAGTTTTATTCACTGATAATATACTCTTTAAAAAAAATCTATGGCATAAACATAACTATGAACAAACACTGCTATTCTCAGCACTTTCTGTCTAGAAGATTCAGGATACTATATGAAAACATCATTAAATTAAAGCATATAAACTTATTTATGTACACCATGATTTTTTTAATGCTAAGGTTAAAAGGAAGAAGGCACCAGAAATATTGAAAAACACAAAGAAGCAAGGTAGAAACACTCCAAGATTATCATAATTCTGTTTGCCACGGGGAAAATATTTAAGATAAAATTGAAAATAAAATAAACATAGGTTATGATATAGCCAAATTATTGTCAAATGTATCAAATTGGCTGGCTGTACATTATGGAGGTCACAGAAAATTATTACTTTAAAGTGCTTCCCCACAAATTAGCATCTATAAACACTATGCTCTGTGGTTTCCAATATGCTACCTAAAAACAGCATTGCTCCCCAAGGGAGCCTGGTTCCAATCCAGGGCAGATGAGATAGATGGAGCCAGAATGGCAGTATCTGACAGACACTAATAAAAAAGACCAGTGACATTCCAAGACTTGCAATATCCCTTTTTATTAGAAGCAGCAGAGCACAGAGGTTAAACACATGCATATGAGTCAGACCCATGTTCAAGTCCTGGTCCCACCACGACAGGCTGTGCGACCTCAGGGAAGCCACTTAATCTCTTCTAAACTGTTTTCAAGGCCAGAGGGAACAAGGGAGCACCTTCTTCAAAGGGCTGCTTCAAGCAGAATGCAGGCAAACTACTGAGCTATGATCCGGTTCACAGTCTGCCTTCAACACATCTACTGATTGAATTCACCAAAGTGAATAGTTTATCAGCCAGTTTAATAGAAAATAGTTACTTGGCACCAAGCATCAGAGAAAGTCAAGTTTTATTGCTTAAGGAATCCAAAAAGGATTGTACATGGACAAGAGGGTAAAAATACTGAAATGTGCCAATAATGTATTTTCCATGATGTGTTGATTTCATTACTTTGCAGATAATGGTTTTCTTCTATGGATTTCTGAAAATATGGCAAACTTCTCACTGACATGTTCTCCATCTTTCCCTTTATACTTTAGAAAGGCTCAGACATTTGTTGTTACCATTGTTTAGTCACTAAGTCGTGTCCTACTTGCCATGCTCCTCTGACCATGGGATTTCCCAGGCAACAATATTAGAATAGCTTGCCATTTCCTTCTCCAGGGGATCTTGCCTACCCAAGGACTGATCTCTTACATTTCCTGCAGTGGCAGGCAACTTCTTCACTGCTGAGCCACAAAGGAAGCCTCACTTCTTTCTTATATGAGTTTATCAATATTTCTTATGAACCTACAGGACAATGTTTTAAAAGGGTGAAATTCAATTCCAAAATTCAATTTTGGAATAGGTACAGTTTCCTCACAGAGCTATCAAACCTGGTTTGTTTTTAATGATTTTTAGCTAAGGTGAACTCTCAGTGCAAAATTAAATTCAAAGCCAAATAATCTTTTCTTGATTCACAGACACTAAGTATTTGTAGTAATATGGACTTCATGGGCAGGTTTTTTTTTTTTAACATAAATAATTCTTGCAAATTGCTTTAAATTTCATAAAAAGTAGCACCAATATTTTAGTTATTCCACTCCCTTCCCAGGATAAACAATGACAAAAATATAAAACTGTAGGAAAATTTTAAGTCACTCATAGTTGTTTTTTAAACAAAAATTAAAAACTATGAAATAACTTCATGCTCAAGAGCACCAAGTAATCAATAAAGAGACTGATGTATACATTATTTTCACCTTCAATTTATTTTGTAAAATTTTTGGCTGCATCTTGAGGCATGCAGGGTCTTATTTCCCCAACAAGGATCCAATCCATATCCCCTGCTGTGGATGTGTGGAGTCAGAACCACTGGACTGCCAGGGAAGTTCCTTTTAATTTTTAGACTAAAAGTCAACTTCAGACCCAAGACTACTTTTCCAAGCAAAGCACAGTAGATAATATTTTATCATTTATACTCAAAATCATATTGACAGTGTCACAGGAAGAGGGATTTAAAAATGCAATTCACCCTGCAACTTAATAGGCTAGTGTTTTCCAAACTGCAATTCTGAAAGCAAAATAATGGGTCCTGACAAGAATAGAAAAAAATACCAGGTGCATATAAAGTTAAGGGTGAGCATTGTTGGCATGTGTGCACATATACATTGCGTTGCAGTGCAGAACGTTTTCCACTCTCGAATTGCTGATTCAGTTACTGCTCTAAGGCCCACCAAAGTTTGCCTTCTGGAGCCCCCTACAGGCTTTAAATGTTAAAATCTTGAGTTTTACAGTAAATAAACAGTAAGCCTTTTGATGGGAGGGTGTTCAGGAACTAGAACTTGATTGTTTTCACAGAACAGTCGCTTATACAGATGAATCAGCAGCCTTTGGTCTAAGAACTGAAACTAAACATGTGCACAGCCTCAACCTTGAAGTTACACCATCCTCAAAAAAACATATTAATTTGGCAAAGTCAACCTTAGCCCTTCTTGTTTAATTTAAAATTAAGAGAAATATATCAGTATCTCACAAAAGAATCTGTTTGGGGGCAAACTAAGAAGAGATAGAATCACAAGGACTTTAGTCTTGTTAACAAGATGTTCACTTTCATGAGGTTTTCACAAAGCAGTGTTAAAAACTCAAATCAACAAAAATGCATCCAGGCAACTAAAAGGCCTATTCCCATAATCTTACTCCCCAAGAAAGGTTTGAGTAAAGAGCAAAAATTCTGAACAGTCAAGTACTAACCATTACCCCAACTCAACTGTTTTAAGAACTAAGGGGTCACATATCAAAGTAATAGAACTCTATGAAGTGATTAGGAAACTTAAGTGCTGTAGGTAATACAGGCTTCCATTGAGAACAAACTAATAGGCTATTAGGCTAGGGCATTCTTCCCTTGCTCCTCTTTCATAAAAGGAAAAATATAAATACAGTGTAACAATGTTTATCATGCTCCCTGACTCCCACAACCCAAAATAAAAATTTGAAAAAAAGAAAGTTTGCAGAAGCCTAACAAGAGACTGCTGCTGCTGCTAAGTCTCTTCAGTAGTGTCCGACTCTGTGCAACCCACAGACGGCAGCCCACCAGGCCCCGCCATCCATGGGATTCTCCAGGCACGAACACTGGAGTGGGTTGCCACTTCCTTCTCCAATGCATGAAAGTGAAAAGTGAAAGTGAAGCTGCTCAGTCGTGTCCGACTCCTAGTGACCCCATGGGCTGCAGCCTAAAAGTCTCCTCCAGCCATGGGATTTCCCAAGCAAGAGTACTGGAGTGGGGTGCCATTGCATTCTCCCGAGAGGAGACTAAAACCACAAATGTCCTGCAAACAATCATCAAACACTATTCTGACCTTAACTTCAGCTGTATCAAGTCTCCTATCTCAGAGTGTTTGGGATGGTTTAGTAAACCTAATGTCGATTACAGAACCAGGGAAGAGGCCAAATAAATGGTAGATGATCCTATAGAAAGGAGATCACTTGGCAGTAAACCAATTTAGCATAAATGAAGGTGATTCACAACATCGATTAGAAGCACAGTTTTGGTTTTTTTAAAATCCGTGTCAGTTGGCTCCTCATATAGATCTTTGAGACTAATAGTGATGGACAGGTCTGACTTGCAAAATTTTGGTTCCTTTAAAGCAAACCTGGCACATCTTAAAATGATCCCATAGGCTGACGTACACACTCATATCTTAGGTTTATTGGAACATAACTAGACTCAGCCTATATACTACAATGGGGTTTGCAATTCAAAACGTATCCTTGGCTTTAGAATAATTTACATCGAAACTAGTAAAAACTTCACATAAAGCTAGTGATTTGTTTAATGAGAGCTCCATTTTAGTAAAATGTTTGACTTGGTACTATTAAACAAATATAACTATGTTCAGAATTATGCTTGCCCTCCCCCAAAAGCCTCAGACTAATGTTTACTATAAACATATATTGGATAAATTATAATCTATTCAAAACAAATGGTTACACAGCTTATTTGCTACTTAATTCATAAAATATGGATCAAACTGTTTATTTGAAAAGAAGGAAAGTGAAATTTATTCCCATTCTTTAGTATTTTCCTATATAAACTGAGATTTGAAGAACGACTCTTCTTGGACAATGAATAAACATTTGGAGGAGAACTGTATACAAAGGGCAGTTCTTAAAACAAAAAAATGGGAGCCCAAGCGATATACTTGCTTTTCCCATCACCACCCAGTCCTCTTGATTAAGATCACTCCTTCTCTTGTTATTCCTCACTGAATAGCCATCACAATTACTATCGTTATCTTTAGTTCATCTTTTCAAGGTGTTCTTTCCTTGCTCTCTATTGTGCTTAAGGGAAATATCCTTCCAGCTGTTTGCTGGCATCTTGAATGTCCTCAAGATAATACTAAAATAACTGCTTTTATAAAATAGTTTGTGCTTTTATCTGGGATACCAAGACCCATTCATGAACAGAGAAATATGCTATCAAGTTTACTTGTAATACTTTAATGCCCTTCCCTTTTGTTTCTAAGACCACTCTACCTATCAAAGGAGTTATTCTACTGAATATTTAATAGGCAGTGATTTTGGTACCCAAATTCAGATTGAGTGACATTCTCCCATGTACATGAACTCAACATAAAACACACATACATATCCATCACTCATTCATTCCCACTCAAGCAAGCATACACACACATTTTCTTTCTTTCCAGAACAAGCCAGAATTACAGCTCTTTTGGTGATTGTTATAGTTTTTGGAATGGTTCATAAATTTTGCAAATTCTTTTAAATTTGTAACTTTTATCTTTTTCTCTTTCTTTTTTTCTGATTGTGAACCATTCCATATTGTATCTTTATTGCAAAAGTCAACATGCTTCTTAGAAATTCAGATTGTAATTGATAAAACAAACATTACATATATGAATTTAAATGTATAAACAGTTAGAAATTCAACAATATCTCCTATTATACTATTACACAAGTTCACAATTTTGTAAAAACTATAATACAGGCATACTATACATCAAGAGGAACCACTATTCCTTTTCACATGATTTTTTTCTCTTTTATTTTTATTTTTGAAATAATGATCCATATTATGGACCTTTCTTTTTCCACCCTAACAAGACATTTTCCAATTTATCACCTTAGCTAGTGACAATGTTTTCTCAATGTTACAACATGAAGAAATTGAGGGAAATTCTACATTCCCCGGGGTTACCTTCCTAAGCCTGGGCAGGAAGCCACAAGCTGACCGAGCCAGGATGGTGGTTGTTATTGCTCAATAGCTATTTAGAAAGATGTCATACACATTCAAAAGAACAGAATTTGCCTCAGATGGTATATGTTATTTCTGTAAGTGAAGACACCAAGAAAATAAGTGATCTTTACTGGCTTTTAAGAGAAATTCTAATGGTTTGGGATCTCAGCCCTAAAGGAAAAAATTATTTTTGAGTGTCAAACATTAGAAATGACATTTTGAAAGTGTTTTAGTCCTATTTAAGGTGTATCAAAAACTAAGTTTTAAAGGGCCTAAAAACTTACTGGAAAAAAGTGTCTATTTATTCTTCACTTTAACATCCTTCTCTTTCACCCCCTCTCCCCCAAGAACTAAAAAATCAAACAAATCCTTAACATTCTCTGTACTGAGAGTGTAATAAGATGTCAATTTTAGGTTAAAAAAAAATCATATGAAAAGGAATCTCATTCTGCTGAACTGTCAGTCTACTGAAAATTTTCTTACAGCTCCATTAATTTACTGTAATTTTCAGTTTCCAAATACAAAAATACAACAATTCTTATTGAAATCTATACGCTGGTAGTTTTAGTACACAAAAAAAACCAAATAAATTATTTACAAAATTATACAGTTTAAGAAAAAACTTTGTACAAAAAATATATAAATCCTTTGTTCCCTCTATCACGTTTAAACTGTCAGGACTCAAAATATTCACCACAATGAATCTTTCAAAATATATACCAACTGAGCCACAGACATCAAGAAAATTTCATTAGAGATGATGGAGGAAGAAGGAGCAAGATTGCTTATTCTAGGTACCCCACTGTGATGTTTTCCTTCTCTTATAAGCTCTGTGTTATCAGAAATATAGTAATAACCTAGAAAGAGGAAGTCCTTATCATTATGAAGGGAAAATTACATGAAAACTTAAAAATGACCCTGGTTTGACACATCATTCCAGGAAAATATACAGAAGAGGAAAGATAATCAGAATGTGGGATTTAACTTCTGATAGCCAAAAAAATCTAGAGTCCTGATGGTTTTAAGTTTCTTAGTGAATAGCTTCTACTGTGAGAAAGTCTTTACCTCAGGAAACAAAATCTTTGACATGGTGATCACCAAGAACCTTCTGAAGCCAACAGGAGGTTTCAAATTTTCACACCACACATATTATAAAAACATAGATGTATATATCCTTGAAAAAGTGATATCCTATTTACATTAATCATTTTATTTTCCCAGGGGTCAATACAGTGTAGTGCTGCTCCTCTGCTTTTCCATCTAACATTCAGAACACAAGGACATAAATTTACAGATATATTTTACTTAACAGATACTCTACTCTATACAGTGTACAGTAAAAATGCACACAGTGAAGGAAACTGTCTACTGAAAGATGCATATGTTCATGGATAGCAACAAGCTACAAAATTATGAAAATATAAGGTCATCTGATTAAAGTCAAGTTATGACTCCCATTTATTACTAGAATACCCACCCCCCTACCCTGTCCTACCCCCAGCCTACCCCCAGTCACCTCACCATCATGGTTTAAATTTAGGAAAAGCATTTCAGACACTTTTAAATCCTTTTGCATAACTACTAACTGAAGTGAAGCTTAAAAAAAAAAGGCTGGTGACTCTCCCCACAAATCCTTCCATCATTCTCATCAAAACATCACTTATCTACCAAGGTGCTGGTTTAAACTTTTTATCGGGGACTGACTTTTGGTGGCCCCAAAGAATCACTTATCTCAGTAATGGGTAAGTCAGGCTATTAATAAAAAGGCAGGAGAAAGAAAATGGAGATGAGAAAGGGACAACAGATAAAAGCCTTTTGTAGTCTGAGAACATGAAAAAAAACACAACTGGACCAATGCTTGATAATTTCAAAGCAAATTAAAACTCAGTAGCAAAAGTTCAGAAGAGTTAATGTGATGACAGAATGGAAATACCACAGAGCCTGCCTAGTATTGAAGAATAGTTATGATTAACACTAAAACAGTACTCACTGCTGCATATTAAATCTCCCCAAAATTTAGATTAAATACAATTTGGGCTCCGCCTCAGTAAAAAAACTAAATTTACATTTCTTCCAAGACAACTCTTGAAAGCAAAAGGGTATTTTAATTACAAGTATCTCCTACTGTCTGATGACCCATCCATAATAGTTGAGAGTTAAGAGATTCCAGGCGATTTGACATTTAATGAAATTTTATCAGCAGATTATAATCCAAAATAAAATTTCTGAACACCCTGTCATTTACATCATAATCCAACACCAAGAGCAACAAAACAGGTGGTGTGGAAAATAAGGCTCTAGAGATTATCTATGTCATTCCTGTGGATCTTCACAACTGTGTAAAAGTCACTAGGCCTTTGGTGCTTTAATATCATGAACGGTTATGAGATGTATTTAAATAGCAAACTTGCTGTCCTTACACCTACTGTGTCGAAAAGAAAAATTTAAAAAAATTTTTTTTTGGCTCATTGACTTCTTTAAATAATTTTAAAAAGTTGTTCTTCTAAACAATATTCCTAAAAATTATACAAGTCGCATCAGATTTCATCTTCGCCATGAACGAGACTCATATTCATCTTCGTCTTCATCGTCGTCATCATGCAAAAACAAATCTGAGGTTTCTGTTTCCTGAAAAAGAGAGGGTAAAATCTACTCAGTGGCACAACAAAGCTAAGTAGAATACTTTTTAGGCCAAAGAACAAACAGACTAGTATACAACGCCCAGACTGGATTTACAAGTTATAAACTCAGAATCTTTAGTAAATAAGTAAAGTCATTCAGTGTGTGACTCTTTGCGACCCCATGGACAGTAGCCTATCAGGCTCCTCTGTCCATGGGATTTTCCAGGTAAGAGTACTAGAGTGGGTTACCATTTCCTTCTTCAGGGGATCTTCCCAATCCAGGGACTGAACCTGGGTCTTCAGCATTGCAGGCAGGCAGACGCTTTACCGTCTGAGCCATCAGGGAAGCCCAAGTATCTTTAGGGGCAAGAAAAACTAAAAATGTTAAAAAATATATATATATATATATACTGTATATATACATATATATATATATTTGTCTCCCTTGCTAATTTTGTTAGTTTAATAGGAGAAGACTTCCATTCTAATATCATCAGGAAAATTAAAACATATAAATGTTTAGTGGAGGGTAGTATCTATGAAACATGTTTTTGATTAATTTTACTCAATTATCTTGAAAGTGAGAAAAATAAATAACCACTTCAACTTCTGAATTTTTCCTCTAAAAGCCAATTATCTGTGAGGGAAGATTATAATAACTTCCTTATGACACTGACATTCCAAATCTACCATAAAAATCTAAAATCTTACAAACATTACAAAGTATCTACAAACATTCCCAAAATACCAAGATTTTTCTGTTCTTAACAAGGGAAAAGTTTCTGCTTTTATAAAATTTTCTGCTTTAGGTAAAATTAGCCATTTGGTCAGGAAAACTCCCGATAAGCCATAAATGCTAGCTATCTTTTAAAACCAAAATTACAATGAACGAGGAATAACTTGGCAATGCTCCCTAAAGTGTCTACTTTAATAAGCTAACTAGAAATATAGGGGTAAAAAAGCAATATTAGTCCCCATTGTTTTAAGAAGCTGATTAATACTTCTATTATTTAACTCCATGGTTTTGCTATTCTTTCCTCTTATGTCCAACTTCTTTACACTCTCACTTAAATGAACTATACATAGAAAATAAGAAACTCAAATCTATTACTTATGGAACTTGAATAAGTAAAAACTAACAACCAGATAAAATTTAATTGTTCCCTTAATCCATATCTTTATTTACCAAAATAAAAATGTCCAGAGCCCCAACAAAGCCAAAATAAATGCAAATTTAAAAAAAAAAAGAATAGTCTCTCCTACAACAGAAAATAATCCCCAAAAGAGCTTTTTCATTTCTGCACCTGTCCTGATTCTTTAATAAACTTCTAGGCTAGTGTTAATCACATGCATGAAAAAACTCATTATGTATTTTAAAATTTATATTATTTATTTTAAAGTCAAGAAAAACATATAACTGGAAAACGATCTAATTCAACTTTTTTATTTTCAGTTGTTAAATTTACCTCCTCCTTGACTTCTTCTTCCTCAGTCTCAGTGGATACAGAAGGCACCTTGGCCTTGTGCCATGATATTTGTAGCCGACGGTCTTTGAATTTTGACCCTTGGTTTGCAGGCTAAAAGATTTTAGAACACAGAAGTTTGTACTCACATTTACTAATGATTTCTTCAAATTGTGTGCTATTAAAAGTTTAATGATTATTTGAAGGAAAAAAAAAATCTGTTAAAATGGATCTACAAATAATCTCCAATGAGAGCTAGAAAAGTGATGCTCTTTTTAATTAGAAAAACATGTCTGGCTTTCCCAGGATAATCCATGATTAATGTTGATGCCACATAAATTTTAAGATCTGTCTTGGTTTGGAAGATAAATTATATATAATTATTCTACTTAGAAATATCACAATGAGGACAACAAATAACTGTCTTAACATGATTACTGACCTTTCACATTGATAATCACAAATTTAGAGTACAATTTTACAAATGTAAGTAATTTAAAAATTATCTATTCATCTCATGACATCCCTTCTATCCCAATCTATATCCGATAAAACTATTCCCACTTCCTTTCCTGAAATGCTATACAACGACAAACACTCCACGGCACATATATGCATACCACAAATGTTAAACACTATCCTGCGGTTTTGTTTTTGTTTGCTTCTTCGAGAGTGCTCAGTTGTGTCCAACTCTGCAGTCTCATGGACTGTAGCCCGCCAGGCTTCTCTGTCCATGGAGTTTTCCAGGCAAGAATACCAGAGTCAGGGATCTTCCTGACCAGGGATCAAACCCAGATCTCCTGTGTCTCCTGCACTGGTAGGCAGATCCTTTACACTGAGCCACCTGGGAGGTCAAACACTATCCTACCTCCCTCAGGGTAAAATTACTCAGTTTCAGATGTATTTCTTGTTATTACCATCTAAACCTTTTTTTCCTTCCCCATCAAATTTCAATAAGAGAAAACAAAAAACTCGTGGGACATATTAAAATGAGTATCAGAATTACTCATCTTAATATGCCCCACAAGTTAAAATGTTTACATTTACCATCTTTTCAAAATTAGGTAGTTACTAAGCGAGTAGATATTAAAAGTTCTTATCACCAGGAAACAATTTTTTCTCATGTGAGGTGACGACAGATGCTAACTAATTTTAGTAATCATAGTGAAGTGAAGTTGCTCAGTCGCGTCGGACTCTTTGTGACCCCATGGACTGTAGCCCACCAGGCTCCTCCGTCCATTGGATTTTCCTGGCAAGAACACTGGAGTGGGGTGCCACTTCCTTCTCCAGGAGATCTTCCCGACCCAGGGAATGAACCCAGGTCTCCCACATTGTAGACAGAAGCTTTGCCGTCTGAGCCACCATGGAAGTTCTAGTAATCATATATGTATATCAAATCATTATGTTGTATATCTGAAAATACAGTGTTATATGTCAATTATATCCTAATAAATCTTGAAAAAAAGGCAACTTGTGTAATTTGCTGATTTGTTGTTGTTGTTGTTCAGTCACTAAGTCATGTCTGACTCTTTTGCAACTCCATGAACTGCAAACTGCCAGCCTCCACTGTCCATGGAATGGAGTGGGTTTCCATTTCTGTTTCCATAATGATCCAGATCTTCCCGACCCAGGGATCGAACCTGCGTCTCCTGCATTGGCAGGCAGGTGAATTCTTTACCACCGAACCACCAGGGAAGCCCCTAATTTGTGTAATAGACATCCCTTACTCTAACCTTTAACATAATATGACCAATTATAGAGACTTTATCAGTATTCTGTTCATTCCTATATTATTTAAATTCTTTCCAGTTTTACTGAAGTATAACTCACAAAACTGTAAGATATTTAAAGTGTACAATGTGATGATTTGAAACACTGGGGAAAGATACCCTTCCTTCTTCGATCAACACATCCATATCTCACATATTTAGCCTTTAGGGATGGGGGTGAAGGAAGGGACTAGAATATTTAAGTTCTACTCTCTTAGCAAATTTCAATTATATAATATAGTCTAATCAACTGCAGTCACCATTAAGTTCTCAGACTTTATTATTTCAATTTTTAAATAAAGATATGTTATTTTTACTAGCAAGAAAAAGCAATAAAAAAATTTTAATCTGTATGAACTGGGTTGCTTTCCAAAGAAGGCAGCAGTTCTATCCTCCAGAAGGAATTTTAAGGCATTAAATGTATTATATATCTATTAATATTACTGAAGGAAGAGGAGAAATTTAATTTGCATGCAGCAAGGAACAAAGAATATAAAACTCTCACTACCTAACTTGCAACAAGTAAGATTAATAAATAGAATAAAGATGTATTTTAATATCTTTAAGTTCAAGTCAGGAACTCTCACACAACACTGACAGAAATCTAAACTAAAAAAATTGATGGGAGTTTACTCAACAGTTCCATCTACATCAACAGAAATGCATACATATGTTAAAAGACATCTAAAATAATATTCATTGCAACACTGTTCATAAAAGTGAAATGGAAATAATCCAAATACCTCTCAATAGGAGAATGGAAAAATAAATTGTGGTATATTTATACAACTGAAAATTATACAAAAATAAAAATAGCAAACTACTGTTACATGTAATAACATGAATAAACCTCCGAAATATAACGTTAAGAAAAAAACCAAATAGACACATTTCAAAATAGCTTCACCATTTTTTCATTCAGATATAGCTGCTCAATGAACTTTTCACAAAAGTTAAGGATGGTAAAAGGATACTGAAAAACATACATTTTACTTTAGCCTTTGTGAGATATGAAATACCTCAAAGAAGAGCTGCCCTGTAAGTCTGTCAAATCTATTTTCAATAACATCTAAGGCATATGTATTTCTGGTTTTTTTTTCCAAAGAAAGCACACTATACTGCCCAAGTACCCGTTACCAGAGTTTTTTCTAGCACTCAAGACTGTCTGATAGCACCCTGTCAAAACAAAAAACAAACTACAAAACACCATCAAATCTAACAGTAGTGTCTCCTTCTTTAAGTTGCCTCATGTGCCTTGGCTTTCCCTGCTCCTTCCCCAGATGTCTGGACACGTCGCATAATGCAGAGTGTTATATTTCAGACTTTAAAAGTGTACGTATGTAAAAGTTGGTTATTATAAATACTCTGTAATGACTCTACTTACGAGAAGGGCAGAGAGCCAACTGAGCATGACTTCTGGGTTAAAACTTAAACATTTACATATACATCTCCAGTAACCCTCAGGATAGAGCAAAACACCTTCCTACCCCACAAGATAACCTCCTTTTTTAATGAAAACTTTCTGCAGAGCCAAATTTATGAAAATTCTGCTTTATACTATCTAATGTCACCTCAGCAGAGCTGGCCATGGACCTAAACACCTAACTATTTGGCAAGGAGATTCGAATGTTATATAATCAACACTGAAAGACAAAAGTCAATATTCACCTGGGTTCCAGAACACCCTGCATAAGCACAGTGCTCCTCCACATGTTAGCTTCTTTACTCCTAAAAGAAGTCTCTTAAAGACAATTTTCCACTTTACAAAAAAAATAACGGTCAGACTAGTGAAAGAACTGGCTCAGGCTGCAGCCAAGATGGCTCTCAAATCTGGACATTTTATAACAAGCTAGCGTTCTCCAATGGCCAGGGTGAAACAGGGTTAATGGGCATCAAACTAATAAAACTTTAGTGTGAAGTCTTGCTGTGTAAGATTTCCTTCACCATCTTTCGGGCTGAAAATGCTTTCTCTCAAAAAAGTTGTTTGAGGAATAGGGATTTTGGATGTTAACAGTAAACTGTGTATTATCACCTTGGTCCTGCCACTTACTAACTTAAAAAGTTGACTTTTTTAAGCTTCACTTTTCCCATCTTTACACATGGGATTTTACACGTACTTTATAGAGTTACTACATGAGATCATGCATGAAAATGCTCTAGCACAAATAACACTCAGAAAATATTTACTGAAGAATTAATGAATGGTTAGAAAGAGAATATATGTAAAATAATGAAAACATTTACCTGTGGCAAATATTTATTTAAATGTTTTGTCTAAAAGTAAGTGGTCATCACTGTATGCAGAATATAACTAAGCATGACACTTCTCCTGACAAATTTTTCCTTTGGATTTAATCTCCATCCCAGACTATTTTCACTTATTGGTACCTGGTAAGCCATATAAACACCTAGTAAAAGATGTAATAAACTCTAAAGCAAAAATCAAATATACCTTTGGAACAACTTTTGTCACTACAAATGCATTTATGTGAAATGAATATAGCATGAGCTACTTCTTGACCTTCAAATATATTAACAGGAATGTGCTAATACCTATGATTTTACAACTTAATTTTCTAATCTATAAAACATTTGACATTTATAGAGAACGCAGCAAGGAAATGCTGAATACAATGATTTTATAGTTAGCACTTAATACTTTAAAAACTTACTGAAAAATGCTGAAGTAAGTCATCCTTCTCCTCCTCCATGAAGCCCCCAACTGTGAGTGCTTTGGGGCGGTGGTCCACCACCATGTGATTTAGTGAACCCCTTCCTCTCCCTCCACGGCCTCGGCCTCTCCCTCGACTTTGAGAGGACATGGTCTTTCCTCGACCCACAGGTAAAATTCCTAATCGTGCAGCCTGAATAACAAAAGATGGAATATAATATACACTGTCAAGCTAAACCTTGGAAAAGAAAGGGAAACTATTTTTTTAGATGTTAACTGTAGTAGGTAACTCCTCTTAATCTCACCTCAACCTGTAACTGATTGAGTTTTTTCCGTAACTCTGTTGTGTCTTCTCCTGAGGATAGCCTCTTGTGAAGATCCAGTTCAGTATCTAACAGTTCTTTTTGGGCCTATGGAAAAATTAAGTGTAAAAATGTAATTTTTAGACAACTTACAAAATCTTGTTCAGAATATTACACTTTTAGAATGACATAGATCTCTTCTGGGTAAATGTGAGAGCATGAAATCTCTTCTGGGTGTTTTAAGGAAAGTAATTTGACAGATTTAATACTGAAAACATGTAGAGTATAATGTTATCAGTAATAACAATAAAAAGTATTACTGCTTAATAAGCAAGTAGTATTACAATATGCTTAAGATGGCCTAAAAACAAGATACTGGAAACAGTCATCTGAGATGAGGGAGTTGAGAATGATCATCACATAACACAGCTTCACAACTGAAACACAATGGTGCAAAATAAATTATATGGTAAAAATTCACTAATAATACAAATATATCACTAATAATACAAATATAACAGTTATAATAATTGCTTTCAGATCTGAACCCTGTAACTATTGCCACTCTTTTTCTTTTTTAAAGGAACAAATTATCAGTCTTTAGCTGGTGTGACTTTGAGAGATTTTCTTCTCCCATATTCTCTTAAATTTCTATAATTAAAAGTTCTTTCCATAATTGGGGAAGTTTCAATTAAAAATAACATTTTTAATACATATTTTAAAAGCAAAAGCAATCTTTTTTGATAAGTTAATATTTTAAACAAAATTTTATTGGATTATATAGTTGATTGACAATGTTGTGTAAAAAACAATCTTAAAGAAACACTTTACATTCTTTTACTAACAGAAAAATCACAATTTCAAATGCAATATAATACTGTATATAAAAATTTACATTCTATATATCTGACAAATTTATTGCCAGTTCTCAAGTGAAGTTGCTCAATCATGTTCAACTTTTTGCGACCCCATGGACTGTAGCCTACCAGGCTCAGTCCATGGAATTCTCCAGGCAAGAGTACTAGAGTGGGTTGCCATTTCCTTCTCCAGCGGATCTTCCCAACCCAGGGATTGAACCCAGATCTCCTGCATTGCAGGCAGACACTTTACCATCTGAGCCACCAGGGAAGCTCTCTAATTCTCAAAAGGCTACAGATTTATCTAAAATCCTACTACGGTGCTGTAGAATAATGATATAACCACAGTGTAAAAGCAAGCATTCTCCTACAGTAAGGAAACAAATAGAAATTAACAAAATTAGACTTAAATAGATCTAGAACTTTCTACTATTGTTTGCAATAAAAAGACATATTTTTAACCAAACTAAAGTCAATGCTATCTTCTGACTATTAAAAGAGATGGCTGTATTACAATGTAATTGAAGAATCAGGGAAAGAACTGAAACGAGGAAATGTCTCTTTCCTTGTCATCACTCTAGCAGTTACACCCTTAGCATGAAGAACAAAAAAATTTCAGTTAAAAAAACACATCTTTGTTCAAACTGGGTAGTATCATTTCTTTCAAAGGGAATACACAGCATTTACAGAAACATTAAAAAAAATTGTTGCTAGTGTCTCACACTAGTCACTTAAGGGTTCCACTGTACTTTTAAAGTGCCAAGCACACCACAAATGTTCAATAAGCTATGCTGAAAGAAAAATGCAAACAATTACCTCTGTTTTTGTCTTTACTTTAGAGGGTGTGGAAACTGCAGAAGATGTTTTTAACTCATCTTTCAATTGTGAGATCTTTTCTCCAAGCTCTTTCAAAGTCTTCATTATATTAGCTCTCTCTTCTGGTTTCATGTTTTTGTTTTTTTCTAGCTTGGATATTAACATCTATAAAATGAGCAACAAAAAAGTAAAACTATGCTTAGTAAATTCTAATACAAATAACTTGAAAATTTGGGGGGAAATATCTTTGGAAAATCCCCAGTAAGCAAATAATGAATGTTTGTCTTACCTTTTGGCATTCTATTTGTTTTTCTAACATTTCTTGCCTCTTTTTCCTCATATCTTGTTGTAGCTTCATCGCTTCCTGTATAAATAGGTAAGTTTCTCATTACTAATTTTTCTCTTACAAGTTTGCCAATAATACATACGGGTACTGTAATCTCAACTCATCTACCCTGAGTCATCCCTTACACAAGACAGATCTTCCTCCTAATCAAAAATAGGTGACCAGATATGAAACCTTTAAACCTATTTTCCTAACACTTCCAACACAAAAGAGTTTACATTTATAATTGTACTTTAACATTTAAAATACTGGACACAAGTTAGCTGTATCTATGAGGTTTATTCACTTAAGAGACATGAATGCATATATAAAGAAAAACAAGAGCTGTTTTCACCTCCCCATGTAATCAGTCAAATCCTTATTTTTGAAGTTTAAAGTCTAAAAATGTGAGATGCAGCTCTAGATTAGAAATGATAGCAAAATCTATCTGGAAAATGTCGCCTCTAACCCCTCTGTTAATTAAATCTCTAATTATACTTAGATAATATATATAAACATCTATTTTATTTGAAAAACTATGTGAGTTTAAATCTAAGATGATAATTATTGTTATACTTCATGTGAAACATTATCTAGTGTACAAGCCAGAAAAGAAATTAAGAGAAAATAATGAAACAAAAATATCTCTTTCTTGCCCTTTTCTGTCCCTTGCAGGAAAAAAAGAAAAAAAAAAAGGTCAGCTTACTCAGTGTCTTTTAATTTTTATTTAGAAAAAACTGTTTCCTTGTGCTTGATGTAGCTACTAAAGCAACTAACTGCACGACATTTTCAAGTATACAATGCATCAAGCAGCATTTAAATAAACATTATAATGTAGTTCTATAACAACATTGAATTGTTCGAGTTATTAATACAATCACTTAAGAATTCAATAGATTCTTTCCTTTTGAACAGAAGAAGAATCAAGATTGTTACCTGCTTCTTTTTAAGAACTTCTTGGACATCATGAGATTTTGATCCTGAACAAAGTTTTGAAGGTGTCTTTAAGTTTGAGGAGCTGTAAATCATTTTTGGATGGCCTGGACTTGAAAATATCTACGAAACACAAATATGATTAAATCTTAGCAATGACTTAAAATAATTTTTAAAAAAGACTGCACAAATTTTTTTAAGGAATAAAGTTTTGGCTATTTTTACATTTAAAAGCTCCATTTATAAAACAAGTTCTTTATACATAAACTCAATTGTCATTCAAATACAAAAACTTTTTAACAATAATGTTGCATTCCTGAATATAAAGAAATTTTTGTTTTCTTTACATTTTTTTAATTGGGAAAAAAAGAACAACTATTCCTGACATCTAGGAGCCAGACTGTCATTCACAGCTGGGTCTCAGTGTCCTCTTGTTAAACATGAACAATTTCATAGTATACTGACTTCAGACAAGGCCACTCTTATGAATCATGGTGGATCAAGGCAAAAATTAAATCATTCCATGACTAAACACAAAAAACCTGTAAATACTACCAAACCATAAAATGACTAAACTCTATCCTGGCTAATATGAATGACTACAGCTTCTTTACCAAATACAGTTTTGGCCTAATTCTGGTCTTCCCTCCTTCTAGATAAACTTATTAGGAAATCTGATCATAGCATTACTTCTCTTTCTTTTAACCTTCCCCCAAATTACCTAATACAGTCAACCTTGAAAAACAGCCCTTGCTAACACCCTCTAAATGACATGTTTCATGGTTTCACTGTGTATGCTTCGTCACTGAATAATAAACTCAACTTGCTCAACTAAAGATGTGTTCGTGGAGGTCTTTGGTGGGGGTAGGGTGGCTAATGTCATTAAACTATCTTCCACAAGTGTCAAATAAAAACCCAGGTTTCTAATAATTGCAAACCCTTCTAAGAAGTAAGATACTTTGCAAATGTTACAACCAATAAGTAGCCAGCTCACAGATCTGCAAGCAAAATGGTGTCTGTCTTTACTCTGCTCATTTTGCTATTTAGATTCCTTTGTCAACAGATGACTCCAGACAATCTTCCTCTCTTTAAGGCATAGCAAGCAGAGCAACATACTATACTACAAACTCTCTGGTCAAGTTTTCCCTAACATACTCCACTCTTATTTTTAAATTAACTTTGAATATACCATATAAGGGACACAGATAAATGTGTATAATACTAAGAAATTATAAATACTTAAATATATTGCTAAGAAATTTGTGGAAAATTCAATCATGTAATATATACAAATATAAAACATCTCTCAATCAAACAACATCTAATTGCCCTAAAAATTAAACTACTTTAAATACACAGGAAGCTGAAATACTGTAGAAATCTGCACAGATGATGTTCATGTTGTTATTATTTATCAAAATAAAAATACCAATAGCTATAATTTACTGAGCACTTATAAATTCTTTTGTGTTCTACCAACACGAAACTTTTTAATCCCCATAGCAACTGAGTTTATTGAAATGGAAACCAAGGCTTGTCAATTATCTAACACGGCTATTAAGAGTCAGTCAGCACTGTATGACTTCAAAAACTGATTGTTTTTGTTTTCCATCTTTTAGTATAGATGATTTTTTTTAAATAGACAGAAATACAAAATTATATATATATATAAAATGATGCATCCATCACCAAGCAGCAATGATCAATTTACATTATTTTATGTAAAATCATTAATTATTTTATGTAAAATAACAGTTATATTTAAATCCCCAACTATATCTTCATAACAAACACCACATATTATTTTATCTGTGGGTTTTTTTTTCTTTTTTTTGGCTTCACCATGAGGTATGTGGGCTCTTAGTTCCCTGAACGGGGACGTCAGACTCATGCCCCTTGCATTTGATGCATGGACTCTTCACTCAACTGCCAGGGAAGTCCTTATGAGTATTTCAGTTTTATCTCAAAAGATAAAGACTCCTTTCTTTTTTACATAAAACCACAATATGATCATCACACTTAAATGGTAACAATTCTTTAAAATCATTAAATATTTACAATTCCAGATTACATTATAATTTTCAAAACATTTCCCATATTTGAATTAGTATGTACTAAAGTCCATAGAGTATAATTGGTTATATTTCTTTAAAATCTCCTGTTTCCCTCTCCATATCTTTCCTTTAATAGAGAAAAACATTTGGCTCCGCTGGGTCTTAGTTGCAGCACATGGAATCTAGTTCCTTGACCTGCGATTAAACTTGGGCCCCCTGCAATGGAAGTGTGAAGTCTTAGCCACTGGACCACCAGGGAAGTCCCTCCATATCATTGTAAATCACTTGTTGAAGAGACCAGATCACTCGTCCTGTTGTATTCACCACAAGATTCTGTGGTATCCTTTAATATGTTTCTCTGACCTCTGAATTTCCTTTAAATTGGTGAAGAATTCTAGAGTCTTAATGACATTTTTTTCACTCTTTGAAAGGATGCTAGTAATCTTTGACAGATTCTTTGCTTTCTGGTTTGACAAAATAGTCTAGGGCTCATCTGGAACACTGTCAGCCCCAGATTTGGGAACATATATTTCTTCAAGGATCCCTGGTTCCTTTCAATGCTGGGGATGGGAGTGTCAGGGTCATTACTATCAGGCTGGGTAATTGTTTCTAGACCTTTTTAGTGGACAGAATTTTGGAGGTTTTTAAAGTTGTCTAGTTTCCTCTATCCTTGCTGTAACCACGAAGATTTAAATTACATGGGTTACTTTTTGTTTTTTTTTTCTATTATAAATAGAAAATACTAAATACTTACATGTGTTCACTGCCCCTACTTTCTAACAGTGGCTGACTACATTTTTGGTTCCATTTTCTTTTTTTACTTAATATATCCTGATGAATACCTCATGGTATATATAAAGATACTCCTCATTCCTCTGCAAAGTTACACATATGCTTTTGGGTGGATGTATTACATTTTTAGTAACGTATCGCCTACTGATTGATATTTGGACTGCTTCCAGTCTCTCACTATTGAAAAGAGTCTGTGTTTCCTAGTCTTGCTCATATTCCGTAGTTTGACAAGTACATCTCTGGCATAGATTCTTAGAGGAGGATTACTGGTGTAGAGTAAATGCATACATAATTTTACAGCATAATACGTAGACAATGCCAAATTTCAAGGGGGTTGTACCATTTAGCATCTCTGTCAGCATATAAATTTCAGATCCTTGTAGAAATTACCCTGGCCTATTAGGTAGTTTTAAAAATGGATCTAATTTTTTTCCCATCAGGCTAACCCATCATCCCAGCACCATTCACCAAAAGCCCAGGCGGTCCCTGTTGATCTCCGACAACGTGTTAGCATATGATACATCCTGTTCTTAAGCCCGTAATGCTCAGTCTCAGATTTTGTTTTAGTGGTCTCTCATGTGCCAGTATCAAACTGTCTGAGCTGTACGGACATCACAGTGCTTTTAACATCTAGGAGAGCTATCCCCACTTTTCTTTTTTAGTTTTCCTAGCTCTCTTGGGAAAAAACAATCATCATTCTAGAGAGTAGTCATAGAGATATATTTTCAAAAGCAAAGGAAACTAGTTAAAAACATATTTTAAAATTTGACTTTTGAATTATGACTGAATCCCCTTCAGGATGTTAATTAAACAAGACGAATGATTAAAGAAATGGATTAATAAAGACATCTATTAATAAATTGCTAAAATTCTCAAACTCCCACTTAGCTATGAATAGGAAAAAGAAAATTTAACTAGCAAATTTCTAGCTGAATCACTGAAATTTAGGGAAGTTGACCAGCCATATTTAAGATTAGTGGTCACAACTACCTTGATTGAGGAACTAAGACATTACAAATCTGGATGATAACCAATTTGTTAATTTCTTTGTGTCACTGAACAACTCCAACTCTAAATATATTTAAAGGTTCACAGAAATATATACCTGGCAATCATCTCCAGCACCACCTGACTGATTCAACAAGTGTGTGGCATCACTCTGGTTACCACTGGCATGTCCAAGACGGTGTTTCACAGGAACTTTATTAAGAACATAGGCCCCTGATGTCTGCGGTTTGCTCATCATCTGCATATACAAAATAAATACATTTGTGGCAGAAGTTTTTTAAGTGCCTAGGAATGATACAAATTTAGGACAGCGATTACCCTGGGGAGGAAGACACGGGGAATGTGAAGGTAGAGTGCTTCTATTATTATTATTATTTTTTTTAGTGAAGAGGTGGACATACAAATGACTGTTACTATCCATACTCTTTTGGATGTCTGAAATATATCACAACATAATGCAAATATATGTGTATGTACTCACAAATAAAATTAGTAATTTTTCAATGATCAATTATGTAATGCTGAAAGACTTTTGGGTTTTGACAGTTTAATATGAGTAACTGTGATAGGACCACCCTAAAAACATAACACAATCTCAGGCTACATTAACAGCACGGGGTCTAATGGATCACAGAGGTGACTGTATCACTTTTATACACCATTTGGCCAACACCTACGGAAAGCCTTTACCTTCAGGACCTTACATGAAATGGGACAGAGACAAAAGAAATGCAGGCTTAACTGCAAATAAACAGGATGGTGAATGGAGTTACTAGTAGGTCCTGTTAAGGAACATGCTTCTTATTCTATTTGATTATATTTAATTCAAACAAAAGAATGCCTAGGAGATTATCAATATCACCAATATCTGAATAGTTCTACTGCAGGGTGATGTGCTCTTTCCTTCATTCATCTATTCATTCAAATACATTTAGAGCACTATGTGCCAGGCCTTGTTTTAGGCACCAGGGATAGGAAAAAAACACAAAATCCCAGTCTCCTGGGCTCCCGTTTCAGTTTTAAAAGAAACAGGATATTTCTATATGAGAAAAAATCGGACAAGAGGGTGGGTATAAGAGTGATTGAGTGTGGAGAAGAAGGTATTTCTTAAACATGAAGATTCATGGGCTAGTCAGTATCTAGAGACTGAGTCTGTAGATCTGAGAAGATAAGACCCAAAAATGGGCACCCAGATAAGTGACTCTAGTACGGTGCTTCTCAAAACTTCAAGTTACCTAAAATCACATGGACAGCCTACTAAAGCAGGTCACTGAGCCCTACCCATTCAGTAAGTTGAGGTGAACCCCAAAATTACATGTCCAGTAAGCTCCCAGGAGATCAGCTGCTGCTGGCCTACAAACCAAACTGACTGGCTCTGATGCAGAAGACCACAGACACAAGCAGAGAAGCAACGCTCTGGGGGCTAGGCCTAGCAGGCCTCTGACCCCGCGAGCGGCCGGCTACCTTCGGACCCCCGCCGTGGGCCGACGAGGGCGGGGCCGGGGCCACCAGCACCTGCTGCTGGTGGGGGTGAGGCGGGTGGTGCTGCTGGGACAGGTGGCCGAGCGTCTGCTGCTGCAGCAGCAGCTGTGCTGGAGACGGCAGTGCTGGCTGCTCATTACTTTCCCTGTGCCACAGGACGCGAATGAACCGGTTGTTTAGAACTGCTTCAGTGCTAGAAATGGCTTTTCTGGCCTCTTCATTAGTAAGATACTGGATGAGGGCTGCTTCTGGATCTCCCTTAAAAGCAACCTATAAGAAATAACAACAGCAACAACAAAACACAGAAATGGATGATTACAGCTCAAAAGCAGAAAACAGCCTGCTGAAATCCATTGTGAAGTCTATGTAAATAAAGATAGTTATCTCTTATAAGGTAACATATGTATTTCAACATTATATATGAAAGAATTCTTTCATTATATATGAAAGAATAACAGTGATGTTACATAACCATTTGGGAAAAGATATAAGAATTCTTTTCTGATACCTTACATCCAAATAAACTCCACAGACAGAAAATGTTTTACAATAAACAAACAAAACAACCCACATAAATCCAGGGAGAAGAAGTGAACCTCTGTATACTCTGAAGGTCTGGAAAGCCTTTTTACAACACATCTATAAACACAGGACCATAAACACAAACAGCAGATTTGACCATATAAAATCTTAAACCACTGTCAGTTCAAACAAGCCACAAACAAAACAAATGACAAAATGAAAAAGTAATTTTAATATATATGATAAGCAAAGGTTTGGAAAAGCATTATTATAATGCCTTCATTTAAAAAAATGAGCAAAGACAGTGGATAGGTAAATGCAAAAGTATTGCAAATGGTGTATATATATTAGAGTCTACTTAGGAATAAAATCAAAGCAAATTCAAGTAAGTACAATTTTTCACTTATGAAACTGGTCTAAAAATTTTTAATGGATCTGTATTATGGTTTTGATGAGGCTTCACAAACTGCATTTGGGAGTATCAATTTGGCTGTTCAAATAAAAAGTTTAAAATTTCCTTAATTTCAGTAACACATCATAAAAAATAAAAATAAAAACGTTTACCCAAAAGGAGCCTTACCATAGCATTGTTTCTGTTAAAAAAATAAAAATAGTAAGAACAACATAAATATCCCCAGAGAAAAGTGCTTATATAAATTATGGCCTATTGCTATGGACTGAATTATGTCCTCACTAAACTAATACATTGAAGCCCTAACCCCAATGTGACTGCATCTGGACACAGGGCTTTTAGGAGGTAAAACAAGGTTAAATGAGATCAAAGGGATAGGACCCTACTCAGACAGGACTAGTGAACTTAACAGAAAGAGATCTCTCTGTCTCTTATCCTCCCTCTCCTTCCAACACGTAGGCACACAGTAAGAAGGTGCCATCTGCAAGCCAGAGTCCTTACCAGGATCCATATAGGCTAGTATTTTGATCTTGGGTTCCCTCCAAATAAACTTTTGTTGTTTAAGCCACCCAGGCTATGGTATTTATTATAGCAACTCAAGCAGACTAATATACTCATCTACATTAAGCTACCTACTTTTTCTAAATGCCATAAAGAATAATGACCTAGGAACAATTTAAGAGAAAAAAGGTAGTTAGAGATAGGTAAATCATATTTTGATTTGATGGCAACACTAAGTAAAACCAACTGAAATATCAATTTAAACAGATCTTCTATTATATTACCCTCAATTACAGCATAACACTCAACCACCAAATTGGTAAATTCAAAAAGCTAGCAAGCACATAGCAAAATATAAAAGCTATGATTTACCTGATGTTAAATTTTAGTATCTAAAATTCTCACAATTAGAACCATGCTTAATCAATTAATATCTCACAAAAGCCAGTTCAGTAGACGAAAATACAATCTTAGAAACTACCAAAAATCTCACTACCTAGTTAAAATACTAAAGCAGGTAAAAAAAGTTATTTGTCCAGATATAAAACTATGAACAAAGATACCAGCCCAATGTCTTTCAGGAAGAGGTTCAGAAAGAAACCAAATGAATTCAGAGGACAAATTCAGCACAATTTCAATGTAAAGTTGGGCATACAGATACACTGTGGGATTTAAAACACATAGCAGAGATGATCAAACTAATCACTCATTTGTTTAAGCAAAAGTGAGCTGTTTCCAAAGATACATTATGGTCTAGTGGTTAACAGGGAACACGAGTTAAATTCCTGGTCCAGTAAGATCCCATACGCCACTAAGAGCAACTAACCCCATGTACCGTAACTACTAAGCCCATGTGCCACACAACTACTGAAGCCCATGCACCTAGAGCCTGTGCTCCACAACAAGAGAAGTCACCACACTGCAACAAAGAGTAACCCCCACACAGCAATGAAGACCCAGTGCAGCCAAAAATAAACATATCTTTAAAAAAAATACATTATATACATGGATTCTGTCACCAACATAGCCACACGTACCTGGATATTAACAATAGTTCCAAATTTGCTGAAGTGTTCATTGAGCTTGGTAATGTTGTTCAATTCCTGAGGGATTTTCTTGACTTCTAATTTGGTGTTTGTATACTGATTCTTTCTCAAGAATCCTGGTTTACTCTGATTGTTATTCCCTTGTCTGAAAAGAATAATAACAGATCTTAGTTAATTCTCCTACATTATGCCCTAGGCAAGAGATAAGCAGCAAAGAATGTAAGTTTATATTTATTCAAGTGTCTTCTTTAAGCACTTAACATCCTTCAGATAAGCAGGTAATTTTCACATTATCCTTATTACATAAGAAGAGAAACAGGTACAAAGAAAGACTGATATCTCAATAATTATAAAACTGGGCTAGGCCTAGAAATTAGTAATGTCTGTTATCAATAGTACGTTGACTTTTTAACATATAAGACATACTAATGATGCCTCTAGAAACCTTAGCTTTGATACACATAGATTGAAAATTAATAATTAATGACAACTCTTAATTTTACAAACTTACTAATGCAAGCAAAAAGCCCAAAACATCAATTAGATGTTAATAATAAGCAAATTCTCTTACTTTCCCAACCAAGGTTTCTTTGTCAGTGGTCCTTCCAAACCACTCATAGCTCTTTTCCGGCTATCAGGTTCAAGAACTACTCGGGTTATGTTACTATTAATTGAAACAGGAACCGGTGGTTCAGTCTGAATGACAATGTTAGCAGCTGTTGAAAACAAAAGTTAACATTACTGGCAATGCATTATATTTGGGGAATTTCAAATGATTAAAATATTTAGTCCAAAAGTTAAAAATCACTGTGAATAGTACCTAATACTACCACTTTCTTTTCAGAAATGTTTAACAATAAGAATAAATTATCAATTGCCTCCCTTTCCTCCTCTTTTAAAGATACAATATTCATGTTTAAAAAGTCCTAGCCAACTCTAATCTGACGACTGAGTCAAGCAAGGATCATGAATGGAAAAGGAAAAAAAATCAGTGTAACAGTACTGGAGAATGAGATACTTAACCCGATGCCAAAGTACCACTCTACAAATTATTTACTTTACAACAGAGAGCTAAACAATTACTGCTTTAGGTAAGTGACCAAATTTATTAGACCATAAAGAGAGTGAAATATTTATCTCCTTATATGATTCAACAAGAGGTTCACATGGATAGGATATTACTATGAAATTATGATTTTCTTATGTGTGGCAATATTGTGCTTATACAGTACTGTGTCTTTTTCTCAGATGTAGACTAGAAGATCCTAAAGTGTCACAATCTCCAAAATTTACTTTCAAGTGATTCAAGAAAAAAAATGTAAAGGGAGAGGGGAGGAAGGGAGAGAGGAGGGTACACAAGGGAGCATTCACACCCAAAGCTGACAAAACGTTAACAACTGGTGAATCTAAGTGGAAGTATCTAGGTGCTTATCGCACTTCTGATTTGTAGGTTCAAACGTATTCAACTTAAAAACTGAAAGGAAAATTCAAATCTAATGTTATAAATTAACACATTTTATTCACAACAGTTAGGACTAATAAAATATTGGGTTGGTCATAAAGTTCATTTGGGTTTTTCCATAAGATATTATGGAAAATAATATCTACCAAAAGTAAAATCAATAGCAAAGAATAACAACTATGGGGCTGAAACCATGATCTTCCCACTAATTGGTAACAATATATGCGTTACAGCACAGAAAGAAAGAGTCTATTCTTTGGAATTAGATTAATGGGCTAATTAATCTAGCTTCTCTTAGTTGGCCTGAGTGTCTTTAACTGTAAAAAGAGAGTAAAAGTATTAATAGTACCTCATTTAAAGAGTTGGTGGTAAGGAATATAAAAGATAATAATGTATTAAAAAGCATTTGGTTTAGTCTTGTAAAGTTAACCTGTAGTGGCAATAGTGCTATTAATGGAAATAAAGAACAGTAAACAGAATCAGGATAAGAAGGTAAGAACAGGAAAATATCTACCAGATAATTAAATCAGGAAAATATTATCAGGATGGCCCATGGCCAATCATTCAAACTGAAATTAAATACTGGAAATCTGACTATAATAAGTAAGAAACCGTAATTTCATCAAACTTTTTAACCCAATTTTTTTTGAGTGGAGGTATCAACCCATATTAAAAGCAACACTTACATTTAATCTTTTAAGATTTGTGGCTATATTATAAAGGTCCTAACATACGGTTATAATCATGAACACTAACAATAGTCAAAGAATAATTTTATGACAGTGTTTTAAGTTCTGTTATTAGTATGAAGCATAGCTCTTAAAATACAAAGTAGGCCATTAAATGATTTTATTCCTGGAGGAAGAGGGATCGTGTCCTCTTTCTGTATCTAACATCCAGCACAGTGCCTAAAATAGCCTCAAGTCCTACAAAAAGAGCAATTAGTTAACATTAGTATTATTTTTACTTAAAAATAAATATATTCTGCTTAAAGCTTTAAAGTAACATTTGGATACAGATATTCAAAATCATTTATGAGTGATTATTACATAACACCCTTCCGAGATAAAAGTATTTTTAGACCTTAGTGAGGTCAGAAATGCCATGCCCAAATGACATTTAGCATGAGAAAAAGTTACAGGCAGTCTCACCTCTTGGATTTGCATCCATATCTCCAGATGTCAGGCCAATCAGGTTTGGGCGCTGTGTCTGCGTTCTTGAAAAAAACTGTCTATATTGAGATCTACCAGAACTGGTAATACTAGGAGCTTCTGGATTATAACCATCAGGTTCATAGGTATCTGAGGGAAAACAAATCAAAAGAACACGTAAAAATCAAGAGTAAACAATTTCTTACTACAAAATAACCACAAAAATGAATTTTCTTCAACAAATAAAATTATATCAACCCATATATATTTCTCTTTGAATTAAGAGTATATAGATATAACCTACTGAACATCAAAGAAACAAAAATGCAAAAAACAAACATACAAATCCATTCTGAATTATGGATGTTTCTGGATTCATTCACCTAATGTCATTTTTGTCCTCTATAATAATCACATAATTCAAACTTCACTGCATATTTTTAAGAGAAATGTTCACATATACAAACACCATACACAAATGACTGAGTTTCCTCTGGAATCATGTCTCATCTCTTTCTAGGTATTCTTTTAATTAGAAGAGAAACAATAAATCTATTAACTTGGTTATCTGTAGTTTTTTTTTTTTTTGGCCACACCTACACAACATGTGGAATCTTAGTTCCGCAACTGGGATCAAACCCACACCCACTGCATAGGAAGTTCAGAAATCTTAACCAGTGGATGGCCAGGGGAGTCCCTGGCTATTTGCACTTTAAACTAGAGAGAAAAGAGTCAATTTCATATGTAAAACATATTTTAAATGTTGTATTTCAAACAGCTAAATAAGCTAAATTTTATATTTACAAATGTAATCATTATTTACCTACCACCTGCCTCATCAACACATTTTTATCATCTTCTCTGTATTTTCTCTACAACTGAATATTTGTGTTTTTTTTTTTTTTTTTTTGGTCACTCTCTGCACAGCATGTGGGATCCTAATTTCCCAACCAGGGATGGACCCCAAGCTCCTGCAGTTGAAGTACCGAGTCTAAACCAATGAACCACCAGGGAAATTCCTAAAAATCAAATTTTTAAAATTCTAATGCTAAATAAATATTTTGTAAGCACTGAAAAAACATTATGAAAGTGTTGATCTCCAAAACATCCTCTTCATCCTACACAGAATCAAAGAAAGGTTAAGATGGAGTGAAGACAATGATTCTCTCAAATGCATTTATAAATCCTTGCATCTTTTTTTTTCTTAATGGAAAAATTTTTTTGTTGCTCATATTAGGTTTAGCTACAAGATAAGGTACCTTTTACATTTTTATTACTAGCCAATCAGTTCTGTAATTCAGAGTATAAGATCAGCAAACTATGATTAAAGTTTCCAGTTATTAATACAATTTGGTACTCCTGACAGAAAAATCTCCTACATTAAGGCTGCAAAAAGTTTTAAAGAAGTTACAGAATCAAATGGCCTTGTTCTAATAATTCCTGGGACCACACAGAACCCCAAGAAAATGGAAGATCCTTTAGTTAATTATGATGAACTGAGATCTAAAGACAAAGTGAAAAATGTTAAAAACCTCATGAGACACCCTCAAAGCACTCCACAGATCTTAAAAAATTTCAATAAGAGGGAAGAGTTTTCAAGAAATCATTATACACATATACACATTGTACATACAACAGAGGCAGAGGGGAAAAAAACACATGTTCATCCATGATCAGCAAGAAACCACATGTTTTTGTTTTGTTTTAGAGAAAAATTAACCTAGCTTTTCTTGTAACATATAACTCATTAGAAAACATTCAAGTAGATACTCTTCCTATCTGCTGGATTAAAAACTAGTTCAAGGAACTCGCATGACCTTAGTTACTGAGGCACAGAAAGTAAATCCAAAGGACACCGGAGATGACAGACACACAGGAGGCCTAATCATCTAAGGGCACTAGGGACAAACCAAAGGAGCAGAGAAACAGAAAACAAAACCTCCTGGGAGCTTTAATGGCAATCTGTGATAGCAGATCAGGATACCAGGTCACCTCTTAGGTTGGCCAGTTTATGGTACAAAAGATCAGAGGTGGATGGCCATCTGTAGCGAAGCTTACCTGGGACCAGAGGGGTGGGGCTGGAGACTGAGGTATGGTACCCAATGGAGGATCCCATGAGGTTTCGAGGTGGCACCAAACGAGCTGCCAACAGAGGAGGCGGTGTCCCCAACTGAAGTCGCTCAGATGCAGCAGCACCATGTTCACGAGAGTACATGGGCTGTCCTACAGAGGAAAGAATAGGAAGGCAGCTGGGATTGAGAGTCACAAGCTTCTCTTAAGTAATGATCTACTTCCTGAGACTTGAGCCAAGAACAGAGAAAGTACACCAATGGGAATAGTACTTGAGAAAGATGCTATTAAGATTCCTTCTAACTCAAGAAACAGACATGCAACTGGGTAGGATGCACTGAGGTATAAAGAAAGAGTAAGAATCAGGTAGTGTGACTGCATAATGTCCATTTTTTATCATCTTAAATGGAGTAACTACATGCTGATCTTACCAGAAACTGATCAACCGTATCAAGTTATTGACAAAGGAGCCCTGAGCTATTATTCATGTAGAGTTTAATATCCAGGGAGATGTGGTTATGAAAGCTGTCATACCCATTTTAAAAAAATAAAAACACTCCTCCCAAATTCATATAATTTCAGGTATGCACAAACTATTCCCATATCTGGGAGCAGAAAAAAGAAACGCAATAAAGGAATTAAAAAAAAAATACCCACCACAAGCATACTCTCATGGAGAATAAGAAATGTTCAAAAGAAAAACATAAAGACAGTGAAAATCTGCTATCCTGTAAGTAGATGCACAACAGACAAGAGGACAAAAATCCCACAGACTAGCCACTGTACACATGAAAGTATCTGAGATATTAAGGACCACTTTTGGAAAGAAAGGACATTTAGAATTTATACTTATAGATGCAAAAATGGCAGAAACAATGAAGCCAGATTTTGTAGAACAAGGTTAAAAAAAACAAGGTATCAAGGAGCAAAACCTCTCTTTGGTTGGTTATTTAATAGTATCTTTTTCATTTACTGCTCCATATGAGATCTATTTTTAAGATTTACTCACTACTTTGTACCTGAAGTCAGACATTCACTATGTGACCCAAGACAAAGTGAATTTAGATTTTTTTAATATGATGAAATATCCTTATAAAGCTGGGAAATTCCAGTAAACTGAATACACTTTAATAAGACAAGTCACAAAGCAACCACTTGATTTCACAGTAAATGTAGAGAAGAAATGGATATTCTATACTTTCCTATACATGGAGAAAAGGTGACAAATCATATTGTTTAATCTCTGTTTAATTGGACCACATAATTGTGTGCTTAGCACCAATCTTTTCAAAATTTACATGAAAAAAGATCAATCATTACATTGCAAAACCAATCTAACATATCCTCAATGATCTGAAAATAGTTGAAGCATGATATACTGCAGAGAATTCCTTGCAGAATGAAGTCATGTGCTAAAGAGAAAAATGGGAAGTACAATCTCACTTCATATGACTAGCTTAAATTTATGATAAAGCATTTCATATAGCATGTGTATTTAATTAATAACTATCTCAAAGTAAATGGGAAACTAAAAGGCTAGTTTGTACAATGCCTTTTTTAAAAAAATGAAAAAGAACATGTATTCCTACACTTCAGAAAAATGGCTATTTATTCAAATGAGGTCTGATTTTCTTTACCAACATCTATTCAGGTCTCTAAATACTATGCAAAAAAGAGAGTTCCTTAGATAAAAGGTTGATTCTAGGTCTGGAAAGAACACTTGTAAGATGAGTCTGGTACACCTTCGTATAATGCTCCAGAAGCAAGATGGCTACCAAACACCAGCATGTAAAAAATACAACAAAGCAACCCGCAGAAGCCAACATGAAGAGGCTTCCCATGGTCAGAGAAGAGACAATCTGAACACCAAAAGAGGCCACAATGGGGTGAAACATACCAAACATAAGAAATCCAGGAGTTCATAATGATACTTAGAAAAAGTACAGTGGTCCCTCTGGAAGATATTTGGAAACAAACCCATTTTCTGAAAACTGATAAATGAAAAGACAGAAGCATTTATCCTGTCTTTCCTGTAAAAAGTACATTTCAGGTTAACCAAATGATGAACGTTGCCAAGTTCTACTTTGTAGACTGTCAGCCAATAAACGTAGAAGAAATCATAGAATTAAAGTATCACACTTTTATAGCCCCAAATGAAACAAGAGAACTGGGCAGGGATCACAAACAACCATGAGCAATTTTTTGAAAGGATGGATCAGGATGAAAACACCTGTACACAGTGATCAATATTTGTAACACAGAAAGGAGACAACTTGATACTGTACACCAGCTATATACTGCAGTAGGAAGCACAAAACCTCATCAGTAAAACATTCATGCAAAATAAGGAGGGAAAAAAACCCAAATGTGATCCTATTAATCTAGATCTAGATAAATCTCCAATTTTCAGAAAAAACAGGGGACAGAGGAATGCATTAAATGACACCAGCAGATGCAAGATATGCCAAGTCTAGATTATGGAAAAATTCTTTAGGACAAATTATTTGCTCCTTCAACAAGTAAGTGTTAAGGGGGAAAAAAAGAGGTAGGAGAAATTGTTATAGATTCAAAGGCTTAAGAAACATATCAACTAAATGTAATGTTTAACCTTGCTTGGATTCAGCTTCGAATCAATCAGATATAAAGGAATGTCTATGATACAACTGGGAAATATGAACACTGATTAGATACTTGACAATAATATCTGTTATATTTTGGGACTGAGATAAAGTATAGTAATTGTGTTCGTGTATTTATCCCTTATCTTTAAGAGATTAAATGGTATGTTTGGAATTTGTTTTTAAATAATCAAGTCAGGAGTGAGTTACAGATAAAGCAAGGTTAATCAATACATTGATAAATGTTGAAACCAGCAACTGAGTAATGAAGATTACAGTGTTGACTCTCTTATGTATATTTGAAATTTTCCACAATAAAAAGTTTTAAAAAATCAAGTTGGTTATAATGATGGTGAAGATAAGCCAGTCACAATTTAGATTCATTCACTTTAGTTTTTCTCAAACTTTTATTGAAATATATTTAATTTACACTGCTGTGCTAATTTCAGATGTATAGAAATGTGAGTCAGCTAAACATAAATATAGGTGTGTGCATATATTTTTTTTCAGACTCTGATTCTTTCAATTTAGTTTTTATCAGTGTAGAGTGACTGAAAAATTTCAAAATGCAAGTCTCCTAAGTTCATGCTCCTATTGTAAGTCATTCATGTATCTTATATGTCTGATAGCAATACTTTCATTCTTGAGAGTCAGACATGACTAAGCAACTCACTCACACACACATAGATAACTCTAGTCTTTTGAAGATAGTCTTTATTCAAACTAAAATTTTAGCTACTCTTTGTAATTCTCCTGACTATGTTTTTATTCACAAGGGGAAAAAAAAAGTCTTGAGATGAGTTTTAAACTGAAAGCTCAATCAGAAAGCTATACCTTTCAATAGAAAGCTATACCTCAATAAAAAGCTATACCTTCCAATTATTGCCCATATTTATTATGTGTCTTCTCTATTAGAATCCAAGGCCCCTGGCATATCTTTAAAGTTCCAGGGCCTACATGGTGCCTAGCACATAGTAGGAACTCAATACTTAACAGAATGGATAAAAGTTTATTTACTAACTGCATCCCAATGACATTTAAGTATTTCTTAGGATGAATACCTTTATTTGATATTCATCAGACATTATTTGAAATGGGCAATATGACAACTAATGCAGAACAAATCCAAGTAACACACAAGGGGAGAGAAATTCTAGACAATATATGACTCTATAGGAGACTTTTCTAGACATCAAAATCTGTGACTGTGCACAGAAAAATGTTATGTATTTCACAGAATTAAATGAGGCATCTCAAGTTTAAGAATATGATGTTTTAATAATTTTACACACCTAATAGGAAATGTATTCTCTGAAAAGTAAAAGTAGTTTATGTAAATTCACCTGAAGATTGACAACTGCCTTCAACCTAAGAATCAATCTTTATAATCTAGGCCGTTATATTTTACTACTAATCTTTCACATACTCAATACAAGGTGCTTAGAAAGTACAAAATATTTCTATTACATCTTCTTCAAAGAAGCAAAAGAAACAAGTCAAATTTAAAGGAATATACTTTAAGATGGTTCTGTCCTGTGAAAACAAAGCAAAACAAATACACTGAACTGGCGACTCTGAATTTGGGTAAAAATGCTTAAGTATGTCAAAGAAAACAGTTGTTTTTAACAGGTGTTTTTCCATACACTTGCAACTACATTTCATTATTTAAATCCTTTTCAGAGAATCTGTGACATTTTAATTCAACAAAAACCAAATTTCATAGTTTTTTTCTAAATTATAACCATACCTGCCATTAAGTTTTAAATAGCATTGCCAGAAGCCCCATATACCCTACACAGTTTTACAGTGGGGAAATTCTTTTTCTCCTTTTGACACTCAATTGTCCTCTTCAAAACTGAGTGATAATTATACTAGATGAAGGTTTTATTTCGGGAAGAATTAGTTCCTTTGTTACGTGTATTTCTGAGGCACTCTGTTGCTATATTTTTAACAGCAAAATACACTGTAATTGGTGTTTTGTGAGTTTGTAATTTTTGATATGTTTCTTTCCCACTATTAGATTTTTAGCTTCTTAGGAGAAAAATCATTTCTCACTCATATTCCTAGTACCGAGCATTGAATAGACCCTATTCCCACCTCTAAAATATCAGATTTCATTTTTCTGTTTATTTGGGTCCCTATCGATATAATTTTCACAACTATCATACGATATGCTGTTCTTCACTTATACACATTTTCTATGCTGTGAATATTAATGATGAATTTTTTAAAAAAACAATTTTTTACAATATTTTTTCATTAAAACCAAAAGGGAGTTTTTGTCATACTGAGTCAAGTAACTGAGACGGAGAAAGACAAATATCACATGCTATCACTTATATGTGGAATCTAAAACAATGGTACAAATGAACTTATCTACAAAACAAATACTCACAGATATAGAAAACAAACCTATGAATATCTGAGGGAAGAAGAGAAGTGGGGGACAGGGAGGATAAACTGGGAGACTAGAATTGCCATAAACACACTACTATATATAAAACAGATAACGAGTAAGGAACTAGTATATAGCACAAGAAACTCTAATCAATTCTCTGTAATGACCTATACAGGAAAAGGATCTAAAAAAAGAGTGAATATACGTATATATGTAACTGATTCACTTTGCTGTACATCTGAAACTAACACTACATTGTTAATCAACTATACTCCAACAGAAATTTTTTTTAAAAAGCTGAAAAAATAAAGCTGGACTTTGTGCCACAATATTAGGTATACATTTGCCCATAATTATCTGAAATAGAAAATAAAATCTAATGCTGGAGGAAAAATCAAAATGGAATCACAATGTTAAATTTAACAATATTTAAATAAATCATAATTGCCACATTTTTTATAAATTAAAAACAAAATGAAAATTTTATGAGTCAAAATGCTAAATTTAACAATATGAAAATGTGTCATCTGAAAAAGACTTTAAGATAAATAACCCATTTTTCATATGTACAAGTCCAAAAGCACTAAGAAATAATGCTAAGGGCTGATTCAGGGAGGAAAAAGATGAAACAAGATTGGTAAATGTTGAAGCTGAGTGATGGGAACATGGGAGTTTATTATACTACCTTCTTTATTTTTATATATGTCTGAGTTGCCCAAAATTTAAAAAGCAAGAGCAGTAAAATAAGCACTGTAACAAGATACTATAGTAACTAGAAGACTGAGATACTAAATGTAAAACAAAATGGATAATTATTTAACTATCAGATATGGTTTCTGTTCTGAGAAAGCACAGTGGAACATAGGAGGAAACAGTAGTACTGAAGAATTCTCATGGAACTGTCATGGTTGGTTTTCTCAGGCAACTTAGCTTAGCAGCATTATATGGTGCAACATGGAGGGAAAGTGGGAGTAAAATATATTGGAGTCAAAAAGATTGCAGCAATAATCCAAAATGTGAAGTGATTCAAGTATGGATGAGGGCAGAAATCATAGCAGGAAGAGAGAGAAAAGGATGCATCAAAGAAAAAGAGGAAGAAATTTTCAATTAACTAGAAATAAAAAAGCAAAGCAATGAGTCAGTCATGTCAGGATTTTCAATTCTAGGTGATTAAGTGGGTGTTATTTACATTAGCAAAGAAAGACAGGGATTGTGGAGGTAATAGAGACTCAGGAAAATAGTAGGTTTTGATTTCATAGAGGCTGAAACATATAGAGACAATGATAACTACCAAACTGTAACAACTATTCCTTATGTATAGCTTAAGGTGCCAGATACTATTCTAGATGCTTTATATGTATTAACATATAACATGCTTCTCCAAAATAACCTTAATGAATTAGATGAGTAATGCTACTATTATTTCTGTTTTACAAAAGAGGAAATTAGGATACAAAGAGGTTAAGCAACTTGCCTAAGGTCAAAGTGACATAAATGATGGACCAGAATTTGAATCTAAGCTTAATTACTTTACTGAGTTGCCTCCACAGGTCCTGACAGAGATGAAGAAATGTTTATGATAAACACAGTTACAAAAAAGGTGAATTTATCTATAAAGTTACCTAGCTCTATAAAGAAATTCTCACAGTCTGACATTTTTAACAACCTTATTTTTATGTTTCTGAAGAAAGAAATTTTTCTTTTAAGCCTCAGCACTAAAAACAACAGTAACAAAAACTATGCAAAATAAAAGATAATTAGGATTCAAGAAAAACATATTATTACAGTTAAGCATCAATGTTACAAGACAGTGTAACCACTAAATACTATAGTTTAAATGAGCTATGCTCATTTCAGCATTACGAGTTAAATAATTAGGTGTATTTTATCCGATCTTTTGTATGCTCTTAAGAGGTAAGTCTTAGGCTTTGGAAATTCAATCAGAAGAACAATTCTTGAACAGAAGCTTCAAAATCTAATTCCTTTAGCAGAAGAATGTTGCTACAGTACAGCAGAGCAGACTTCTCCAATACACAATGCCTTGTCCTTCTAACCCATCATCACACAAAATTAAAATAGTTACAGAGCATAACCACACAGTAAACTGCCCCTGTAAACACAAGTATAATTTTGTATAGATAGTCCTTAAAATAGAAATTAACTATTTTTTAAAGTGTTCTGAGAAAACTTCTGGCTTTTCTATGCTCTAACAATTTTATTAATAAATCAAATGTATACTTACGTTCTGACACTGTATAAAGGAGGTTCTGGGGTAAAGGAGGAGGTAGTCTTGCTCCCACTGGTGCAAGATTGGGCACTGCACTTGTCCCAGGCTGGTCACGGTTGTTGATCAAGTTTGACTGTGTTATGGGTGGTCCTACAGACAACAAAAAGTGAGAGGTACAGCAGTACTGTTTGCTAGCTAATAAAAATACTCACTACACAAAGTACAATGAGGATATTCACATATAAAATACCTACTTTGGTTTAGAACAGAATAAAGAAATTTGATATGAGCAGGCTTGAACACTGACAGCATAATTAATTTAAATGACATTTTAGTTCTGTAATAGACTAATGTAGAGTGGAAAAAGGGCAGAACTGGTTGCATTTGGAGGGTGGAAGTAGAAAATGGTCAAGAGATTTGAACAAACTTTCTGGGGTGGTAATAAAGTTCTCCAGAACTCTTAATGATAAACATGTTTGAGTGTATTGAGGTCTACAGTGTACTGTGAAATGCATTAAAACTAAAAATGGAGAGACAGAAAGATATATGATAATACAATATGAAAAAGAAAGTGTGAATCACTCAGTCATGTCCGACTCTTGGCGACTCCATGGACTGTAGCTCACCAGGCACCTCTGTCTATAGAATTCTTCAGTCAAGAATACTGGAGTAGGTAGCCATTCCCTTCTTCAGGGGATAGTAAAGTGCTAACTGCAGAAGCTAGATGGTATTTGTTTCCTTGAAATTTTTCTTGGCAAAGTGTTCAGGGGGAAATGACATTCTTAGATTTAACTTTAACACAGATATGAACCCCCATATGAGGTAGGATCTTTTATTATGAGAATTTCTATACATCCAAGATGCCTTTTTATCTGAGAAATTAAATCTCAACTTGAGCTTCACAATTTTACCTCAGCTTGAGCTGTCAACAATTTATGTGACAATATTAAATACTCACAAACACTGTTAAAAGAAACATATTGCTGTTGACCAGATTTATGCATTAAATGTACACAAACCACTATCAATTTTAATGAAATTTGTTCTACAAAGAACGTTACTGCAGGGAAGCTATGCAAATGGGTACATGGTATCATGTTAAACTATTTTTGCAACTTTCAGTGAGCCTATAATAATTTTAAAAATTAAAAATTTTTTTAAAAATTGAAAAAAATGCCACTTAAATAAACTGAATGGTAACCATTTTTTCAAATAATGTGCCAACTCTTAAAACATTAAATGTCTTCAGGTAGGTATTTTCTTATACCTCTAGACATACATAAAAAAAAATATCTTCATGATCCAGATAATCATGATGGTATGATCACTCACCTAGAGACAGGAATGCAAAGTCAAGTGGGCCTTAGGAAACATCACTACAAACAAAGCTAGTGGAGGTGATGGAATTCCAGTTGAGCTATTTCAAGTCCTAAAAGATGATGTTGTGAAAGTGCCTCACTCAACACGCCAGCAAATTTGAAAAACTCAGCAGTGGCCACAGGATTGGAAAAGGTCAGTTTTCATTCCAATCCCAAAGAAAGGTAATGCCAAAGAATGCTCAAATTACCACACAATTGGACTCATCTCACACGCTACTAAAGTAATGCTCAAAATTCTCCAAGCCAAGCTTCAACAGTACGTGAACCGTGAACTTCCAGATGTTCAAGCTGATTTTAGAAAAGGCAGAGTAACCAGAGATTGAATTGCCAACATCTGCTGGATCATCCAAAAAACAAGAGAGTTCCAGAAAAACATCTATTTCTGCTTTATTGACTATGCCAAAGCCTTTGACTATGTGGATCACCACAAACTGTGGAAAATTCTTCAAGAGATGAGAATACCAGACCACCTAACCTGCCTCCTGAAAAATCTGCATGCAGGTCAGGAAGCAACAGTTAGAACTGGACATGGAACAGACTGGTTCCAAATAGGAAAAGGAGCGCATCAAGGCTGTATACTGTCACCCTGCTTATTTAACTTATATGCAGAGTACATCATGAGAAACGTTAGGCTGGATGAAGCACAAACTGGATTCAAGACTGCCAGGAGAAATATGAATAATCTTAGATAGGCAGATGACACCACCCTTATGGCAGAAAGTGAAGAGGAACTAAAGAGCCTCTTGATGAAAGTGAAAGAGGAGAGTGAAAAAGTTGGCTTAAAGCTCAACATTCAGAAAACTAAGATCATGGCATCCGGTCCCATCACTTCATGGCAAATAGCTGG